>CAKNXH010002309.1:93671-109165 GCA_932178445.1 Andricus quercusramuli
ACTTACTAGGTTATACTTTTGGACAGCAGAGTGAAGGCAAGTGTGTAAAGGGTGAAAATAAGTTGTGAGAAAGGAAAATTGGAACGTGCACATTTTTTGAGGTTAGGAGTTGAAAATAGCTGTCGAGCAAGGGGGGCAAGAGGTAGGCAAGCTAAGAGCGGGAAACAGCGAGGACTCTTTGGTAAGGTAGGAATGTCGACCATACGAAGACCACAAACGGGCGACAGAGGGCAGGGAGTGGATGAACCAAGAGTGGACGATGTTGAGAGCGCGGTTAGTGGGGAGAAGGGAGAAATTGACAGTAGCGATGACGAGACGTTCGAGACACCGACCAGGGTCGGATCAGCTGAGAGAAGGGGATCAGGCACGAGCCAGAAACGCGGGAGACCTTCAAATTTACAGCGCCTCAACAGGGTAGGTAGCGCGGGCTCGAATAGGAGTCTGGATGAATGGCAAAAAAAGGGGAACGTGACTAGCAGTGAAGGGGAAGATAAAAGGAAAAGAGAGGAAGGGGAAGATGATTCTGAAAGGGACAAGGATAACAAGAAAGTGAAGATTAAACGAAAAACACCAGACAGAGATAGGGGGGATGGGGAGATGTTTGAGAAGCTAGCAGCCCTCATAAAAGGGTTTAGAGAGGAAACAAGGAAGAGTCTGGAAGATATGAATAGGCAGGGGAAAGAAGTTAGGGGGGAAGTGAGAAAAGTAAGAGAAAAGTGGGAAGAGTGGGATAAACTCTGGAAAGAGGAGAAAGACAAGGTATGGGGTAAATTAGAGGCCATAGAGAATAGACAGACAGAGATTGACGAAGAGACAAATAGGGAGATAAAACAACTGGAAGAACGGGTAAGCAAATTAGAAGTTAGGAATGAGCATATGGGGAAGGAAACAGAGAGTGCGGGAAAAGTAGAAGGGAGTGATAATGTGCAAAATGAGAATGAAAGATTGAAAAAGAGACTGAGTGAGATTGAAAGAAGGTTGGAAGGGGAAGAAAGGGCGAAGAGGAAAAATAACATTCAAGGGATTGAAAATAGAGAGTGAAACAGGGGAAATTGAAATCAAAAATCTGCTGAGAGATATTGGAATTCGGGTAAGGGTAGAAGGAGTTAAGAGAGTAGGAACGACGAAGGAAGGAAAAGAAGGAATGTTTGTAGTAAAAGTAGGGAGTGAGGAGGAGAAAAAGAAAATTATGGAGAACAAAAAATTATTGAGAGGAAGAAGGGAGAGAATTGAATAGGATTTGACTTGGAGGGAGAGGAAAAGGAGATGGCAAATAGAACAGAGAGCATGGATAGAGAGGAAAAAGGGATGCATGGTATGGATAGGGCGAGACAGATTATGGATAAATGGGGAGGAGTGGGTCTGGGACGAGGGAGTAGAAGAAATAAGGAAAAAGGGAAAAAGGTAAAAAGAGTTGAGAAAGGTAGAAGAAAGGAAGATACAAAAGAGGCTAGAGAGCAAACAGAGGGGTTTCCAAAAATCAAGGCGGAAGAAAAGTGAGGAGGATAGGGGAGGGAAGGGAGGAGAAAAAAGTGAAAATAGCTTTCTGGAATGTGTCAGGCTTGAAGAACAAGAATGAAGGTTTCTGGCGGGAGTTAGAAAAGTGGGATGTGATTATGATGAGTGAAACCTGGGCGAATGAGAAGGATTGGAAGGGGATGAAAAGGTTTTTACCTAAAGGGTATGTGTGGACAATGCAAGAAGCAAGAAAGGAACACGTTAATGGTAGAGGGATGGGCGGCATGGTCTCAGGGGTGAGAAAAGAATTGGCAGTAAAAGACAGAACAGAGAAGGACAGGGAAGAAGAGGAGGGAACAATGGTAAGAAGGATTATAATTGGGAAAGTCAAAATAGCGGTGGTTTGTGTATATAGAAGAAGAGGGGAAGAGGAAGGTTGGAGAGTAATAAGGAGGTGGATGGAGGAAAAGAAGGAAGAGTTGGTTTTGATAGGAGGGGACTTGAATGCCTGGACTGGAGAGGAAGGGGGAGGGACTTGGGATGAAGAAAAGGAGGCATATATAAGGAGCTCCAAGCATAGGGAGATAGACCGAGAGGGGAGGAGGTTACTAGACATAATAGGTGAAACCAATTGGTTTATATGTAATGGCAACATGAAAGGCGATGAGAAAGGAGAGATTACATTTATAGGTAAGGGAGAAACAGTAATAGACTACATCCTGGCGGAAGAAAGAATGAGGAATATGATATGCAGTATGAATGTAGGGAATGAGATAGGGTCAGAACACTTCCCAGTAATAGCTACACTGAAAGGTGGCGGGAGTAGACTCGTTAATTAAAAGGTTGAAAGGGTCGATTGAGAAGGTGAAGGATGAGATAGGTACAAAAGAAGGAAGAGAAGAGGGAAAGAGAGGATGGTGGGACGAGGAATGCAGGGAGAGTAAGGAGAGAATGAAAGAGTCTGTAAGAAAATGGAGGAAAGGAGAAATAGAGAAGGCGGAGTACAACAGGAGAAAAAGAGAACATGAGAAGATGCTGGAAGGGAAAAAGCAAAGGGGAACGGAGAAATACAAGGAAGAAGTAGAAAAAGCAATCAAAGAAGGTAGGGTCTGGGATGTGATAAATAGGGAAAGAGGAGGAAGGAAGGGCGTGAATGAAGAAATAGAAATGGATGGAAGGACGGATTATTTTACGGGTCTGTTAGGGGGAGAAAAAAATAGGATCAAAGGGGAAAATAGAAAGACAGTCCAGGGAGAAATGGAGGAAGCGAACGAAATAACAAGAGAAGAAGTGAATGAGGCGACAGATAGACTAAAAAGAGACAAGGCTACAGGAGAGGATGGAATGGAGAACGAAGCGATAAAGTTTGGAGGAGAAGGGTTAAGGGAAGGGCTGTGAAAGATCTGCAAAAAGGTCTGGAAAGGAGAAGGGTGGCCGGAGGAGTGGAGGACAGGGCTGGTGGTACCGCTTGTCAAGAAAGGGGAGGGTAAGAAGGTAGAAGAGCCAGAGGGTTATAAAATATACGCGGAAATTCTAAGAAAAAGGTTGGAGAGTCAGATAGAAGAGAAAAAAAGTATCCCACATAATCAGACGGGTTTTAGAAAAGGGATGGGGACAATAGATAACATTTACGTACTGAACTACTTGGCTAACAGAAACTTAGGGAGGAAGAAAGGGAAATTAGTAGCCTTATTCGTAGATTTTAAAGCAGCTTTTGACTCTGTGAATAGAAAAGTGCTATGGCAGGCAATGAAACAGAGAGGAATAGAGGAAGGTTTAGTGGAGAGGATAAAGGAAATTTTTACTGAAACCAGGATTAGGGTGAAGATAAAGGGAGAAAAAGGGGAGGTTTTCTGGACAGAAAGAGGTCTGAGGCAAGGGTGCCCGTGGAGTCCGCTACTATTTAATATGCTGCTGGCAGACTTAGAAGAGAAGCTAAAGGAGAAAGGAAAATGGGGAACGATTCTGGGTAATAGCAAACTATACTCTCTAACATACGCGGACGACGTAGTTCTATTAGAAGACGATGAGAAGGGGATGAACCTAATGATAAGAATTTTCGAAGAGTATGTGGGAGCAAAAGAACTGACGGTGAACGTAGGGAAGAACAAGGTGATGTGCTTCAGAAGTACAAAGACCAAAATAGGTTACGTTTGGAAGATGAACGGACAAACAGTTGAAAGTGTGGAGGAGTTCTGTTACTTAGGTTTTTGGTTTGAGGCAGGAGGGGGAAACGAGGTGCAGGTGAAGAAGAGAATCGAATGTGCGAGCAAAGTAATGGGCCAAGTATGGGGTATAGGAAAGAGAAGGTTCAATGACGATTGGCGAATGAGGGTTTGGTTGTTTGATGCGTTGGTTTGGGCGGTGTTGTGTTACGGAGTGGAGGTCTGGGGATGGAAGGAACATAGGAAAGTGGAAAGCATGCATGAGAGATTTCTGAGATGGGTAATGGGGGTTAGCTGGAGTTGCCCAGGATACATGTTGAGGGAAGAACTAGGAAGGGAGAAAATGGTAACGAGACAAATTAAGAGAGCCTGGAGCTTTGAAGAGAAGCTGAAAAGGGGAGAGGGGAGTAGAATAGCACAAGTATGCTTGGACGAAGTTCGGAACAAGGAGAAAAGAGGAAATTTGGGAAATTCAAAATGGGAGGAAGACAGACAAAAAATGAGGGGGGCTTGTGATATACAGGAAGGGGTTCTGGATTGGCAAAATATAGAATTAGAGCTATTAGTAGGACAAAGAGAAGAGAGATGGATAAAGATTATGGACTCGAGGTACAATAGATGGTATATGATGGTCAAAGAGGAGACGGAACCAGAATATTTGCAAAAGATGAAAAAGGAAGACAAATGGAATAGGGTGATACGCTTTAGAATAGGGGAAGGAGTGAGAGCTTGTAGATATTGGATGGATGAAGAGGACAATCTGTGCAGAGTATGTGGATACGAAGTGAAGTCATGGGCACATGTGTTAGAGAGGTGTACAGGAGAGGAAGATGGACAGTTGAGTGTGGATGAATGTGTAAGATGGATTTTGGATGGTAATGGACAGGGAGTGATGTGGATGAAAAAATTGGAAGAAATAAGAGAAAGTGAGGGGTCAGGGCAGAGCCAAACGGGTAATCCTGTTTAAAGAAAACTAGTTTTCGAGCCTCGTTGTTCGTACATCTCTCGCCTACAGGCTCAATTCGTCAAACAATCTTGTGTTTAGGACATACATATTTTAGGATATGTTTAGGATATATATATATATATATATATATATATATATATATTCGGTGTTCGGTTTCGGTTTCGATTCCCTTGGAATAGAACCGAAGGGCTTATGACAAAGCCATCGAATGCGTCCTCGGGTTGCGGATAGAGGGTCCCCGTACCAAGGGTTTCTGCTGAATATGGTTACAATAATAAATAAGCAGTCGCGGACAATTGTCCAGGGATGGTCCCGAAGGAATAACCCCTAAGCGAAGGTGTGAGAACCTTGCCGAAAACTGCATGGCACCTGGGTGAGGTGTCTTTAACGGTGACTCTGGGATACCGGATGACGTCTCAGAGTATCAGCCTTATCCTTGCACGCGGGGCTCTACAAGGATTGACAAACTCTTTCCCTAGCTGCTCGTGGGAACAACAATGAAACAGTGGATCGGCAAACAATGCCGATCATCCTAGAGTTCAGGGTGCTGAAAATAATTTAGATGAAAACACGACGACGAACCGGCGAAGCGCCCACATTGAGTGGACGGATCAACTTAAGAATGACGTGCTAGACTGCTACGATGCCAGTAATATCTCTGTTCGCGGAGGCTTTATGGCGCGTATGCATACTTTGTGGTGCCAGAAACACCCAGAGCTTCAATAAGTTTCGCATCAGTCTTTGCGAAATCAAGCCGACTACCTGCGGAAAAATGGATATGTACGCCGAGCGCTTCCTCAACCGCTGCTTGAACAAGCTGCAGACGAAGATGAAACGACATTAAGATCAACCGCAGAAAGCAGGCACCTTCTGGAAGATGATCGCAATTTCAGTACAAGGAGGAACATCAACATGCAAGTTCCTCTTAAGCCCCAAGATCTGGCTGAAATGGATGCCTCCTTTCGTGGAGATATCTCGCAAGAACCCGACCTCTGGACCATCAATTGCTCAGTTTATGGTGCTGCGAGAGCTTTGGCTGATTCAAATCGAAGGCTGAAACCGACGATGGATCAGAAGACCAGAAGACGCTTGCATTAACTGAACAAGAAAATTGGATGGACAAGACAGAATGCGTCCCGTGTTCAATGTGTGATTGACTACATAACATCTGGTAGACCGTTCACGGAAAGGGTTCGAAAGTTCGCCCAAGAACTAAGGACCTTGAATCACACACTGAACAAGTCAAAGCTGCTGACAATCAAGCAGCATATTGTTGACAAAATAAGGCTGTTATCTGACGCAAGGAGGAGGATACAGAAGAGGGAGAGATGGAACAGGGAGAATCAACAGTTTCTTGCTGACCCATCAGGCCTCTTCAGTGATCCCCCTGTTTTTGTAAAAAATCCACCCAAGCCCAGGGAGGTAGAGACTTTTTGGAGAGAGGTGTACAAGATCCCGAAAACACTAGAGTTTAAAGAAGATACTGACAATATCATCCGCTTCAAGGAGTTTTGCGACAGCCTAATAAAATCTGAGGCGGAGTGCCCATCAGTGACTGCCGAAGAGATGAAAAAAGCCCTTAGAGGCACGAAGAACTTTTCCAGTGCTGGACCAGATTGTATCAAGAACTTTTGGTGGAAGAAGTTTACTTCTATTCACCAACATTTGGCCCGCATATTCACCTCATATTTAAAGTCGGAGACGCCCAATCCGCAGTGGCTGGTGTTAGGACGCACTATACTCCTACCGAAAAAAGGCAACTTATCCAGACCAGAGAATTACAGGCCAATTACTTGTTTAAACACACTGTATAAGACCTTTACAGCTGGCCTAAACAACAGGATCGTTCGACGAATTGAGCCTGTATGGCGAGAGGTGTACGAACAATGAGGCTCGAAAAAAGGTGTAGCAGGCTGTCGAGAGAACCTGCTGATTGACAGGTGTGTCTGTAAAGACGCTACAGTCCATCAGCGCGTCCTGTCAGTGGCCTGGATTGACTACCGGAAAGCTTTCGATTCAACCTCTCATAGACTTATCATCTGTCTGTTGGAAAGCTTGAAGGTACATCCACACATAGTGAGATGCATAGAGAGATTGATGCCTCTTTAGAAAACTAGATTTACCATCTCATCTAGGAATCATCGTCTGACGACGAACAAGGTCACTCAATCTTTGAATCTTTGAATTTGTTTAACTGTCTTTGGTCTTGGGCAATTTAAAACAGGTTCAATTTTATCTTCATCTACTTGTAAACCTTTTTCATTAAATTTAAATCCCAAATATTTTATTTTGGAACAACCAAATTCACATTTGTCCAAACCAATTGTTAATCCCGCATTTTTAATTTTATCTAACACAGTTACCAAATATTTTAAATTTTTTGAAACTGTAATTATGTCATCGAGATAACAAAATACATGTGGTTTTAATTCTGGTGTTATTATTTTGTCCATCAGGCGCTGGAATGTAGCAGAAGCATTTGGTAATCCAAATGGCATTCTCTTAAACTGATACATACCTTTGCCAGGAACAATAAAAGCTGTAATTGGTTTTGATTCTTCGTCCAGCGGTATCTGGTGATATGCTGACCGAAGATCAATTTTGGACATGTATGTTGCCGACCGTAATGTGTCTAAAATTTCTGACATTATAGGAATTGGGTACAAGTCCTTCTTGGTTATTTCATTTACTTTTCTAATATCCAGACAAAATCTGTATTTTACATTTGGTTTTTTTATCATGACTATTGGATTTGACCAGTCGCTATTAGATGGTTCTATTATTTTCTCTTCTAAAAGTCTATCTACTTCCTCATACATGAATTCTCTCATTTTTGGGGATACATGATAATATTTTTGTTTAATTGGCTCATGTCCCTGAACATCTATTTTATTGTTAGTTAAATGTGTTAGTTTTAATTCTATTCCCTGATCCATCACTTCTCTTTTAATCAGGTTCTCCAATTGCACTTGCTGTGCTTCATTTAATTCTACTATTCCTTCAGAAATTTCCTCGCAAAATTCTAAATTTTTCTTCCTTTCTATTCCTAAGCATGTAATAATATTATTATTCACTACCGCATTATTTTTAAAATTATACCAAATTACTTTTTCTGATTGCGAATAATGTTTCTACTATCGAATCATTTTTTTCCTCTGCTTTATCTATTACTGTTCTCCAATCAGAATCCTTTTTCTCTTTATTAAATTTCAATTGGCCTTTAAATTCCTCTTCTAATTTTCTATCTTTATTTCTTGTATATAAATTCTTATTTATTTCACTCTCTGTCTTTATTTTATTCTTATCCTTGTTTGTTGTCTTGCCTACTCTCTCTTTATTTTGACTAGCCTGCTTATCTAATCTATCGACGCCCACGCTGGCTCGTGCCAGTGTTGCGTCGCTCGCATTGTAGGGTTTAGGGTGTGGGGTTGAATGCCCCCGTACACTCTCTACCGGCTGGGGTGCTGGCGGGATCGAGTCTCGTGCATCACCTGTAAGGGTTTGGGGTGGGGTGTATGGCGACACGGGAGAAGAGACTTCGCACGGTAGAAAATCTGTCTCTTTTCTCGCACGTGGTTTCTCAGGCTAATCTTCCGAATTTCAATTTCATTTCCTTATTATCCCTACTTCTATTTTCCTCTGTATCGTTTATCACCGGTTCCTGGAGTTTACTTATATTTGATTGTATCGCATACTTAATATTTGGTAATTCTGGTAACCACCAAATCTTTTTCTCGTAATCCATTTTTAAACCTAATCTTTCTATCATATCGGTTCCTATCATTCCTATCGATCTTAATTTTGGTACCAGTCTAAATAATAAGTATTTTTCCGCATGACCTACTTTTATTGGGATTAAAACTTGTCCTATAATTTTTAATCTTTGGCCATTTGCGACCATTAATGTATCGTTTTTCGGCTTTTTTATTTCGTAATCTAATTCTTGTATTGTTTTTATAAAATGTTCACCTATGTACGAGTGAGTTACACCGGTGTCAACTAACACTTCAAATTCATGATCTTTGAAATCTATTATAATGTGAAATCTTGTTTCGTCCCAGTCGTTTGTGTCTCGGTCAAGTAATTCTGACGGTCTCTGATTTCTTTGATTATTATCCATCTTTAATAACCACCGCTTGCGTTTCACTGGTCTATATTATACCAATTGCGGAGACTTATTTGTTTGTTGTGTCTGTGTGTTTCCTAACAGCTGATTAATCGCATATAATAATTGCCCAGCTGGGTTCTAATTTCTGAAGCTATTATAATTATTATTATTTCGCGAATTTTTTTGGAATCCTGGATTATTTTGATAATTATTATTATTTTTAAATCTTGGATTAAAAAATCTGGAATTTCCATTTGGAAATCTCGGTTGGAATTGTTGTTTGTTTTTCTGGTTTGGATAACTCGTTCTAAACTGTTTTTGATGATTTTGTTCAAAATTTTGTTTTTGATCTTTATTTTCATTTTTTTGAATTTATTTTTATTTTCTTCATTTCCTGTGTTTTTTTATGTTTTTACCATTTTTATCATCATCTTTGTCTGAAATACTTAGTTGTTGACCTCTAATTTTAAACTTTGCTAATTCTGTTTCCCATTCACGTCCTAAAATTTCCAATTTTGAAAAATTTGAAAAGGCATTTTTAGCAATATAAACTTTATATTCAATTCTCAAATTTTCATAAGCTTTTCGAAATTGCCATTCTAGGCTTGGTCGCGGCATTAATTTTTCAAATAATTGTTTGATTTCTGTTATGAAAGCATGAATATCCTGTTCTTTTTTCTGATTACAGACTTTTATTTTATTTTTAATTATTTCAGTATATCTTTCGTTTAAATATGCATCTTTAAAATCTTCAATAAAATGGTCTAAATTTGGCCAATTATCTCTATTAACCTGAAACTAACTTAAAGCTTCTTCTTCAAAAACAGCATCTAAGTTTTCTAAAATATCTATTTCACTAATTTTATAACCTCGTTTGAATCTGAGTAAACTATTCAGAAAATAAGTAGGATAGTTTTCCGTATTATTTTTGAATTTTATGGGCCAGTTAGACATTATTTGGAATGGCGTTTGAATCATTCCAAATGGAAAAAGGGTTGCTTGAATTTCATGTGCATTATTTTCATTCATCTCCTCTCGTTCCCTATCGCTCTCTCTAATTCTATCCATTCTACTTTGCCTATCTGTTTCAAATTGAGGCAAGTTTGATCTTCTTATGATTGATTGCCTTTGCACCGGTCTTGGTAACGAGTATCTGTCCCCTTGACCGCTACTTCTATTATTTATTATCCTTTTACTTGTACCTGCTAATGCGTGTCTTTGCTCATTAAAATTTAATTCTGTTTCTTCAAAACGAACAGTTTTATTACGTATTTTATTTTGAGTCGTTGAATTTTGCGTTGAATTTAAAATTCTGTCCATTTTATCATTCAAACTTTTAATCTCTTCTGAAAGTTTTTTTATTTTAATTTTATCACTTTTATTTTCTTCAAAATTGATTAATTTTTCTGCACCATTCCAAAATTCAATGTTATTCTCTAAAAATGAATCAATTTCAAAAGTTTGATTATTTATTTTTTCATTTTCTTTTTCCTGCCTTTCTGTCTCTATTTGTAATCGTTCGCAGCCTCTTCATGCTTTCTCTGCTCTTTCTCTATCTATCCTCTCTCTTTCTTTTCTAAGTATTTCATCTCTTTCTACACTACTCAACTCTAACCGTCTTCTGTCTCTTTCTAACATTTCGAGTTCTTTTCTCTTTGTTTCTATTTCGCCATCCATCATATTTCTTTCTAACTCCTGACTTTCAAAAGTGCTACTGTTCTCATTTTCTATTCTGCAATTACCTAACGTATTCTCGGTATTGGGAGACAGTAAACCAAATTCTTGTATTTGCTGGGTACCACTATTATGTCGGTGTTGGTTTGGCGTACTTTCTGTATGTGTTTGTGTTTGTCTTTGCGTTCTTGGGATTGCACCTGTGTTTTTATTTGGTTGTACCGTCCCCCACGCTAATTCTCCTCTAACCGTTACTGATTCAAAATTTAGGTTTCTTGCTAAATTTTCTGTTCTGTCATTGTTTTCGACCGATTGACTCTCAATATTTTCATTTTCTAAACTATTCGCTCTTGCTTGTGCGGTATTTTCTTCAATTATAATTTCTGGAATTCTATAATTTTCCCTATTATCTCTAACATTTTCTACCGGGGTTGCCATTTTCGGAATAATTTTTATTTTTCCCGATCTCAGTTGCATTCGACTTTTTCTTTCTAATCTATTCGGCCTAGCTCAAGGGTTTTTATGGCTACGTGGCCTGACCACGTAGCGGAAGTATCCACTGAAGGCGGGAATGCTTGGGGTTGTTTGGCTTACGTCACTCGAACGGTGATTTCGCGCGCCGAATTTTGTCACTGACACTGCTTTCTTTTTCTAACTTTCGTTCTTGTTCTTCAAAATTTGTCTAGTTTTTTTCCTACTATTAAATTCCATTGTTGCATTTTTATTTTTCAATATCCCTTTTCATCTTTATCTACCTGGAAATTGTTGTTTTTAATTTATTTTTTGTTTTTCAGACCCCTCACTTGTGCAATCCAGCTACATGGAATCCTCACAAGCCGTTTTTTGTATCAGGGTAATTTTTGTTTTATTGAAGGTGGCAGAGCTTGCGAGCACGCGAAGTATACCAACTATTTTTTAACGGACAATTATCACAGTCTACCCGCACTTTTTCGAGCTAATTACATTTCTACCCGCACTTTTTCTAATAACATTTTTTATCAAACATTTTCATACACAATTTTCAAAATTCCAATACCAAAATTTCAGACAATTGAGAAAAGAGAAAACAAATTATTTTCAATGGCACACATGCAATAAATTTTTAATTTATGATTCATCATTTTTTGACATCTTCTCGGCTTGGAGGGGATTTTTGGTGGGAATTGTGGGTTTTTCAAGAAGGGCGCCAAGTTTGTGAGGGATCTCGCAAATTAAGGGATAGGAGGGATTTGGAGCGTCGAGAAGCGGGTAAAGTCAATTAAAATTAGGCAACATAAAATTGATGCTAGCTTATTACCCAAACTTACAGGCATTTACTCTCGGGGTTCGTGTTCTCGAAAGCCCGAACCGGGCGGCAAAGCCAAGAGCGGGCGAGCGATGAGGCTAAGGTACTTCCGGAGTAGATTTATCCTGGAATCGTGGCGTAGTGTCAGTGGCGATGCTATTGTCCTGATGAGACGCGGCGTCGTTGTAGAAGGTGTTTGGGTGATACACGAATGAGGTACTAATCAGAGCAATCGTACAGAGAGCACAAGAATGATGTCCTGAGGACGCGGATTTGGGCATTTAGAACCAGAAAGTTAGTCCTCTCCCCACTCCTGGCTCTAAGCCTACAGGCAATGCTTGTTCTTGTAATTCTTATGGTATTGTTAATTTCCACAGGTTGATGTCTAAATTTAAGCTTGATTTTAAAGGGTCGGGTCTATAAAAATATAATTGATTAATTGAATATATTGATATTCGAAAAACGAATAATATTCAGTTACTGCCGCGCGCGAAGGCTAGACGAGCTGCTCGCACGCCGAGCGTTTTTTATTAAATCATCCATAGTTACAATATTGATGAACCGATTACACTGAAATTTTTGGGAAGTTTTCTTTATACGTCGTAGAAAAAACGGCTCGCTCGAAGTTTTCTTAAAGTTTAAGTTCATTGCATACTTCCCCCCCCCCCCAAAGTGTCCGCAACCCGGTTATCGGTACCCCGCCATTTGTTATTAAATATAAGTGAACAAATACAATTTTTATGTGATTTATCGACTTTGGAGGTGTTACATATGTATTCTGAATATACTGTGAAAATTTCAAAACATTTCACCAGTTATTGAGCTAGAAACGGCGAGTTGAGTTTTAAAAAACATCGAATTTGGGCACGATGAAAAATGCAATTTTTATTAATTATTACCTAAACGAATGATCTGATTTATTAATTATATGAGCAAAAAATGTCGACTTTTTCCAGTTTAATGTAATGCTGTTTTTTATTTTTTAATTTAACACCTTTTTTTTCTTTCGCTTTCTGCCTGTGGACAATACTTTAAGCACGGATCAAAAAACATGAAAATAATTTTAAAAATTAATATATATATATGTATATATAATTAAAAAAAAGTTAAACAACCACCGCAGGGTACCACTAAGAGCAACTGCCATCTGGAAAAAATGTCAATGGCCCCCAGTAGAACCGCGGTAAAATACACCTATGGCCACGTCTCACATCCGTGAGATGGGTGGTCACAGGGCACGACGAAATCACAACGACAGGCCGGCGAAACCCTCGTGTGTCTTGAGGACACGAAGCGACCCAAGGATGACAGCTTTCTGCATCCATCTCGCAAGGGCCTTGGCATATTTTTGGCACGCGGGTATGGCTTTAAGGTTACGAACCAGCGATAATTTCACACCTCCGAGAGCACCTATCACAAGAACAATTACTCGTACCGAATATTTTGGGTACAGTCGACGCAGCTCTCTTTTAAGGTCTTGATATCTCTCCTCTTTTTCTTTCTCCTTTGCAGTGATGTTGTATTCGGATGGAGCCGAGAATTCGATCACGAATATAGTTCGTTTCTCGAAGTCTTGGAGAACAATGTCAGGCCTCGAGTGCGCAACGGAGACTGCTGCCCGAAAATCATAGTTCCAGAAAATCTGGCACTTCTCGTTTCGGACAATTGACTCTATATCCCTTGGAGCGTTCGGCAGGGCAGGGTCGCGACCAACACCGTAAGAGCGACAAAGGTGGTAATAAAGTACTCTTAGGGCCGCATTATGTCTATAGATATACGTTGTTCCTGCGTGGGTCGGACACCCCGATAGTATATGTTCTAGGTACTCAGCGTGTGCATGACACGCTCTGCACCTATCACTGGGAACTTCTTGACATAAAATGCGCGCGCGGTATGCTAAGGTGGAGATTACATCGTCCTGGTATGCGAAAATAAAGCCCTCTGTACCTGAATTGAGCCCTGATGATTTGAGGAAAGCAAAAGTTTGCTCCTTCGACAAGGACTGTTTTTCTACATTTCTGTGAAAGTTTCCGTGCATTTGCTTGTCGAGTAGCTCTTGGTGAAATTTTCCAACCTCTGCTTTCTTTACTTCGGCTTTTAGACGTGAAGCATCCAGATGGAGTAATGCACTTTCCTCACTTCTGATGTTAAAATTCAGGCCAAGGGTCTCAGCAGCTTGCTCCGCGGCTTTGTAAAGGAACGCCCCTTCGCCAATCATCTCGTGGTTTCTGACCATCTTTAGGAGAGGATCTCTGCCATTCGCAACGATGTAAGCTGTACTCAAAACAATTCGGTTATGAAGACACTGGAGATTCAGAAGTCCGCGTCCGCCTTGCTGGCGTGAAATGTATAATCGCGGAACTGACGAATTGATATGCAAGCTTTTATGCATATGCATGATCTTACGCGTGGTGACATCAAGGGCCTTAAGCTCGTTCTTCGTCCATTGAACCACCCCAAACGAGTAGAGTAGAACCGGGACGGCAAGCATGTTAGTCGCAGATACCTTGTTCAACGCCGACAGATTGGAAGACCAAATCTGTCGAAGAAGATGCTTGTATCTGCTTCGGAGAGACTCCTTCACTGATGT
Organism: Andricus quercusramuli; assembly: GCA_932178445.1. Classification (NCBI taxonomy): domain Eukaryota; kingdom Metazoa; phylum Arthropoda; class Insecta; order Hymenoptera; family Cynipidae; genus Andricus; species Andricus quercusramuli. The sequence goes on from CAKNXH010002309.1 coordinate 107,919, forward strand.
TACGTCCTGAATGCGGCTTTGAGGCACGCCCAGGTATGTATAGGTCTCTCCAGTGTTAAGATGTCTAATAACACTTATATCCACAAGCTCAGGGTCCTTGGGAACGCCAGTAATCTTTCCTTTCTTCAAATGAATTTTGGCACACTTGTCCAAACCAAAGTCCATCCCAATCTCTCCTGTGTAGTTCTTGACGATATTTAAAGCAGTTTGAAGTTTGCTTTTACCAGCGGCATAGATCTTCAGGTCATCCATATAGAATACATGAGTGACCTTATGCTCACGCTGATTAGTGTCGCCACAGAGGTATCCAGGAGAATTTCGTAGTGCAAGAGATAGAGGCAAAAGTGTGATGCAAAAAAGCAAAGGGCTCATACTATCCCCTTGAAAGACGCCCCTCTGGAAGGTGACGTTGTTCGTCGTCAGACTAAAATTCCTAGATGAGATGGTAAATCTAGTTTTTCAAAGAGGCATCAATCTCTCTATGCATCTCACTATGTGTGGATGTACCTTCAAGCTTTCCAACAGACAGATGATAAGTCTATGAGAGGTTGAATCAAAAGCTTTCCGGTAGTCAATCCAGGCCATTGACAGGACGCGCTGATGGACTGTAGCGTCTTTACAGACACACCTGTCAATCAGCAGGTTCTCTCGACAGCCTGCTACACCTTTTTTCGAGCCACGTTGTTCGTACATCTCTCGCCATACAGGCTCAATTCGTCGAACAATCCTGTTGTTTAGGATAGCTGTAAAAATCTTATACAGTGTGTTCAAACAAGTTATTGGCCTGTAATTCTCTGGTTTGGACAAGTCGCCTTTTTTCGGTAGGAGTATAGTGCGTCCTAACACTAGCCACTGCGGAATGGGCATCTCCGACTTTAAATATGAGGTGAATATGCGGGCCAAATGTTGGTGTGTAGAAGTAAACTTCTTCCACCAAAAGTTCTTGATACAATCTGGTCCAGCACCGGAAAAGTTCTTCGTGCCTCTAAGTGCTTTTTTCACCTCTTCGGCAGTGACTGATGGGCACTCCTCCTCAGATTTTATGAGGCTGTCGCAAAACTCCTTGAAGCGGATGATATTGTCAGTATCTTCCTTCAACTCTAGTGTTTTCGGGATCTTGTACACCTCTCTCCAAAAAGTCTCTACCTCCTTGGGCTTGGGTGGATTTTTTACAAAAACAGGGGGATCACTGAAGAGGCGTGATGGGTCAGCAAGAAACTGTTGATTCTCCCTGTTCCATCTCTCCC
>CAKNXH010002309.1:114165-127382 GCA_932178445.1 Andricus quercusramuli
GTGTGTGTGTGTGTGTGTGTGTGTGTGTGTGTGTGTGTGTGTGTGTGTGTGTGTGTGTGTGTGTGTGTGTGTAGCGCTTCTGTCGACGAGCTCAGTGTCTTCGGGGATGCCATTAGGTTTTCCTTTCTTCAAATTAACCTTGGCGCATTTCTCTAACCCGAACTCCATTCCAATCTCTTGAGTGTACCTTTGACAATTCTTAGAGCTTGATGTAGTTTCTCTTGATTTTTAGCATAGATCTTGAGATCGCCCATGTAAAATACATGAGTGACCTTATGCTTTCGATCTCCAGGTTTGCCACAGAGGTACCCTTCGGAATGGCGAAGTGCGAGAGACAGTGGCAATGTTCGGTCTGGTAAATGCTCATATGTATTTTGTCAAACTAATGCGTCGATTTTCAGGAATAACCCAGAGGAAGGGTCTCGCAATAACCTTCTTTGATGATACTTGTATATTTGCAGAAACTTGGGAAATTTTTTTAGAAAACCTACAGGAAATTCTAGATTTACTACGTGACGCGAAGTTAACTTTGAATTTAAATGAATGTCGTTTCGGAATGCGGAGATTAGAATACTTAGGGTATATCTTTGGGGACGGTGAATTAAAGCCCGGTGGAAGAAAAATATAAGCTGTAGAAAAACCCCCGAGATTTCATAAACAGCATAAACTAAGGGGATTTTTGGGGTCTCAAAAATTTCTTTAGAAGGTTTGTCGACAATTTTTCTAGAATCGCGGCCCCACTTACGAAATTTCTTGAAAAGGAACAATTCTTTATTTGGAATGATAAGCAGGCAGGGGCTTTTCAGGCCCTAAAAGAAAGACTTGTAAGTATCTTGTGGCCACCAGTAGTTAATGAGAAGAAAAATCAATCCTAAGGTCCAGCATAACGAAGCGACGCGGCTTAGCGCAGTCTGTGACTTTTCAGACACTTCAAACTTTTCATAATGTAATACATCTATTAATACAATTTAGAAGTAAAGTCAAACAAATTTTCAGCAACAAGTCTTAATTGTTAAACCATTATTTTTAACAATTGAATAAGTAAGACCGACATATAAATAATGAATGTGGGTATGGAATCACAGAACGCATTATTTGGTACGACGAACCTTGCACAAGTTGCACGTTTTACGCACTTTAATCCTGTTTTTAAACACGGGTACTATGTTAAAGTCTTCAAAACTAGAAGAAAGCTTTGCCATTACTTCTGTCTTGGAAATGGGAATTACAGGGTGTACTTGTTGTGTACACTCATTTGAAGTTTGTTTTTTTGCACTTCTGCATTGTATGTATCATTATTGCGAATACAAAGCAAAATATCCAGTTTTCCTTTTTTCCACATTTTTTCTACAAAAAATGCATTTTTTTACGATTCAACCCCCTTTTACCGTTATGACAAATAAGTCCCCCAGTAATAACCTTTTGTGTAAAAAATACCTTAGCTTATGAGTTAAAAGTTTTCGATGAGATTTAAAGCAAGTGAATGCGAATGTGAAAAAACATAATTGACCCGCAGTACTCCCGATATTACTGTATAGAAGATACTCCAATATTTCCAAATGCACAGGTGCCAATGGACATTAAATGAGATAAAGAAAGTCACTAGAAAAACAAACGAAGAAAGGGGACAGACTGTGATACCTGAAATGAGGGACCGATAGTAATAGTTGATTGGAACGGGCGTAGGAGAAAAAACGTGTTAACAAGAAACAAGAGAACCAGCATTGTATACTATATTATAATATAAAGATATAATAGAACTATTATATTATATTTTTATATTATAATATATGATACAATCCTCGTTTACCTTGATTCTTATTAAATCATTTTTGTACGTGTATTTCTTAACTCATTTTTGTTTCGACATTTTCCTAACCCACTTTCCCTATGAGCACCTCAAATATTGAGTAATACTTACTGATAATCTGAAGATACAAAATATCGAGGTTCATGAGGTCGATAATACTCTTGAGAGATGACGCTATACATTGGTGGTCCATAATCAGGAAACGAAGGAGCATTTCCCATATAGGTTATTGGTATTCGTTCAATCCTAGCGACCTCCGAAGAATAGGTATCTTCATTGCTCGTGCTCGAGCTTTTCCTTCTCGGCCTTGGTGTCGGTGCATTTGAACCAGTATTGCTAGTATGGTGTTGAGGTGAATCCGTAAATCGTAATGGCTTTTCGGGTAATATGGGTGACGGTAAATTTGCCGCTATCCCTCCCATACTACTCAAAAACGGTCTAAAAGAAAGTAAAGAAAACTAAAACAATATCTTATTTATTTAACAAAAACGAATAATAGATCTATTTTGAACTATTAAACATATATTTGAACACTTGTATATAACTTTATTGGCTTGACTGTCGAAAAGTTATTATTTATTTGTCCATAAACAATAATGTTGTAACGTTATTCTTTTATACATGAGCATTAATTTAATTGTTTAAGCACCTGAAGCTATAAGGACGACTCTCATGATTAACTTTACTGCTTTTATTTATTTAATTTAATTGTATCGAAATTTCCTCTCGTGCATTTATTTCATGAGAACACGGATTGTTCGACAATTTACTGTGTCCTATTCAAGAAATTGGCTCCGAGTATGCACGACGGTACCAATCTTGAGAGGAGGATACACCTGAAAGGAATTAACTTATTAGCCATGACAATGTAAAAAGAAACTTTATTGGTAATTTGAGGTTCCCAACTAATGTTAAAATGTACTTCACTTTTTTCGACTCTTAGCCCCTAAAATTTGAAATAATCCTCTACCGAAAATTCTTTAGAAATATAATTGTCCTCATATTCAGGGTCCAAAATTGCTCTCAATTGAGAAGTTTTCATACTTGCATCATTACTTTCAAATCTAATGTCGTGTATAGGAAAGTGCAGGTTCACAGAAGCGAAAACAGAATTGCGTAGATTGTCTTTCTTGTTTAATCATTACTCTTTTTTTTCTCTAGATTGGACAATCTGATTTTGTGAATCAATTTGGTAAAGTATGAGTCACGATTACGCGCGTGATAGCAAGCAGATTACAAAAGATTTTCCCTCCCCTTAAGAAGGACTAAGATTTAATTTATCAAAGATGCTAACAAATACGGTGCCATTTTATGCAAATTTGGTGAAATATTTGCCATACAGAATTTGGTCTTATTTTCCTAAATTTTATATTTCCACTGAATTCAGTTTTCTGAGCCCCTTGTTTTGTTAGTGTCCTTGGTAATGATAGCGGTCACGTCGCCGCGGACCTCACATCCCCTCTTTTCAGATAGGGCACGCACGCAACCGCACCTCTTTTACGTAGCGGTACATGTGACCTATAAAACTATTTCGCCCATGAATTCGCAAGTCACTCAGTAGTGTATCTATTTTCTTTTTCGCCCGCTTTTTAATGTATTTTATAAGTATGAAATAATAATTTTATACTGAACCGTTTCAATATTCTTTGTCGACGATTCGGCTGGTACCAGTCGCTCTTCAAAACTCTACGGAGCAACTACATGAGATTAGAAGCGATATTTTCATAGATGACCTGGTAGGTAAGACATACAAATATACCAGATATTCGGAACAAAGATCAAGACTATTGTGTAATGGTAATTTCGGAAATAAACAAGATATTACAATGTGACATAGCCACAACCATATTAATAAATAACGTCGCAGTAGAAACTTCAATCCTGAAATTGATCAGAAGCGTTTGTACATTTTAATTGATGATTATCGCGTTACTGTGACTATAAATAAATATAAATTCAAGAAATTAAAACAAGATGTGTTACCACAATGTAATCTAAGCTGTGTTAACGTTGTTTTCCTAGTTGTTCCCTGTTCGTTAATTTGGTTTTAGTAAGAAATAATTCAGCGGATTACAAAAAATTAAAGTAAATCTAAAAAATAGTATTTAGAAATATGTCGAGAAACGAAGAATTTAAAAAATTATGATTTTCTTTTCAGAAAAGGGCTATCAGAGATCATAATTACGGTTCTGAAGTTAGTGATTCAAAGCAGACATATCCAGCTAGGGGAAACACCCGCCGAGAACACATGTTCCGCGTCCACATCTTTTTCTTTCAGAGAGGGGAGTCGTGGTACAGGATTTCGAGAATCTCTCCTCTGTGACGTCACAGAGGAGAGATTCTACCACCACTCCTGCTCTCTAGAAGAAATAGTGGTGGACGCGGAACATGTGTTACTGGCGGGAATTTCCCCTAGCTGGACATGCATGATTTAAAGCAAGAGAGGGTGCTAGGCATTTCCGAGACAGCTTGAAGATTTTCGATGTCTCTATTTGAGACAGCTTAGAGATACGACTGCATTTTTATTTTTCTATGTCTGTAATATTGTTTGAATATACTATAGACACACGTAATTAACCTTGAACGTTTACTTTACAGCCAAATTAGTTTTGTTCAAATATGCTAGTTTTCTGGTTCATGGATTAAAATTGAGGACCGGCGTTTATGGACCAATAAGTAATAATTTTTGGACCGTTAAGGCGCTCAAGTTATTTACCACAGTTTAAAACATCGCTTGCCAAAGGGTCTAAATTAATATATTTCGAAAAGTTGCACAATTTTTATAACAAATATTTTATGATTTATTTCATAAATAGAGGATTCACACAACAGTTCTGCCGTGATTTGGAAGAACACCGTTAACTGCATTTCAGATAAGTCCCTTGAGCCGCCTACCGTTAACTGCGTTCAAGTGACTTATCCGAATTGCAGTTAACGGTGTTCTTCCAAATCACGGCAGAGTTGACAGAAATTCATAATGTACCTATCTATAGTAAAAAGAATCCCATTTTTCATCATATATTCAAACTCGATTTACTTGCAGAGACCCGGAGATTTTCTGCCTTGTTTCTCATTTAATGCTGATAAGAATATAATTCTTTATAACTCAAAAATAAGAAATAAATGCGTACTTTTATTTTATATTAACGAAACATAAAACGGAAGCTTGTCTATAGGTTGGGTTACAAATTTTTTTTTATGTTTCGGTGCTCAAGGCTTAAATAGCAATAAACCCAATAATAACTGTGTGCTAAATATCAGACAATCGGATGAGTGGTGGCGCAATAGTATATTTCGATACGAGAGGCCAAACGGGCGTTTTGGTCACTGCGAGTATGAAGGCGCCGCGTGAACCCGAGGCGAGGCGTGGGAAGCCGAAGCCGAGCCTCGGGTTCACGCAGCTCCTTCACACGAGCAGTGACCAAATCGCCCGTGAGGACTCGAATCGAACACTATTTTTCTTTAAAGAATACTATGCAAAACCCGAGATATGTAGACTTGACGAAAAGTTGGAGGGGGGGGGGCAAAGCCCCAGCGGGGCCCAGGGACAGAGCCCCCCGCAAGAAACAAAATAACTCCCAAAATGTTTATCTTTCCTGAAAATAAAACAATGTTGTCTGCTTCCTGTATCATTTTTTGTAGGTCATCGAAACTTGCAATGCTGTCTTCTTCAGCGAAATCCATTTCTATGATTTTTTGCCGTTTGCACCTTAGCTTGTAATAAACTCTTTGATCTCATCATGCAACGAATTACTTGAACGAAAATGAACGAAAACAAACTGTCACGAACGAAATAAACCCAACCTCACCCAAAATGATGTTCGCATAGTACCCGTTTACGACGCTAGATGGCAAGCGGTGGCCAAAACGTAGTAACCGTTTAAGACGCTAGATGGCAACAGGTGGCCAAAATATTTTGGTAACCGTGAAGACCATTTTGCTAACCGGTGACAGCGTTTTGGTCATCGGTGTTGGGAATTTTGCTCATTGCTTTCGCGCACAGTGCGGAATCGGCCATTTCGGATGTCTGTAAACGGTGGGCAAACGAGGGTTTTGCATGTATGTATAAAGAAAAAGAATTTTGTTATTTTTTGACGAGAGCGCATGAAGTGATTGGCGTTACGTTATACCACAAGCGGTCAAGGTCAGGTAAATATTCAATGCTATGAATTACCATGAACATAGATAATCCCCTAAACTATCACGCATTCAAAGATCATTTTCATTGCGGTTTCAAAGTTTGAGACAAATTTAAGCTTTTAAAATTTGAAAAAGTTTTGTACTTTGTTTAAAAGAATTTCTGTCTCTAGTTTTTTTGTCATATAAAAAATTATAACATCCAGTTCAATGTAAAATTTACTATACTGGAAGAATATTTGTAAATAAAATCTGAAATTCGGATTTCATAGGTATTTTACATTAAAAATGTACATCAGGCCACCAAAGCATCCATGCATTTCAAGCGATAAAATTTTTGTCTATAAGAAGTACCTTCTCAATCCCTACCGAAACGCCACATTCGCTTCAATAAAGACAAAAGCATTATAAGTGATGATCGCTTTATGTTTGGCAGGGTCTGTAATTTGATGTGCTTTGTGGTTACATATTCAAATTATGAATATATTTAGTTTTTGTCAATTAATATTTAGTGTCATCGACAGCAATGATTTATTTCACAAATTTTGTCCACTTTTCGGGCAAGTTTGTCTATCTTTAGAAGTTTTCATACTTTCATATAAATATAAATACTTTCGATGTTTAAAATTATAATATTAATATAATAATAATACTAATAATAATAATTTCTGATAATTTAAATATGTAACCACAAATAGCAGCAAATGGCAGACACTACCGCGCCGCGGTAGGGATTGAGAAGGTACTTTTTAATGAAAAACATTAACGGGTGAAATACATGGAGACTTGGGGGCCTGATGTAAACTGAGATGCACAAAAAATTAGACTTTTTTAGAATGTTTATGTTCTTTTGGGGTATATTGTACAAGAAACTAACAACAATGATGCGACAAAATCAGAAGCCAAATCTAAACATGTTTAGTGGTGATGTGATTTGCGTCACCTTACACTGTGCATCATGCATACAGTTATTTCTTGACCTTGAGTGCTCCTGGTATAACGTAACGTCAAAGGTGTTAGGCACGATCGTCAGAAAGTAATAAAACGCTTTTGCGCTACCGTTTGCGTTTAGGTCTAGTACGATATACGCCTTAAGGATCTAATATTTAAAAAAAATGGGGCCCGTCCAAATGAACAAGGATGATTATTCTATTTTTTAAATAAATATTTTCACAAACCTATAATGTCGAGTAGGTCCATGATAAGTATTATGTGGATAACCACTGGTCGAACTGAATTCATACTCTGAACCTGAGTATTCGGAATTTTGACTTGGACCAGTAGCAGCTTGAAACCACCACTTTGGTGCTTCTTCTTCTTCGCCGTCATTCAGTCTGGGTCGTAATCTTGGATGAATCGCAGAGACGTTCGATATCCGAAGATCATAGCCAGCCGCTGTCCAACCCAGCAGAGCTGCGATGTTGTAAAGAACCAGTTCAATTATGCTAACTTTCGGTTTTTTGGATTCTCCATTATACAAGGTAGGCATTGGTACTGGTATTGGCATAATATATGGTCCAGTTAGGCCAGGCTTTACAGGAAATTCCGTTGATATCCATTCGGTCGATAAATCAGGCGGTACTCCTGAATAATCTAAAAAAACAATAACGCTTTGGCTGGTAATTAAAAATTTTAAAGTAGATGATAAAAAACCACCGTGATCAAGGTGTTGGTTTTTTAAAACATCAACCATAAGAATTAAATGGAAGCAGTTTCTTTAGTTAAAAATTAAATTAGCCACATTAAATCAAAAGAGATTCAGAACTGCGACGCTCAATTCTAATCAATAAAATAATTTTCAATATTTTTACTCAAAATTTATGGCATAATTATGAACAAGAAAGCTTTTTGAAACATCGATTTGGTTCCTTCACGTCACTAAGATATATTCCCAATAATAAAGTTATGTTGAAAAGTAATTCAGCATATATTTTATGACGATTTTAATTTATTTTCCAGCCATTGAATTTGAATAAAGTGAGTATTTATTAAGGAGGAAATGTAATTTAATGCAACATATTATGGGACCTTTTGTATTTCATGCTTTAAGTGTATTTCTAAACGTGTAGTACAAATAATTTTCTCAAGATTAATGTCTAAAGAGAAAATTTCAATGTCATCAGGAATTTTATACTTGTTGATATTATTAATAAATTGCCAGCTACCCTTCTTGTGTCTTGAATATTGACCTAAAATACGTTTAAAAGGGACACTAATAAACTTAGAGATGTTATAGAGAGGAGAACCGAAAAAAGATGTTACAGGTCTTAGAGGGTAACCTGTCATGTGTATTTTAGGTGGACCGTAAAATTTTGGTGGATGACCGTTCGTGTATTCAAGTAATCTAGCCATATCAGAATTAGTAAAACCGAGTAGTAGAATTAGATCCATTAGGCAATTGAGTTTTATTTGTGGGATCTCTATTAAATTTAATGTAAGTGGAAGTGTCATTGAGCAATGTAAGAGATTTATCAATATAATCGTTTTGGCCCATGACCACCGCGAATTAGCCTTTATCGGCACGTGTGATGATGATTATACATCCGCACGTCTTATACTCTCAACTAACCAAAAATTCATCGTATTTCTTAATTTAATCCCTCACTAATTGCATAATACCTATACTAGAATTATACTCTCCATCCCTGCATATTTATGTATGCTTCTCGCTCAAAATACTTGTCCCCTCACTTCGTCTACCATTGACACACAACAAACGGACGTTCAAAATGTTGTTCTTTATATTAATTTATATATAATACTGTGTGCATCCTGCTAGCGAAGTCAGAAAAATGATGATTTCTCTGCAATCTTATAACCTATTTACAAAACTAACTCTAATAAAATTAACCAAATTGTTTAACTTTTAAACGAAGAAAATTCTTTACTCGGGGTTTCTCTCGTCTGCCACTCTGTAGTTTTCTAGGTCATGCTGTCAACCACTCTCGTATATTGAAAAGGACTACCGGAGTGTAGTCGAAACGATAAAACATTTACATGACTTGAGGGACCTCTCATTGTCAGTTATTTTTAATAAATTTTGCCCAGTAGTCAGCAAAACTACCACAAATTTTACTAATACTACCCTGGTCGACATGAATCAACAAACTGTTCATAATAAGACCTAATTTCAAAGAAATATTTTTCGAAAAAAAAATCAAAAACTTTTTGAATTTTTCAAAAATGAATTTTTAAACTGAATTTTTGAAGAAAAAAAACATGTTCGATTTTCATTAAATTGTGTTTATAGATAGCTTACAATTTTCTCTGAAGGATCTGTAAATATCAAAGTGGCATCTCCCTTAGTTTTCATGAAATAATTAAAAACTTATGCCGAGGCGATACACAAGATGTGAAAAACCATGTAAACAATAGTGCGGAAGAAAGAAAGGGGAAGAGAGGATGGTGGGATGTGGAATGTGTACAGAGTAAAGGGCGTATGAAGTTATCGTTCAAGAATTGGAGAAAAGGAGAGATGGACAGAAAGGAGTATAGAAAAAGAAAAAGGGAACACGAGAAATTACTGGATGTAAAACGAAAGGAGGAGAAGGCGTGGTACACGGCCTTTTCCTTGATTTCCACGTTCTCTCTGACCTACAGCCACCTGGTACACATAGTGCTGGATAACTCAGTCAAATTTCAAACAATTCCAAACAATAAAAGCTCATTAAAATCGGGAATAAATGATAAACTATGGAATACTTCCGATTGTACCTTCGTGATTTTTTACCGTAATCAAATTAACAATCTATTGTTAGAAAGACGTTTTTCTACTTTCAACCAAGACAAAAATTATAAATCAAGTGAAAAATGGCGGAATTATGAATTATTATATACAAGAACCTTTTTCAGGTTTTTCCAGGTAGAAGAAATTTAAGAACTTTTCCAGGTTTTCAAGGATTTCTAGGACGATAGACACCCTGACTTTTTAAACAAATACGTATGCAATTTTGTGTACTTCTTAATAAAAAACTTTATGTAGAAGGTCGATACTATAACTTTTATAAAAAATCTTGAAGAAATCACCCTGATTACATACAAATAATTTGTTTACTTTGAAAAAATCTCAGTCTTTTTTTCTTAATAACAATTTTTATAAACAAATACGTATATTTGATAGAGCTTTTGTTTTTAAACACGTTTCTCAAATTAGATGAAAAAAAACTTTGTCTCTTATAGATCATCTTTTAATTCAAACTATTTTCTAACTATGGCCTTATAAATAATTAATTGCAAACCAATCTTTGGTCTATGTCAGCTTTTCATTCATTTCATTCATTCATTCATTTAGTTATTTATCTGATAGCTTCCTAAAAATCTTCCCCTCTGTGACGACTCTGAAAAAAATAATTCTTTCGTTAATCACAATTGTTATCAATAAAAACCGAGATTCAACGAACCTTTCTTTTTATTCGTGTTTTTTTAATCAGACACAAAGAAAAACATTTATCTTTTTTGAGTTTGTTTTATTACAAACCTCATATCTGTAACATACTTTTATGTTTGTCACATTTCAAATTATACTCATGTCCCCATTCTGCGCCAGCCTCGGGTCTGGTCGGCACAGAATCGGATACGTTTTTTCATGTCAACAACCAGGACCACATATGTAGTCTCTGAACGCGGCACCGTATGTATCCGAGCATATAGGCCGTCAAGGGTCCTTCAGGAGGGGAGGGATATGATTGTAATAATTAATAAGCAGTCGCGGAGAGTCATCTGGGGATGGTCCCAAAGGAATGTATGCTGCCCCTTAGCCATGCATGCGAGGCTCTACAAGGATGGACGAACCATTTCCCTAGTAGCTCGTGGAAACGACAATGACATCACCAAACCACAAAAAAGTTATAGATACAGTTCAAAACAATCGATTGCGCGTAGCACCCGACAGTGGGTTGGCAAACCGTGCCGATCACCAACAATTCAGATGGAAACACGGCGTCGAACCAGAGCTTCAATACGTCTCAAAACCATCGTTGTGAAATCAAGCTGCTTACCTCTCGAAAACTGGATAAGAACGCAGAGCGCTTCCCCAACCGCTGTATGAACAAGCCTCAGACGGAGAGGAGGAGGCAAAATTAATACGAACCGCGGAAAGCAGGCACCCCCTGGAAGATATAGCGATTTCAGGATAAGAAGTAACATTAACATCCAGGTTCCTCCTGGGCCCCAAGATCTGGCTGAAATGAATGCCTCCCTTCGTGCGGATATCTGGGAGGACTTCGATCTATTAACCATCAATTTTTCAGTGTACGGTGCGGCAAGATCTTTGGCTGATTTGAATGGGAAACTAAAACCAACAATGGATGAAAAGATTAAACGAAGCTTGCATCAACTGGGCAAGAAGATTGGATGAGCAAGACAGAATTCGTCCCGTGTTCAGTATGTGATAGACTACACAATATCTGGTGGGCCGTTCAAGGAGAGGGTCCTACAGTTCGCCCACGAACTGAGGATCTACCATCACACAGTAAACAAGTCAAAGATGCTGATAATCAAGCAGAACACTGTTGACGAAATTCAAGAGTTATCTAACGCAAGAAGTAGTATATAGAAGAGGAAGCGATAAGCCAGGGAAAATCAACAGTTTCTCACGGCCGGCGAGAAACTGTTAGATCACGTTGGCGGGTCACATCGCGCCTTTTCAGTGATATGCCTGTTTCTGAGAAAAATCCATCCAAGCCTAACAAGGTGAAGACTTTTTCCAGAGAGATATACAAGATCCCGACAACTTGAAGGAGCTTTGCGAGAACCTCAAAAAATCTGAGGAGGAACGTCTATTAATCACTGCCGAAGAGGTGAAAAAGCACTTAGGGGCATGAAGAACCTTTCCGCTACAGGACCAGATGGTATGAAGAACAATAGAGGAAGTTTACATTTATGCACCAACATCTGGCCCGCATCTTCATCTCATATTTAAAGTCGAAGACGCCTACTCTGCAGTGGCTGGTATTGGGACGCACTATACTCCTACCGAAGAAAGGCGACTTGTCATATCCAAAGAATTACAGACCAATGACTTGTTTGAACACGCTGTATAAGATATGTACAGCTGTCCTAAACGACAGGATTGGTCGAATAATTGAACATGTGTGAAGAGAGATGTACAAACAACGTGGCTCGAAAAAAGGTGTAGCAGGCTGCCGAGAGACCTTGCTAATTGACAAGTGCGTCTGCAAAGAGGCAGAAGCCCACCACTGCGACCTGCCGATGACCTGGATAGATTACCGAAAAGCTTTTGATTCAACCTTTCACAGACATACTGAAATGCATAGAGAGATTGATCCCCCTTCGGAAAACTAGATTTAATATCTTATCTGGAAACTATTGTGTGAAAACTAACGGCGTCAGCTTCCAGAGGAGCGTCTTTCAGGTCGACACCATGAGCCTTCTGCTCTTTTGCATCACACTTTTGCCACTTTCACGAGAGTCTCGCCAGCCTGTCGTTGTTATTTCGGCGTACTCGGTGGCCACCCATCGCACGGTCGTGAGATGTCACCATAAATATGATTTGCCGCGGTTCTACTCCAGCGAATTAGTCGAGAAGAAGAAATATTGAGTAGCCCGTAAATTTAACCTGGTGACATCGCCGTATCAAGGTAAAATGTAGAATGTGCACTCCTGTGATTCCAGATGATATCAAGCTATTAACCATATATCTCATAAAATATTGAGAAGCTTTTATATTCTAGAGACCTAGTGAACTTCTACGCCACCCTGTAATTAATATTTACAACATGACGCAAAACAAACTTATGATTTTATCACAGCAAAAACACTGTTTAAAAATTACACATACATCTTTGATCCTCTTGTAGTAGCAGGAACGTGACGTCACAATAATTTAATGCTCAGTCGAATTAATGCAAATCGCAATTTTCATTTACGCCCATTACCAACTACGCAAAACGCTTCATTCGTATTTTCATTTATAATTGGACGATGACCGTACAGGAAGCTGAGAAAAATGATGAACCTATAACTTACGACACATAAATTCAAATGATTTCCTGCACATCACGGTCATTCCAGAATAGAAAGTCTGGACGTGGTTACGAAGTTATTGAACTTGATATTGACGTATAATGTACCTTAATGTTCGTTGAGTTGTATTTAACTATTTATAAGTGCTAATATTTGTTTCATTTCCTGAATTACATTCAACTTCATTCTGAAGATATGTCCCTAATATTAATAATTCCAAATAAAAAAACATTACATTACATAATTATATTACATAATTATATTACATAATTATATTACATAATTA
>CAKNXH010002309.1:127392-143170 GCA_932178445.1 Andricus quercusramuli
CATAATTATATTACATAATTATATTACATAATTATATTACATAATTAAGGAATGGGTTGAATCAAAAGAATATCTATAAGAGGACAAGTTTTTCTTTTTCACATAATTTGAGAAACGCGTTTAAATATAAAAGCTATATTACATATACGTATATGTCTATAAAAATTGCTAGTAACAAAAACGATTGAGCTTTTCGCAAAGTAAAAAAAGTATTTGTAATCAGGGTGATTTCCGAATAATTTTTTACAGTAGTTATAGTATCGGCTTTGTAAATAAAGTATTTTTTAAGTACACAAAATTGCACACGTATTTGTTAAAAAAGTACCATTTTTATTGCTTATATATTAACGAAGCAAACTCCAGAATCTTGGGGTGGTAGACTCTCTCGTAAAGTTGCACTGTTCCATTTTTTAACCTCTTGTACCTTCTATCCTAGGTTCTTTATTGTGTTGTGCAGACTGCCCGTCTATTGGCTCAATTTTTTCCCCTTTCTCGTTCTCTCAATGTTCGTTGCTATTGCTTCCTCTCTCATTCTCCTCTCATGCCCATTGAGCTCGTTGATTGTCCACCATTATAACGAATTCCCTTGAACACTTTTGAACCTTTTTCTTCCACCAGCTGCCCATAATTTCTTGAATCATATTTTGTAAGGGCGATTCTTTCCTTTTTCTGTCCCTTATAAAAATGAATATCAACTGTATACCGTTTCCGGACTAGATTCAAACAAGGTTCAGTATTTATCTAGTATATAACCTTCAATCAAGCTTATAACTGCTTTACCTCCAGGATCAAAAAGTCTCCTGGGGACCAGAATATGACTGTTTAAGACAGGCCTATAACGTAGTACTTAGTTGGTATTTCTTTCCACGAGTGGCATTGACTTTTAAGTTGTTTGCAAACTCCTTCTCGAGTCTTGAATACATTTAATTTAATCTGTCCGCTATTTTTAACCTCCCCTGGCGATCTGGACGTTCTACTGTTTTCCTCGAATGCAGCCAGTCATGGCTGCTTGATCAGATGGTTTTATTCTATTTATTCTATTTTTATTTATTCTATTTATTCTTTATTTATTTATTCTATTTATTCTATTCTATTTATTTATTTATTCTATTTATTCATTGGTGTGTCCGTTTTTTCCGCTGGCTCTTCCTCGGTGTACTCTGGAGAACTAATCTCGGCGTCTGCCATGACATCACCTGACATAACCTATTCTGAAACAGCCTCACTATTTTACCAAGATTTCACTATTTTCACTTATCCAAAACTTTTGATAACAATCTCCCGATACACCTACTTATCTGGCTATCCAATAAACAAGTTTTCACTACCGTCTCCGATCTTCACTCGAATTTCCGAACAAATTTCCGCACACCAAAACCCAACGCGTGTTTGTCGTTGGTGCGCCAACCGGAAACCGTAGATTTCTCTTCTAAAAATTTGTAAAATTCCCAGTAAACAAATTTTACGGTCACCTCCCGGTTTCCGGATTTAGCACCCACCCTGCAATAATTCAATTTTGAAGATTTACAATGAAAAAGTACAAATTTATAAAAGTCTACATTTTCAGATTTTTTATAAACTTGACAAATTCACTGTCTTAAACGTAGACTGAACAGGTAGAGTTTTATTTCATTATTTTTTATTTATTGCTTGAATTTAATTTTAATACTTTTTGTAGTCACATTAGGTACATTTTATTTAAGTACATAAACTATGCCAGACGATAGAAAGTGAAAATCAGAACCATGGATAATTAGTAACGTTATTAAGGACGATTAATAATTTCCCTATTATTTAATTCATATTAACGATAAAATTCCTATTCTCATAATTTGGTTTACCACAGTGGAAAATCATCTCGCTGCCGCCTCGCGGAACCGAATTCGATTCCTATCAGATTCTTCTATGACCCGATTTTTTCTTTCTCAGCTCTTACAATATAATATACTGCCTAATCCTATGTTAAAGAATATTTAATTAATTTGTAATGTGTGTAATTATAATTGAGATAAAAATATACATTCAATATAAGTTATCTCTGTTCTTCCTTCCTTCTGATCATACAAAGCTGGCTAAATATAAACGCCCCTCTATAAATTGCAATATTTTTTTCGTGTTGGTAACGGCGCAGCGACGTCGACATTTTTGCCGAACACCGCTGTGAGTCACATCATAGTGGCCTGTGAAATATCAAGTTTTAGATTTTCTCAAATCCAAGACTACGAAACAAATTCGAAAATTCCTCAAGTACACATTTTTTTCGCGTACGAAATCATAAATAAAATTTAATTATAAAAAATCTTAGTGTGATAACTAAAAATACTTACTTGGGGTTTTTTGGGATCACTGATAATGAATTTGTAGTCAAAATTTCAATATTCAAAATAGCTGATCCAATACCATAAAAATAAAAACACTTTTTGTACGAATTATCTGCCGTATTGGCTCAGCCATTTGAAAGTTTGGAATTTTGACTTCAGGTTCGTTATCAGCAACCCCAAATTGTTTGGGATAGAGAATGAACAAATTCGGCTTTATTTGAAGCATGCTCATAAATTTTTCTTTACGACCCCTAAGAAATGGATAAAAATTTTTTAATACAAAATTTAGTTGCCAATATCTATTCAACTACTCCTTATAGCCACAAATGGAGTGCAGATTCGTGTTCAGTGTTACAAAATACTTAGGAAGTTGTATATCGCATTCAGCGATGACATAGGTCCGTTTTGTTCATCAGTGTCGTCAATAGAAAAATGAACCGAAACATTATTGAAAATAATCTAACTAAATTGATGAAAGACTAGCTTTTTTCTTTTTAGTTAGGCATTTCTAACTAATTTAGGTTAGGGAGTAGACTTTTACTTGCATGACATATTCATCTTGCATGCAGCATTATTCACAGAAGTTTCGTGCGCTTATCAGATATTTAACGAGGAGTTGACAATTATAAATGTTAGTGTACACCAAAATTCAAGAATTCAAGGTGGATTAATAAGAATTCAGAAGAATTAAAAAGAATTCAAAAAATGGAAGGATTCAAAAGAATTCAAGAGAACTTAAAAGAATTCAAGAGGATGCAAGAGAATTAAACAGAATTCAGGCTAATTCAAAAAATGTGACATATTTCGAAAGGATTCAGAAGCTGGTCAACATCTAAATTCATCAGTGATTAACCTATCGGTATTTAATTAACAAAATATCTAGGGACGCCAAGAACATATGGCCTAAGGTCAGTGAATTTTGTTGAACCTAGCCGCCCTTTCAATTTTTACCGGGTTTACCGAAAATATTTGTTCTACTCACTGAATTTTTCTGAGCATAGACACATCCTTTAATTAAGAATTATGCTTGCTTTTACTAAATTCAGATACAAAGAAGTGTTTTCAAACCTAAACTTGAATTGAATTTTGTAGGTCTTAAATTATAAAATGATTTTAATCAACTTCAATCACTCATACAAAAAGAAAATTGGATTAATTATTACTTTTCAAATCATTTCCCTCTTCGTTGTTGTGAATTTGTTTTCTAAGTTAACTGTTATGAGAGAGAAAACTGATTAACGTGAACTGTCTTGCTAAGCACGTTACCAGCTGAGTGATATATAAATTGTGTAACGTATTAAGCTTCAGTCAAAGAGCATTATAGAAGCGTAGGTTATGGAGAGATTGTTCTTCTTCTATCAAATGGTGATTTTGATATTTACATAAAAAGTTGTTTACAGATGACAATATTTTAAATAAACTGCATTGAGAACGTCAGAAACTATTTTACATATTTCATTAATCGAAACAGAAGTAGGACGATGGTCGTGGGGGCTAAGTTAAGACGTAGGCTTTGGACCCATTCCGTCGTCTTGCGCTCGATTCCCTCCTCGCACTCTGGAAAAGCCTCAGCGGCCCATGCGGTAAACACTAGCCTAGCAAGGAAGTTGTTCACCTCCAGAGGGTCATGAGACCAGTACCTCTAGAGACAAAGGTTCTCTAAGTATTTAAATCCGTTGTTATTGATGGTTCGGAACCCACCTTAATCTGTAGGTCTGATTGGCCGGGAAAAATGGTTTAAATCGACCCACAAGAAATTAGGGGTTGTGAAAAAAATTGAGAATCATTAGGCGTCCCAACTTTTCAAGTCAAACCTCAAGCTTAACTGAAGTTTTTGCGGTATCCCACATTACCAATCCGAGCCTGGCCCCGACTAAAAACAAACATTAACTGATAAACTGAATATCATTTTAGGTCTACCCAAAGGTCAACTTCATAGTAGTCATAGGGAAGCGTGAGTGCAAGTGAGACACTAGTAGATGGCGCATAAGAGCATCTCTTTCGCACTTATGACTATGACTACTATGAATTTGGTCTCCGCGAACAGGCATCCAATAGAGGAAGAACGATGCTTCAGGACCCGGAGAAACATCAACATTCAGGTTTCTCCCAAGCCCAAAGATCTGACTGAATTGGATGATGAACTACGTGGAGATTTTTCCGAAGAATCCGAACTCTGGACTATCAGTTGTGGTGTGTACAATGCAGCGAGAACTTTGGCAGATGCAAGCCGTAAAACAAAACCAACGGTTGATCATAAGACCAAAAGAAGAATGCATCAACTCAGCACAAAGATAGGCTGGGCTAGACAGTACGCGTCCCGCATTCAGTGTGTGATTGACTACATAACATCTGGCAGGAATTTCACTGCCAAGGTTCGACGGTTCGCGCGCGAACTGCGGATCCGTCATCACACAATCAACAAATCAAAGCTAATGACCATCAGACAGCATATTGTTGACAGAATACGAATACTATCTAACGCTAGGAGAAGTCTAGAGCGGAGAGAGAGGTGAGTCAGAGAAAATCAACAATTTTCATCTGATCCATCTAAACTCTTCCAAGACCCTCCAATGACTGTCGACCATCCGCCCAAACCAGAGAAGGTCGAAGCATTTTGGAAAGAAGTCTACGAGGTCCAGCATCCACTTCAAGAAGACTCAAAGAACATAAATAGCTTCAAGGAGCTGTGCAATGCCCTCATAACACCTGAGGAAGAATGCCCACCTATCACTACCGAGGAGGTGAAAAACGTATTAAAAGGCATGAAGAACTTTCCCGCTCCGGGACCAGATGGTATGAAGACCTTCTGGTGGAAGAAGTTTCCTTCAACCCACCAGCATCTGGCCCGAATTTTCACCTCATATCTAAAGTCGGAAGAGCCTATTCCGGAGTGGTTGGTGGAAGGGCGCACAGTGCTCCTGCCTAAGACGGGCAACTTAGCTGACCCTAAGAATTACAGGTCAATAACTTGTCTGAACACACTGTATAAGATCTTCACAGCCATCCTAAATGATAGGATTCTTCGGACAATTGAACCTGTGTGGCGAGAGATGTATGAACAACGTGGCTCGAAGAAAGGCGTAGCAGGATGTCGGGAGAACCTGCTCATCGATAGATGTGTCTGTAAAGATGCAGCATCCTATCAACGATCTCTATCGATGGCCTGGATAGATTACCGAAAAGCTTTTGATTCAACCTCCCATAGACTTATCATCTGTCTGTTGGAAAGCTTGAAGGTTCATCCACACATCGTGAGATGCATAGAGAGATTAATGCCGCTTTGGAAAACCAGATTTACCATCTTATCTGAAAAATATAGTGTGATCGCTAACAGTATCACCTTTCAGAGAGGTGTATTTCAGGGCGACACCATGAGCCCTCTCCTCTTTTGCCTCACATTATTGCCACTATCTCTCGCACTTCGCCATTCCGAAGGGTACCTCTGTGGCAAACCTGGAAATCGAAAGCATAAGGTGACTCATGTATTTTATATGGATGATCTTAAGCTCTATGCTAGAAATCAAGAGAAACTACATCTAGCTCTAAAAATTGTCACAGAGTACACTCAAGAGATTGGAATGGAGTTCGGGTTAGAGAAATGCGCCAAGGTTAATTTGATGAAAGGGAAACTTAACGGCATCCTCGAAGATCCTGAACTCGTTGACAGAAGCGCTATACGACACCTTTGGGCTGGAGAGACCTATAAATACCTGGTCCTGCCAAAGATCCGCATTCAGGACGTAACATCTATAAAGGATATTTTCCGATGCAGATACAAACGTCTCATCTGACAGATATGGTCTTCCGAACTGTAAGCGAGGAACAATGTATCTTATATGAACGTGCTTGCCGTCCCAGTAGTACTCTATTCATTTGGAGTAGTTCCATGGACGAAGGACGAGCTCAGATTCCTCGATATAGGGTTCCGAAAGATTATGCACACGAACAAAAGCATGCACCTTAAGTCTTCTGTCCCACGACTTTACATCTCACGCCGTCAAGGTGGTCGTGGAATACTGAATCTTGAATGCCTTCACAACAGGATTATTCTGGGTACAGCACATATAGTCGCAAATGGACAAGACCCTCTTCTTGAAATGGTCAAGAAACACGAAGAAGTAGGCAAAGGGGCGTTTCTGTACAAAGCAGCGGAGGAGGCTGCTGAAACAGTCGGCCTTGACTTCTATATCAGGGGTGAGGAAAATGCATCAAATTAGTCGATATCGTATGAGCTGACGTTTGCTTTCCTTAGATCACCCGGATTTAAGTCTGGCATGGAGGGCTTCATTTTGGCATGTCAAGATGGTGTCATTTCCACTATAGCATACCGTCGCCACATTTTGAGCCAAAACATTCCCGCTGATAGCTGCAGAGCGTGTCATGGACACCCCGAGTATCTAGGACACATACTATCTAGTTGTCCAACCCATGCGGGAACGACCTACAACCAAAGGCACAATGCAACACTAAGAGTGCTTTATTACCATCTCTGACACTCTTACGGCATTAGCCCAAATATCTCTCCGCTAAACGCTCCTAGAGAAATAGAGTGAATTGTTTAAATTGAGAAGTGCCCCATATACTGGAACTTCATATTCTCGACAATTGTTTCTGTTGCGCACTCGAGACCTGACATAGTTCTTCTTGACTTCGAGAAACGAACCATGTTCGTTATCGAATCTTCGGCACCAGCTGACAAAAACGGCACAGCGAAGGAGAAAGAAAAGAAAGACAGGTATAAAGGCCTTATGAGGGAGTTGCGACGTTCATACCCGGAATATTCTGTTAAGCTAATTCGTCCTGATCATCGGCGAACTTGGAGGTGCCAAGGTTTTACTTGTTAATAGCCTGGAAAGCATCCCTGCGTGTCAACAAAATGCTCAGACACTTGCGGGGAAAATGCAGAAGGCGGTCGTCCCTGGGTCGCTCCGTGTCCTCAGGGTACACGAGACTTTCGCCGGATCATCGTATTGAATTCGCGCAGACTGTAACCACCAATCTCACGGTTGTGAGACGTAGTTACAGCTGAAATTTTACCGCGATTTCGCTGGGAGCGGGTTTTGTCTGCGAACAATTACAGTAATAGCCTAGAACATAAGAGTTCGACGGCTAATATCAAATGAAAACTTACTGATTAATTTTAATATCCATTATTACTTTTAACGAACTAACTTTTAGGTTAGGTCATCCGACCGGAATCAATACTTGCCAGACCACGGGATTCTCAGTTTATAGAAATGTCAGTATTTCGTCTAATTTCTTTTTCTTATAATTTTTAATTTCATATTCAACTCGAGTGGAATAAGGATGGATCAACCACCCCCACAAGACAATAACAAAGGTCAGTTTCTACGAGGTTAGCTTTAGTGGACGTATGCTTTCGTCAGAACCTAAGAAGAGGAGGTTTCCTAGCACATACGCAGTGGATGAGATTTCCGCTCGTTCAAGGCTGCTTGGAAAAACATGATCAAGCTGCCGCGCAGAACTGCGCGCTGACCAGTGTCAGCCCACCTCTGGAACATCGGCGAGTAGCAGACGACGAAGGCCTGCATAGTGAAGAACATATCTCGACTATGTGCCACCACGCTGCAGGGAACCGAACTGGCAGTCGTCTCTATTCCTCGGTCGCTCCTCTCACTCTCAGCAGTTCCACTCTCCTTACGCGAGTGGCGTTCCGAGTGTCTTATTAGACGAAGGACGAAGACGCCATTCTGAATTCATTCGTGATTCCAAACTTCTAGCGAGTACCTCGTAGGAACGAGAAATAGAGTTTAAAGAGGATTAATAAATCTAAAATATGATAAAAATGAGACATCACGCCCGAGGAGAACGAATTCTGCCAGGTTGGTCCCTTCATTCTTTCTGTCGCTTTAGTTGTTAACTTGTCGTGTTTCAACGTCGTCTGTCGGTCGCAATCTGCTGAATGGGTCGAATGCCCACTCTTTCTGAATAATAATTTTGGTAGTTTTTTTTGTACTTGATATTGTGATTAACTGTTTACTTGATTATATCTAGGTCTGATTGTAAAATGCTTGATATTCTTTTAACCTCACCCCTATTGCGTTGCTTCTGACCTACTCACTGTGCTGGAACTGTCGATAACATATTTAAACTGATCTCTCACACAAATTAGAGTATTTTGGAATGAAACTTTTGGTGGTTAGTTATAAACTATCTGGCACCCTTCAGGCAATTTAGTGAAAATCATCTAATATTCTAGATTACAAATTGATTAAAATAATTGAGAATAAAAATAACTAGCAAAAAGCATTATATATAATGCCTGGCTGTTGCAGGCAAAGTATGTAATCGAATAGGGGAGAGTGGTCTTGAGTCGGCAGTGTGGGTTAAGCCGGCACCCTCGCGTAATAATAGCATGAAATGTGTAAACAGTCGTAGTGGTCCAAAGTCGACACCAAAAAGGTGGTCATGAGTCAGCACCTTTTGTTTCTTGCTTTTCTTATTATTTGTGTGTTATTTTATTTTGTTGTGTTTCAATTCCATGTTACTCGTCTCTTTTTTTTAGTTTGGTTGTCTTTTGACTGCATGTTACTTGTCTCTGTTGGGTGTCCATCCTATGAATAAAGATTGACAATATTCTACATGTTTTTTCATTGTAAATAGTTTAAATTGGTCCATTTCCACCTGAAACTTACATAAAGCCTGCCATTTTTCTTGTATTCGAGCGGAAAAAATTATGTGCTGCCTCATGACCAGGGGGTGCCGGCTTAGAACCACCACTTTGAGAAATAGCAAAAATCGACTTAACTTTGAGCTGCATTGCTACCGCAAAATTTACTCCCCACGAGATAGTCAAAGTATATCATCTTGATTTTAAATATAATGATTCAGTTAAAGAAGGGCATTATAGATTTACGAACACTTATTGAATTCAGCACACGTTTACTCGCTATTTATTAAAAACATGGCATACTGGAATTACATTTTAATTGATACTGAACTTTGTTTGTTACACATAAACACTTATTGGTTTCACACTTTGTTTTGCAAGAATATTAAGAAAAAAACCTTGCCTTGTTGAAGAATCTTAAATAGTATCATCAATTTTTAAGTTACAATTTTCATCAGATTTAGATGTTTCTTTTCAGATAAAAGCTCATTAAAATTCTAAGTGATTCGTGACAGGCAATTTTCTAAACATTATTTCAACCATTTCTTATTCAACAATAAAGTTGATTTGTTAACATTTTCAAAAGTGCCATTTTTGAAAGATATTTGCGTTTATAATAAAAGATGTTGAATCAGTGCAAGAATAGGGTGGTCCAACTTTATACCTGCACGCCTTTACAAAGTGGGTGGAGAACGTCTGGAAAAGTCGTGTTTGGCTGTCGGCAAATTTGTATGAATGCTTCGAGCTTAATTATATATCGAATTGAAACTAATTTAGATTGAATTGTAAATTTGAATTTACCTAAATTGTCATAAGAATAATATATATTAATTAACTGAGTTAGGTCTGACATTACTTACAATGCCCGGTAGGGTGGGTCGAAAAAACAAAAAATTGGAATTTCAATTTGGGACCAACGGGAAAAAGTGTATTTTCATATCACAATTTCCTGAAAAAAACCTTTTTGAAATTGAATAATGTTAAGGCCTGCCGCACTTGAAAAATGTACAAAAAAAAGGTTTTTCTGATTTTCCTCTGATAGTATTGATTTCATTGAAAAATGTTATTTGAAAAGTTTCTAGATCTTGGTGAAATACATCTTTTTTACTGGACCTATTTTTGCGTGCGACCAATCGTTTCCAAGAAAAATCGAAATAACGATTTGAAAAAGTGAAAAATGCAATATTTTACTAATTTCTGTTATCCCAAACAGGTGAATTCTTATATGGGGTCAGTTTATTTGCTGAGATGCAACTCTCTGCTTGTTCCAATGATACGGAGAACAACCCAGGACTCACGAAGAGGACGTGGTTGCATATTGAGTCCCACCGCAGCCCCTCCCAACCACCCACCTTTCAGGGCTTAATGCTATATGCTACTCCCTTACATCAGTTTCTTTTTGGAAAATCTGTGATCTGCTTTCGTTTCTATCTTCGGCATTCCCTCTCTTGATCGCAACCGTATCCTTGTGAACCCATCTCGATTTTTTTCTCCACAAACAGAAGCCGCAGCTTCTGTTACTGCTTTGACGCACCGTTCTACACTTTGAGTGTGGCATCGGAAGTGGAGAGCTTCATCGACAAGGGGATGCCTTTGATCATTAAAGAAAGATCTAAGATCATCATCAGAAATATGAGCAAGAACTGGTGGAGCTGTGAATGTGTTGAAGTTTTGTTCCTTCCAATCTACCATGTCGTAATATTCTGTCGCGTTAAAGTTTAATTTTGATGTTTGAAAAGTTCTAAAGGGAAGTTGACTAATCTTTTCTTTTCGGGGTCTACCTCTTTTTCTAGACACTTTTTCCTTATTCTGATGTTGGTTTGGTTCTTGGATCACGAGTTGTAATCGTGATCTACGACTATACGTTTCCATAGAAAATCTATCAGAAAAGCTGGTATTATTGGTGACTTTCATTCTTAAAGTTTACGCACCGTGCTGGTTTCTAATCAAAAGTAAACCGACAATACAGTTTGCTGCAAAACAAGTTTGGGAAATGATCGTCCGTTCAAAATACCTCCCGGATCACTCAAGGATGCTGGTACACGAAGTCATTGAAAGGAATAGTTTCTGCGCACACCCTGAAACAATTTTACTTGATATGATTTGTGATGATACGATATCCGTGAGAGAAAAGGAATTGCAAATTATACTGAAAGCAAGACACGATGAGAAAAAGAAACAACTCGTGATCCAAGAACCAAACCAACAGCAGAATAAGGAAAAAGAGTCTAAAAAAAGAGGTAGACCCCGAAAAGAAAAGATTAGTCAACTTTCCTTTAGAACTTTTCAAACACCAAAATTAAACTTTAACGCGACAGAATATTACGACATGGTAGATTGGAAGAAACAAAACTTCAACAATTTCTCAGCTCCACCAGTTCTTGCTCATATTTCTGATGATGATCTTAGATCTTTCTTTAATGATCAAAGGCATCCCCTTGTCGATGAAGCTCTCCGCTTCCCATGCCACACTCAAAGTGTAGAACGGTGCGTCAAAACAGTAACAGAAGCTGCTGCTTCTGTTTGTGGAGACAAAAATCGAGATGGGTTCATAAGGACACGGTTGCGATCAAGAAAGGAAATGCCGAAGATAGAAACGCAAGCAGATCACATATTTTCCAAAAAGAAACTGAGGTAAGGGAGTAGCATAAAGCATTAAGCCCTGAAAGGTGGGTGGTTGGGACGGGCTGCGGTGGGACTCAATATGCAACCACGTCCTCGTCTTGAGTCCTGGGTTGTTCTCGGTATCATTGGAACAAGCAGAGAGTTGCATCTCAGCATATAAACTGACACCATATAAGAATTTACCTGTTTGGGATAACAGAAATTAGTAAAATATTGCATTTTTCACTTTTTCAAATCGTTATTTCGATTTTTCTTGGAAGCGATTGGTCGTACGCAAGAAATAGGTCAAGTAAAAAAGATGTATTGCACCAAGATCTAGAAACTTTTCAAATAATATTTTTTAATAAAATCAATACTTTCAGAGAAAAATCAGAAAAACCTTTTTTTTTGTACATTTTTCAAGTGCAGCAGGCCTTAACATTATTCAATTTCAAAAAGGTTTTTTTTCGGGAAATTGTGATATGAAAATACATTTTTTCCCGTTGGTCCCAAATTGAAATACCAATTTTGTGTTTTTTCGACCCACCCTAATGCCCGGGTAATTTGTGAAATGAGCAATTCCATGTCAAATCATAAACACGGATTTCCCATAGGACAAAAATACATTTTTGTAAATTTGATTTTTTATTTGAATAAATAATGTTGAAATCGTTAATTTTAAGTGAATCAACTTGAAATTCAACATTTTTTCACAATTAGACATAAAATACGAATGAAAACTCATTTTTTAAATATCACCCCCACAAGTCTGTTTTGAAGGGTCCAAAAAAAACCTTGTAAGTAAAAAATGTGGTTTTTCAAGTTTTTTGCGTAATTATGATTTTCTTGCGGTTTTTTTCTAAATACAAATGATTTATAATACTCCTTTTTGTTAATAATTAGATGCTTTTATACATTATTTCAATAATTTATTATTGATTTAAGCAATTTTTGCTTAGTATATCGAGTTATAAAGTAGCGGTTTTTCTGAATTATTCAACTTCTTATCAACTGCTCAGTTCGAGCGAACCAATAATAAATTTAATTTGATTAACATAACTGTTTAAGCAAATTAATATTGTTTATAACTAACTTTTCTATTAATGCTAGCATGTTGAGCGTTTTTCTGAAATTTTCCAGTTTTTGTTCACTTTTTACATTTGCAAAGTGGAATTACATACATTAACTTCTAATATAAATAGTAATATAAAGTAAAATTGTATTCATTATATTATTAGCGCCAAAAGCTCGCAAAACCAAATTTTTCACTTTTGGGATTCTTTAGGGCCCTATGAAACAGACTTCTGCGGGTGATATTTAAAAAATAAGTTTTGATCGTAAACGAACAAATGAAAATCTAAAAAAAAATCCAATGCATTTTTAATTATTTCTCGAAAACTAAGACAGATGCCATTTTTACATTTACAGGGTTCTTAGAGCATATCGTAAACCATCTTTAAACGATTTTTTAAAGTAAATCAGAAGTGGATTTTTTTTCAAAAATTGAGTTTGAATATTTGTTCTTCCAAAACCCAAAAATTGAAATAATTTTTGTTTTCAACAAATATATTTCTTTATCTCCGTCTTATTATGAATAAATAAAAACATACATCCTAATATCTTCAAAATCACCAAAGTAATGAAGGTTTAGAAACACACGCACGCACACACACACACTCATATATATAAAAAATAAAGTTAAACAACCACCGCAGGGTACCACTAAGAGCAACTGCCATCTAAAAAAAAAAAGATGTCAATAGCCCCCAGTGGAACCGCGGTAAAATACACCTATGGCCATGTCTCACATCCGTGAGATGGGTGGTCACAGGGCACGACGAAATCACAACGACAGGCCGGCGAAACCCTCGTGTGTCTTGAGGACACGAAGCGACCCAAGGATGACAGCTTTCTGCATCCATCTCGCAAGTGCCTTGGCATATTTTTGGCACGCGGGTATGGCTTTGAGGTTACGAACCAGTGATAGTTTAGCACCTCCGAGAGCACCTATCACAAGGACAATTACTCGTACCGAATATTTTGGGTACAGTCGTTGCAGCTCTCTTTTAAGGTCTTGATACCTCTCCTCTTTTTCTTTCTCCTTTGCAGTGATATTGTATTCGGACGGAGCCGAGAATTCGATCACGAATATAGTTCGTTTCTCGAAGTCTTGGAGAACAATGTCAGGCCTCGAGTGCGCAACGGAGACTGCTGCCCGAAAATCATAGTTCCAGAAAATCTGGCACTTCTCGTTTCGGACAATTGACTCTATATCCCTTGGAGCGTTCGGCAGGGCAGGGTCGCGACCAACACCATAAGAGCGACAAAGGTGGTAATAAAGTACTCTTAGGGCCGCGTTATGTCTATAGATATACGTTGTTCCTGCGTGGGTTGGACACCCCGATAGTATGTGTTCTAGGTACTCAGCGTGTGCATGACACGCTCTGCACCTATCACTGGGAACTTCTTGACATAAAATGCGGTGACGGTATGCTAAGGTGGAGATGACACCGTCCTGGCATGCGAAAATAAAGCCCTCTGTACCTGAATTGAGCCCTGATGATTTGAGGAAAGCAAAAGTTTGCTCCTTCGACAAGGACTGTTTTTCTACATTTCTGTAAAAGTTTCCGTGCATATGCTTGTCGAGTAGCTCTTGGTGAAATTTTCCAACCTCTGCTTTCTTCACTTCGGCTTTTAGACGTGAAGCATCTAGATGGAGTAATGCACTTTCCTCACTTCTGATATTAAAATTCAGGCCAAGGGTCTCGGCAGCTTGCTCCGCGGCTTTGTAAAGGAACGCTCCTTCGCCAATCATCTCGTGGTTTCTGACCATCTTTAGGAGAGGATCTCTGCCATTTGCAACGATGTAAGCTGTACTCAAAATAATTCGGTTATGAAGACACTGGAGATTCAGAAGTCCGCGTCCGCCTTGACGGCGTGAAATGTATAATCGCGGAACTGACGAATTGATATGCAAGCTTTTACGCATATGCATGATCTTACGCGTGGTGACATCAAGGGCCTTAAGCTCGTTCTTCGTCCATTGAACCACCCCAAACGAGTAGAGTAGGACCGGGACGGCAAGCATGTTAGTCGCAGATACCTTGTTCAACGCCGACAGATTGGAAGACCAAATCTGTCGAAGAAGATGCTTGTATCTGCTTCGGAGAGACTCCTTCACTGATGTTACGTCCTGAATGCGGCTTTGAGGCACGCCCAGGTATGTATAGGTCTCTCCAGTGTTAAGATGTCTAATAACACTTATATCGACAAGCTCAGGGTCCTTGGGAACGCCAGTAATCTTTCCTTTCTTCAAATGAATTTTGGCACACTTTTCCAAACCAAAGTCCATCCCAATCTCTCCTGTGTAGTTCTTGACGATATTTATAGCAGTTTGAAGTTTGCTTTTACCAGCGGCATAGATCTTCAGGTCATCCATATAAAATACATGAGTGACCTTATGCTCACGCTGATTAGTGTCGCCACAGAGGTATCCAGGAGAATTTCGTAGTGCGAGAGATAGAGGCAGAAGTGTGATGCAAAAAAGTAAAGGGCTCATACTATCCCCTTGAAAGACGCCCCTCTGGAAGGTGACCTTGTTCGTCGTCACTCGATGATTCCTAGATGAGATTGTAAATCTAGTTTTCCAAAGAGGCATCAATCTCTCTATGCATCTCACTATGTGTGGATGTACCTTCAAGCTTTCCAACAGAGAGATGATAAGTCTATGAGAGGTTGAATCGAAAGCTTTCCGGTAGTCAATCCAGGCCATTGAAAGGACGCGCTGATGGACTGTAGCGTCTTTACAAACACACCTGTCAATCAGCAGGTTCTCTCGACAGCCTGCTACACCTTTTTTCGAGCCTCGTTGTTCGTACATCTCTCGCCATACAGGCTCAATTCGTCGAACAATCCTGTTGTTTAGGACAGCTGTAAAGATCTTATACAGTGTGTTCAAACAAGTTATTGGCCTGTAATTCTCCGGTTTGGACAAGTTGCCTTTTTTCGGTAGGAGTATAGTACGTCCTAACACCAGCCACTGCGGAATGGGCGTCTCCGACTTTAAATATGAGGTGAATATGCGGGCCAAATGTTGGTGGATAGAAGTAAACTTCTTCCACCAAAAGTTCTTGATACAATCTGGTCCAGCACCGGAAAAGTTCTTCGTGCCTCTAAGTGCTTTTTTCACCTCTTCGGCAGTGACTGATGGGCACTCCTC
>CAKNXH010002309.1:143570-157690 GCA_932178445.1 Andricus quercusramuli
AATTAATAAGCAGTCGCGGACAATTGTCCAGGGATGGTCCCGAAGGAATAACCCCTAAGCGAAGGTGTGAGAACCGTGCCGAAAGCTGCATGGCACCTGGGTGAGGTGTCTTTAACGGTGACTCTGGGATACCGGGCGACGTCTCAGAGTATCAGCCTTATCCTTGCACGTGGGGCTCTACAAGGATTGACAAATCCTTTCCCTAGCTGCTCGTGGGAACAACAATGAAACGAACAAACCACCAAAATGTTGTAGATGCGGTTCAAAACGATCGAACGCGCAGAGCACCCGACAATGGATCGGCAAACAATGCCGATCACCCTAGAGTTCGGTGTGCTGAAAATAATTTAGATGGAAACACGACGACGAACCGGCGAAACGCCCACATTCAGTGGACGGATCAACTTAAGAATGACGTGCTAGACTGCTACGATGCCAGTATTATCCCTGTTCGCGGAGGCTTTATGGCGCGTATGCATACTCTGTGGTGCCAGAAATACCCAGAGCTTCAATACGTTTCGCATCAGTTTTTGCGAAATCAAGCCGACTACCTCCGGAAAAATGGATATGTACGCGGAGCGCTTCCTCAACCGCTGCTTGAACAAACTGCAGACGAAGATGAAACGACATTAAGACCAACCGCAGAAAGCAGGCAACTTCTGGAAGATGGTCGCAATTTCAGTACAAGGAGGAACATCAACATGCAAGTTCCTCTTAAGCCCCAAGATCTGGCTGAAATGGATGCCTCCTTTCGTGGAGATATCTCGCAAGAGTCCGACCTCTGGACCATCAATTGCTCAGTTTATAGTGCTGCGAGAGCTTTGGCTGATTCAAATCAAAGGCTGAAACCGACGATGGATCAGAAGACCAGACGACGCTTGCATCAACTGAACAAGAAAATTGGATGGACAAGACAGAATGCGTCCCGTGTTCAATGTGTGATTGACTACATAACATCTGGTAGACCGTTCACGGAAAGGGTTCGAAAGTTCGCCCAAGAACTAAGGACCTTGAATCACACACTGAACAAGTCAAAGCTGCTGACAATCAAACAGCATATTATTGACAAAATAAGGCTGTTATCTGACGCAAGGAGGAGGATACAGAAGAGGGAGAGATGGAACAGGGAGAATCGACAGTTTCTTTCTGACCCATCACGCCCCTTTAGTGATCCCCCTGTTTTTGTACAAAATCCACCCAAGCCCAAGGAGATAGAGACTTTTTGGAGAGAGGAGTACAAGATCCCGAAACCACTAGAGTTGAAAGAAGATACTGACAATATCACCCGCTTCAAGGAGTTTTGCGACAACCTCATAAAATCTGAGGAGGAGTGTCCATCAGTCACTGCCGAAGAGGTGAAAAAAGCACTCAGAGGCACGAAGAACTTTTCCGCTGCTAGACAAGATTGTATCAAGAACTTTTGGTGGAAGAAGTTTACTTCTATACACCAACATTTGGCCCGCATATTCACCTCATATTTAAAGTCGGAGACGCCCATTCCGCAGTGGCTGGTGTTAGGACGCACTATACTCCTACCGAAAAAAGGAAACTTGTCCAAACCAGAGAATTACAGGCCAATAACATTTTTGAACACACTATATAAGATCTTTACAGCTGTCCTAAACAACAGGATTGTTCGGCGAATTGAGCCTGTATGGCGAGAGATGTACGAACAACAAGGTTCGAAAAAAGGTGTGGCAGGCTGTCGAGAGAACCTGCTGATTGACAGGTGTGTCTGTAAAGACGCTACAGTCCATCAGCGCGTCCTGTCAATGGCCTGGATTGACTACCGGAAAGCTTTCGATTCAACCTCTCATAGACTTATCATCTGTCTGTTGGAAAGCTTGAAGGTACATCCACACATAGTGAGATGCATAGAGAGATTGATGCCTCTTTGGAAAACTAGATTTACCATCTCATCTAGGAATCATCGTCTGACGACGAACAAGGTCACCTTCATTTATGGTAATTTTACAGGTGAATATGGTAACTTACTCAAAATTCATTTAAAAAAATTTCCATAAATTTCCGGAAACGTAAAAAAAATTTCGGTCATTTATGGTAATTTTACAGGTATATATGGTAAGTTACCATGGATTACCCAAAATTCATTTTTAAACATTTCCATAAATTTCCGGAAATTCAAAAAAAATTTCTATCATTCATGGTAATTTTACAGGTTAATATGGTACCTTACCATAGATTACCCAAAATTCATTTTTAAAAATTTCCTGGAATTTCCTGGAATTTATGAAGAATTTCTTCCATTTATGGTAATTTTACAGGTATATATGGTAACTAAACATGAATAACGGCTGAATTATATTATCTGCAGCCAAAATCTCGTCACACTTTTTACGGTGAGTGGGCTGATAAACATAAAATGCGAGCGCATAGGTGCATAATTTTCGTTATTCATCTCTGACGTCACTTTTCAGTTCCTAGGGAGTAAAAAGTTAAACTTTAGCCCCGCTTCATAGACGTCGAAAAGGGCTGAAATCATGCATGTGGCATAAAAAATATTTTTCATCACGCATGCACGGAATATGCCATATTTCACATCTGTTTTCCGTGCGCATTGTGGCATATTGCGCATGCCGTGCGAATAGCGTGCGTTCTACAATGATCGCACGCTGCTCCGTGTTTTAGAAGAAATATCGCACGCTCGACCGTGCGTTAGTAAGAAAAATCACACGCTTCGCCATGTTTTCATGAAACAAACGCAACTAACCTTCTACTAACTTCAACGTTATCATCTTCAAAATGTCAACAACAGTTTGTTTTGTGTCGTGGATGCAAGAAGTAAGTAGAAAAAAATGACAAATAGTATTGATATATGATTATTATGAATATTCATATTGATTATACGTAATCATAATAAAAAAAAAACTATTAGATCTAAATATCATACTTAAGGTTAGGTGCGTTTTTTTTCGTGAAAACACGGCCAATTCTCCATCGGCACCTGAAATTATCTTTTATTTTATAACTTGCAGCAAATGCGACTTGCCGGGGGTTGGCATGATTCAACCCCACATTTTTTATTTTAGGCTAAATAAAAACTATAAGTCTAATAAAAAATGCTAAATAACAAATTTGTAGACCTTTTTTAGGAAAACAATTTTTGTGTGCTTATTTTTTTATCTTCCGCAGTTCGTCCGCAAAATAGAATGTTCTATTGTTTAGTAATTTCTTCAGTGGATAAAACCATAAGCGTTGGTCAACACGGGCTGGTTAACAAACTAAACCTATCTTTTTTGGCCCTGAAAATGTGCGTTAAAATGCAATCCAAACTGATTAGTCTTTCTAAAGTTATTCGTTATACCTACATACGACAACGGCAGCAAGGACCACAGACAGACATTATATGCATGACAACTGAAATGTGTTCTTTTACTAACTAGAACCTCTTACGCGCGCCCGTCTAATTGTTTTACATGCTTACTCCTGAATTTATTTATCCCAGCCTATCCCTCGTCTATCCACAATCCACCTGCATATCTTTTTATCATTTTTTTATCCAGAATTCTTTCATTCTATCTTTTCTATCCAACTATATCTGTTTCTATTTCTATCTTTCTCTATTTCCTAGTCAGTATACATTTATTTCTTTCTCGTTTAATTTACACTTCTCTATCCCTTCCTATCATTCACCTATCTCACTATATTTTTCTATCTCCTTTTTAATCTAGATTTACGCCTATCTCTTTCAATTCCCTTTTCCCCTTGCTTGTATATCCCTCGCATATCCCCTTCTCCTCGCTTCTCAGTGAAATTTAACTCAAAATCAGTGACGTACTTCTGGCTGTTTGCATAATGAAAGTTTCACTGATTCAACTTAAAAGAGATCCCTTTCAGTCCCGTTTTCATTATCTCAATTGTCCCTTCTTTTGTCTGTTTACGTCTATTGCTTCCTATCTCTTTGTCAATTCAGCCTTTCGCCTATCTCTTTTAATCCCCTGTTTTTCTATGTACTTCAATCCCTTGTGTATTAGGCTGGTCTTAATATACAAATTCTGTATTGAAAATCGTTCAATCGCGATACTGCTCCAAATGTCCAAGCGTAGAAAGTCCTCCAAAAAGTCAAATCGATTACTACTTACCAATCGCCCCAAACACTTGAATTTTAAATTTTTAGCCTACAATGTTCTTTAGATTTGGACGTTATTTTATAAATGAAAGCTTTTCTAAGTTCAAAATAATTTGTGTCTTTGGACTTTTTATAAAAAAAACTTAGTTAATTTTTTATTTAACAACAAAGTTTACTTTTCTTTAACTTTACATTTTATTGAAGATTTTCAGATTGATCAGAGACGTTCTCATGTCTGTGCTGAACTTATCTAGAAATAATTTATAGTGATTAAAAATGATTTTAAAAAAATATGTATTACTTTATAAACAAACTAATTAACAAATTTTCTTTTTCGGGATCTATATTGTTGTCCATTTGTGATGTGTTATAGCAAAGAATCATCGAAAAGACATTTTTAGTTGATTCCGTAAACAAAATTTGAACATACTCGAAATATAGCCAGACTATTAATTTGTTTATGAATATTGTTAAGATAATCAACAATTGTTGTTAATTTGAGAATTATCATTGCAAAGAGTTATCTCTAAGACACTCTTAGTGAATTTGGTGAAGAAAAATTGAGCTTTTTTGTCCGAAAGTAGCCGAACTCTGAATTTTTTTATGATAATTTTTTAAATAATTAATGATTCTTGTAACTTCGAAAAGTATTGCAGCAAAAAGTTATCAAAAAGACATACCTAGTTCATTCCGTAAAGAAATTGAGCGCAATCGTTGAAAAATATCCTGTGAATTTGTTTATGAAAATTGCTTAAATATTTAATAATTCTTTGGAATTTGGCAAACGGTAATCGGAAGAACATTCTTAGTTGATTCAGTTAATAAAATTAGGCTATTCTTTAAAAAAAAACCAAAACTAAAAATTTGTATATGAAAACTGTAAATACTTAATAATTCTTGGGAATTTGCAAAGAATCATAGAAGAGAGGTATCAGAAAAACATTCTTAGTTGATTCTGTGAAAAAGTTGAGCCTATTCGTTAAAAAATAGCCAAACTCTAAATTTCTTTAAATGGTTAACAACTATGGTAAATTTGTAAAAAATAGTAGGAAAGAGTTATTGGAAAGACATTCATTGTTGATTCTGTAAACAACTTGAGCCCATTCGCTGGAAAATATCCAAACTCTAAATTTGCTTACGAATATAGTTTAAATCATGAACAATTGAGCACACCGATCATAAAAGGGCGTCTCCGCGTGAAATTTGGTAAAAGAATTGTCCACAGGCAGAAAGCGGAAGAAAAAAAAAAGATGTCGAATCAAAAAGTAAAAAACACCATTTCATTAATCTTGCAAAAGTCGACATTTTTTGCTAATATAAATAATAAATCCGATTATTATTTTAGGTAATATTCAATAAAAATTGCATTTTTCATCGTGCCCAAATTCGATGTTTTTTAAAACTCAAATCGCCGATTCTAGCTCAATAACTGGTGAAATGCTTTCAAATTTTCAGTTTGTTCAGAATACATACGTGACACCTACAAAGCCGATAAAACATATAAAAATTGCATTTGTTCACTTATATTTAATAACAAATGGCGGGGTACCGGTAACTGGGCTTCGGACACTTTGGCGGAAAAAAGTATGCGACGAACTTAATCTTTGAGAACACTTCAAGCGAGCCGTTTTTTCTATGACGTATGAAGAAAACTTTCCGAAAATTTCAGTGTAATCGAGTAGTAAATATTGTAACTATGGATGATTTCATAAAAAGCGCTCGGCGTGCGAGCAGCTCGTCCAGCGTTCGCGCGCGGCAGTAACGGAATATTATACGTTTTTCGCATCTTTTTTTAACACTGGGATGCTACATTGCAAAATTTATTGTTGTTTGATTATTAAAAATATTTATATCGTTAATTATACTCACGTACCATTCTTCTCTCCATCAATTATTTTCAAACACGTGTGAAAATCAACTTTTTTCCATCGAAATTCACGCAAAATGATGAAAAACACGGATTTTCTATTCAATAATTTATTTGATAACAGACGCTAATAGACTGTAATACGTAAACCTTTTTTACATAATTATTGTACGCTCTAATTTTTCAAATCGTTATTAAAATTCAACAAATTCGTAAAATAGGTTTTTCAACATTTAAAGTGTATTTTAGTAACGCGTCTAACAAGAAATAATATATTATGCTTTGCTATTTCTTTCGTAGTTCCGATTTCCGTTTTTCTGCGCCACGTTTTTTCAGAGGCGCTTTGTTTACTGCAACTTCTAAGTATGTGTTGATTCTTGGAAAAACAAAAGACAATCTAATTCGCGAAAACAAAAGGCAATCCAATTAGGGGTAAAGGCGCGAAATTCGAAATTTGTTGAATGTTTATAACCATTTAGAAAATGAGAGCGCACAATAAGTATGTAAAAAAAGTTTATGTATTATAATCTATTAGCGTCTGTCATGAAATAAATTATTTATTAGAAAATCCGTGTTTTTCATAATTTTGCGTGAATTCCGATGGGGAAAAAGTTGATTTTCACACGTGTTTGAAAATAATTGATGGCGAGAAGAATGGTACGTGAGTATGATTAACGATATTAATATTTTGAATAATCAAATAACAATAAATTTTACAATGTAGCATCCCAGTGTTGAAAAAATATGCGAAAAACGTATAATATTCCGTTACTGCCGCGCGCGAACGCTGGACGAGCTCCTCGCACGCCGGACGTTTTTTATGAAATCATCCATAGTTACAATATTTATGACTCGATTACACTGAAATTTTCGGAAAGTTTTCTTCATACGTCATAGAAAAAACGGCTCGCTTGAAGTTTTCTCAAAGATTAAGTTCGTCGCATACTTTTTTCCGCCAAAGTGTCCGAAGCCCGGTTACCGGTACCCCGCCATTTGTTATTAAATATAAGTGAACAATTGCAATTATTATATGTTTTATCGATTTTGTAGGTGTCACGTATGTATTATGAACAACCTGTGAAAATTTCAAAACATTTCACCAGTTATTGAGCTAGAATCGGCGAATTGAGTTTTAAAAAACATCGAATTTGGGCGCGATGAAAAATGCAATTTTTATTAAATATTACCTAAACTAATAATCGGATTTATTATTTATATTAGCAAAAAATGTCGACTTTTGCAAGATTAATGTAACGGTGTTTTTTACTTTTTGATTTGACATCTTTTTTTTTTCTTCCGCTTTCTGCCTGTGGACAATAATTTAACCGAATTTCACGCGGAGACGCCCTTTTATGATCGGTGTGCTCAATTATTGTGAATTTTCAAATTATCAATCAAACAGTCACCGGAAAAACATTCCTAGTTGATTCCGTTAAAAGATGTTTGCCTATTCGTTAAAAAATAACTGAATTTGGAATTTGTTCAGGATAATTGTTTAAATAAATGATAATTATAGTAAATTTGCAAATTATAGTAGGATAGAGTTATAGGAAATACATTACTTGTTGATTCTGTAAACAACTTGAGCCTATTCGCTGAAAAATAGCCAAACTCCGAATTTGTTTCCGAAAATTGTTTAAATAAAGGATTATTTCAAATTTGTAAAGCACCATAGAGAAGAGTAATTCGCAAAGACATTCTCAGCTAATTTTGTAAAAAATTGAGCCTTCTCGTTGAAAAGTTGCTAAGCTCGGAATGTGTTTGTGAAAATTGTTTGAATAATTGAAAATGATCGTAAATTTGCAAAATATTTTAGGAAAGAGTTATTGTAAAGACATTCTTTGTTGATTCTGTAGAAAAATTGAGCCGTTTCGTTGAGAAAATAGCCAAACTCTGATTTTGTTTGTGAAAATTGTTTGAAAAAAATGGTACTCAAAATTTGAAAATTTTCAAACATTTTAAAAACAACATTTTGATCACAATAAAGAAATTTATAAGTACAAAATTTTCAAATTGTCCGATTCCTATTGAAGTTTGGGAAAATTATTATGTTGCAAACTTTACGAATCCAAAAGCTCATAAATTTAATTTGATGGTCGGAG
Source organism: Andricus quercusramuli (assembly GCA_932178445.1). Taxonomy (NCBI): domain Eukaryota; kingdom Metazoa; phylum Arthropoda; class Insecta; order Hymenoptera; family Cynipidae; genus Andricus; species Andricus quercusramuli. The sequence continues at coordinate 151,630 of CAKNXH010002309.1, forward strand.
GGTATATTCCTGAGCTGGATGGCAAGATAGAATTTGAGGAACTGATTAACAGTTTAGATAAGGCTGGGGGAAAACAAAAACGATTGTATTCCATAAAAAGGGAGACAAAAACGACCCTGGTAATTATAGACCAATATCACTTTCAAATAATTTGACGAAAATTTTTACTCGTATTCTAGCGAATAGAATTCACGTGTTTGCTAAAATCAAAGGTTTAATCCCTGAAGTTCAAGCTGGGATTGGAAAGGAAAGAAGTTGCAATGATAAAATATTTATATTAAAAACAGCGAGCCATTCGATAATTAGAAAGAAAGGTAGGACACTGTTTGCCATATTTGTTGATTTTAAACAGGCATTCTAATCCTATTAAGATAAGTATGGGAACGTCACAGGGTGAAATTATGAGTCCTATACTTTACTTGCTTTTTACAAGTGACATGGAAACATTTTTCAGGCAGCATCGGGTCTCAGGGGAAGGTTTTGGTGAGATACTTGAAATATTACTTTTGGCCTTTGCTGATGATTTAGCTATTTTGGCTGAATCTCCCGGAGACGTCCAGATGAAATTGAACATTCTAGCAAAATACTGTCAAGAGAACGATCTTGAGATCAATGCTTCAAAGACAAAGATTTTACCTTTTCATAAAAGCCCGAATAATAAAATCTTTTGGAAATTCACTTTGGGGGAGAAAGAGATAGACATCGTAAAGCAATATTGTTACTTGGGAGTAGTCTTTAAGAGTACTGTTGTATTTAGTGAAAATACCATTCAACGAATAGCAAAATCAAATTTTGTTATAGGCAGCACCAAACAAATCCTGTGTAAGGCTAAACCAAGATCAATTCTGGCAGCTAATCAACTTTTTGATTCGGTTATCTCGGCAACATTGTTATAAGGCTCCGAAATATGGTCACTTCATTATTTTGATGAGATTGAAGTGGTGCAGATAAAATATTTCAAATCAATCTTGTATTTACCCCGGAATACTCCAAATTATATGGTGCGATTTGAACTGAGTAGATCTAAGCTGAAATACAATTGTATAGTAAGAGCTTTGCGTTTTTGGATAAAAATATTAGAAATGTCAGACGAAAGACTAGTTAAAAAATGATACAATAAGCTAAGGCAATTGAACACGCTAGAATCCAGCTTCTTTAATATTAAGTTCAATTGGGTTTCTCAGTTGAAGCACATTCTCGATGAATCGGGATTCAAACGGGTTTTTACAAATCAATGTCTAGATTTTGCAAAACAATCATTTGATGAGATAATTAGTAAATTACATAAGAACATAAAAAATGAGAATATAGAAGCCGTTTCTAACTCAAGATACTCTCACATGTGCAAGGATATTTTTGTATCTAACAACTAGATTTGGAAAGATATGAACTTTAGTAAGCTAAGTCTTTTATGCCAGTTAAGATCGAATAGAATCAAAGAAAGTGAATTATTTTGGATGGGCGGAAAATACTTATTTAATTCAGAGAGTGTGTGCCAGATGTGCAACTCGGGTGGGCTAGATACATTCGAACATTTTATTATAGTCTGACTAGCAAACAGAGGTCGTAGAGGTCAATTTTTACCACCAAATATTTCTTCAGGAAAGATGTACTTCGATTTGATTGCAAACATATGATTGATCAATCGTTTTTATTTGTATTAAGTGCATTGAAAATAAGAGCCTTCGGCCTCTGTTCATAAACATAGTGATAATTAATAGTATTTATTTTAATTAATGACTTAATTAATCCTTCTTTTAAAAAAAGTGCGTCAAGGGATAGCATGCAAAGCGAAGTATACATACGTATACTTTCATGAAGTTTCTTATGTAACCAAACATCTCCAGTTCAAACGATCCCGCCTAATAGTCTTATACATGAAGCCAAGCCAATGGCTTTGGATTTTGATCGTACATCAGGCGGCGGTAACTCAACCTATAATTTAATACATGATTTTTTATATAGCTTTTAATTGAAGTCATGCGTCAAAGGAAAACCTACCTTACATTTGAATAAGTCACCTGAATTTTTTCAAATCGCGCTTGTTCAATGCGCATTGTGCTTGGGTCGCGAGTGTGAGTGGGCCTTTTATATGTGTGCACATCCCTCGGATATCGTTTTTGAGGCGATTTTAACTGTGAATTTTAACCGGCGTCATGGGGGTTGGGTCTGTGAGACGCGGCATATTTTATTTTGCTTCAAGTTCATTTATTATGTGTGCGACGTTGCTGCTCTTCTCAGTAGCTGGAGCTGCTGAGTCGTTCTAAGCGTTGCAGGCAACACATTAGTCTAGTGGTGACCGCACTGAGAGTTACACGTGCACAAAGTTGAAAAAGGTCTCGAGACCTATCCCTGAATTTGATGTAACAATTTTGCGCCATTGTGTATACATATGATTTCAATTCTTTACAATGTACACTGACCCTTCACAAAGTTTCAGCTCGCAAATGGTCGCAGAAGTGCTTCTGCCCCCCCCCCCCCCGCCACTGCGACCCCTCTCGTCCATGCTCAATAGCAACGGCTCGGAATGACCTCGAACGGTCATTATTAATATGATTAGAACATAATATTATATGATATTTCTCTTTTATTTATTTACACGAACACCTAAAAAATAAACCGGATTACATATTACCTTTTTTAGTAATAAAGTGCTGGTATAATTCAAATCTAATACGCGGGTCTATATGACCCACCCCTACGTCCGTGTAACACTTTTCCACCCCCATGACGCCGGGTTAAAGAAAAATGTTTGGATAAATGAAGATGTACTACTCGCTCCGGAAACATCATGCTTAGTGTAGTGGTTCTCACTCTTATCATGCCGGCCAGCATGCCTAACACCAAATTGACCGTTTTGGGTCCCGATGAATTGGAGCGCCCCTGTCCACACTGTGGCAGCAACCGGCCCTATGCACCGCCCGTGTATGTGTATGTGTAAGTTGTTCTCTTAGCATCCGGAGGGGTATCGTAGTTCAAATAAATCCAATAGATGGCGCTCCGATCGGGTAGGTTTGTTTTTGCATTGTTATGTATAGCAAAAATATACTTTTTATAAAAGTAAAAGAAGAACATAGCTTTCAGTAACAGTAAGCACAGCTGTAATTAATGATAAAAAAATCATGAAAACATGTAATTTATCATCAGGAAAATTGAATATAAAGATGAGTATTTTGAAAACAGTTTGAATTGTATTCACATATTTCTATTGTTTATTGTGCTAATGTAATTAATTATTTTGTAAACAATTGTAATTGCTACAAATTTTGAACATTTATTGATATTATTCAATTTACGTTAATTTTCTTAAAGCTCTGAAATTAAGAATTTAGCTAGGGAGCGTTCACATATTCCGCAACGTATTTTCGACCTTTTTTTAAACCCCCTCCCCCATGTAACAGACCGAACATTTCCTTCTGACCCCCCCCCCCTCCCTAACCGTAGGTACGTAACATTTTTGTATTGTGTTTGTAAAAACATAATAAACGTTTTCTAAAGGAAGAAAAAACTTTTTTGAGATTAAGTGCTATATAGAAATAAATAAAACAATATTTTGATGTAACACTGAATGCTTTTTGAATATTTTTTTTATACACGCAAACATTTAAATTACTTACAAGAGAAGAAGTTTATCAGTTTGTTTTTAAACTTGTATGAATATAAATTTTATAAGATTCTGGAGAAAATTGGAAAAGATTTTTTAATATTTCAGATGTATCAAAAAAGAATTTTGAAGATTGAAAAAAAAATTTCTCAAGGATTTTACAGTATATTAGGAAAAATTCGAGCCTTATAAAAAGATATTTAGGACTTTTAGAAGTTTGGCAGAAATAATAAATATTTGATAAATTTTCGGAAATGCTCCCAAGTCTCAAAATATTTTAAATCTATTCAAAACCTCTTAAATTCCTAAAAATATTTTTTTGCTGACTCGAATCTCGGAGCGCCATCTGTTGGATTTATTTGAACTAAGATACCCCTCCGGATGGTAAGAGAACAGAAAGAGTGGGGGCGATGCATAGGGATGGTAGCAACCCACGCACAGATATAAAGTGTATAGGCTGTGGTACGCTGTATCATGAAGGTTGTTACAATAGACAAAAATTCACAAAAAGGAGTTGTCTCTAAATGCTGCCCACCATTCAGATCAGCTTCTCCAAACCCAATGATAACCAACGAAGCATTGGAAACTCCGATGACTAAATTATTAGAAAAACATCTTGTTGCGATAAAGGGAGAACTCACCAAAAATAAATATGATATCAATAAAACCATGCAACAATTCTCTGATAAACTAGATAAGGTTTCTGATCGCCAAAAAGTCACCAACCAATCCGTGGAACAAATAAAGGTAAGATTGGATACTGTGGAAACAGCACTCACTGATATCGAAAATGCGGGCTTGTCTTCTCATTCTAATAACCTTGCTGCTGAAGTTCTGGAACATCAAGTCTGATCTGACGGGCCGGGAGTAAAAGCGGTGTGGAATTAGTAGAGGAGCGAAAGCGAATTTGAAAAGCTTCAGCGTAACAACGGTTTGAATGAGCGCCAGAGGGAAAGCGGATTGAAATACGTTAAGGGCAGAAACGGCTTAGACGCCTAAACCGTTTCTCCTCACGGCCAAAACTCAAGCCGTTTTTCCCTGTAGTCTCGTGGAAACAGTATCTTCAGAACGTGGGGTTTTTCGGCCCCCACCACTTTCCCATCAGGGAGCAACACATGCAAACGTAGCGTGTCGGTGAGTCAGCTCTGTTACATGCTGCGTAGACCAGCTTCGTGTAAAGCCGAAAATGCACGAGCACGAACTTGTGGCTCGGGCCGAGCCGAGCTCGCCCGACTTCACGATTCAGTTTCGTGGGTTATTAGGAGGTTTGGGTTGATTTTTGATTTCGCGAATGACACCTGACATACCCATGCATGTAAGGAAGTCCCGAAATATTTTTTATTATGTCTTTCAGGAACGTATATGGGATTTTAAGATTAGATTAATAATATTCATCTTTTTCAAGTGATTTCATTTTTTATTATTTATGTTTTATTTTTTCATCCATTTCGAATATTGCAAAGTTTAAATGATAATAAATAATTATCATTTTAAATTTAATGTATAGAATTAATGAAAATAAAATTGATAAAATTTTAAAGTATAAAATAAAATAAATAAATTAATTTGATTAAATTATTAATGAATTAAATTAATTATCAAATTGAATCAAAATTTAATGAGTGAATTAATTTAATTGAAATTTAATTGAATCAATTATAAAATTTTAAATGCTCATGCCAGGCAAGAGCATTTAAGTAAATTTGAAATTTGAAGAGGCAAGACTTGCCTCTTCAAATTTACTCCGGTTTTAAAATCCCGGATGACTATATATACACAGGAGACAAGATTTCACGGCCTAAAATGTTTCAAATTTTGTGTGGCATAATTATCTTAGTCATATTTTTAGTAAAAAATTATTTTTTAACAGATAAAAAACAAATTTTCAAGAAAATAGTTAAGCTTCCAACATAAGAAATAACTAAACAAAATACATTTTTTAACTGAAAATTTTAGTTTATGCTTAAGTTTGCAGTTGAAAAAAATTAATTTTTAACCCCTCCACACCCGAAACAAGAATATTTGACCAAGGAAATGAATTTTCAACTAAAATAGATGAACTTTCAAACAAGGATGATAACTTGCTACCAAAGAAGATAAATGTTCAACTAACAAGATAATTTTTCAAGAAAAAAAAACTTTCCAAGAAAATTGTTCAATTTTCAACTTTTGAAACGAATTTTAAGCTAAAGCAATAAGTATTCAACCAAAAATGAAATAATTGCAATGAAATAAAAAATATAATTTCCGACAAAATAGTTTAATTTTCAAAGGAAGAAATGAACTTTTAACTGGAAGATATAAATTTTTAACCAAAAATGGGACAGTTACTTTTCGGTGCGAAAAATTAATTTTGAATAAAAAAAAGCAATCGAATTTACAATAAAATAGTGAAATTTTCAATCAAAGAAATGAATTTATCAACAAAAATACCAATATTCTTCCAAAAAAGATGAA
>CAKNXH010002309.1:162690-213241 GCA_932178445.1 Andricus quercusramuli
GTTATCCCCAAGCTATCGGTCTGGCGATTGAATAATAATAAACTTGGGGCATCAATAATCGATACTAGAAGAAAATTGGCTCTTATACTATCACTGCAAATTTCCGATTTTTTCACCTGGCTCAGGTGTCCAAACGCCCCAGGCAGGCCGTCTGACATTTACGGGTTTCGAAAGAAGGGCCATTTCCCAGACATATAAGCGAAAAACTAGGACTTATACTCTCACTTCACGAAAAACGTCACCAGCTCTAGGACTAGTCATCCTTTTGTCTAAATCGAAAGCCTATGGTGTAAGAGGATCAATGCTTCATTAGCTTAGTAGTAATTTTAAGGAAAGAATTCAATATGTGAAAATTGGTAGTTTTAAGTCAGATAGTTTTTCTTCTACATCGGGTGTTCCCCAAGGCTCACATTTAGGACCTATATTTTTCACTATCTTCATGAATGGTATTGCACAAGATATAACTTCTGTAAGATTTTTACTTTACGCTGATGATTTGAAATTATTCTACGCGGTCAAGTCAATTGGAGATGCAAAATTATTGCAAAAAGATCTAGATAACGTTAGCCATTGGTGTGCAGTCAATGATATGTCATTTAACGTAAGTAGTTGCTTAGTTATCACCTTCTCGCGCAAGATTAACAACGTCGATTTTCAATATATGCTATATGGGTCACTTCTTCAGGTATTGGAAATGATCAATGATTTAGGCGTTCTCATAGACAACCATGTAACTTTTGCCCCGTACATACGAAATATTGTATTGAAAGCTTCAAAAATTTTAGGATTTATTTTGCGCGTAGCAAGAGATTGTCGCCAAATTAATACATTGAAGACACTGTTCATATCCATAGTTCGTCCAATATTGGAATATGCGTCAGTGGTTTGGAACCCTTATCAAGCTTTGTATATGGATAAACTAGAATCTGTGCAAAAGAGATTCTTGAGGTAAATTGCATTCAGATTAGAAATTCCTAAGGAAACAGGCTATTTGGAAACCATATCTGAATTATTACATCTAGATTCACTCGAACATAGAAGGTTTCAGGCTGGACAAATTTTTTTGTACAAGCCTTAAATTCTTATCTAGATAGTCCTTCCTTACTACAACAAATTTCTTTTGATATACCTTCGAGAGAGTTAAGAAATACGGATCCGGGCTTGTTTGAAATTTCATTTCGTAGAACAGAATTTTGTTTTGTTCAAGTAATCTTCAGGAAGTAATAAATTAAAATTTATGAATGTTACCGAACTCGAACTACTACTCATATTTACAATCATTTAATAATTAAAATGTTTATATTTTAAGTTTTCTTTGTAAAATAATGAATATTAAGTATACTCCGTATTATTCTATGCATCAAGGCCTTAGCAGTCAATAAACTAAATTCAAATTCAAATATACCTGCAGATGCCTGCATGCCATAAAATGCCACGCACTTCAGGTGACTTATTCAAATGTTAGTTGGGCCCATTTTTGATGCGTGACTTCAATTGTTGAAACAATTTCTCATTATTTGTATAATGGTTTTACGAGAGAGAGGTGAATGAGCGATAAAAGGAGGTGTTTCGAGTTTCAATGGTGTACAAAACTACGAATCTTGCCGAAGTTATGTGAACATTTCAACTCACTTCATCAGGGCTAACCTTTAAGGTGAATCTTTTAGAATTTTTTGAATCTTCGTAAAACCTTTTGGAATTTTTTGAAATCTTTGTGAAACCTTTGAGAAATAATTTAAATCTTTCAAACTATTTATAACTTACCGAAGTCTTTGTAAAATCATTTAGAATCTTTAAAATCTTTATGAAATCTTCTGAGATCTTTATAAAAATTTTGTGAAATCATTTAAATCTTTTGAAGCTTTTAAAATTTTTGAAATTTTTGTGAAATATTTCAACATTTAAAAAAATATTTTTAAATCTTTTGAAAGTTTTTTGGAATCTTCGAAATTATTGAAAACTTCTCGAAATCTTTGTGAAATCACTGAAATCTTTGTAAACTCTTTGAAATCCTTGTGAAACGTTGATATCTTTGTCAAATCTTTGAAAGATTTTAATTTTAATTATTTGAACTAACCCAATTGTGCCTCAACCAATTAGTGGAAACCATCCTACAGTAGATAATGATTTATAGTAGATAATCTTAATTAACTGGAAAACTGACAACAAATGTTCATTGCTTTTGTTAGTATAACGTTTCAGCAAGGATACTATATCTTCCGACGAAGTTTTACTGAAATTTTATAATTAATTAATGCGTGAGAGCAAAAAAATTTATTTTTAACCTGAAAAAAAATTTTTCACCTTTTCTTTATTCGCACTTTTTAACTTGACGAAACATTTTCATGACATGTTTATACATTAGAATCAAAGCTTGAAGTTTAATGAACAATAATGATAAATACAAAGTGTTTCTTCTTCAATATTTATAAATATTTAAGAACCATTGACACATTCACACGCATAATCAATGAAACTTCTATATAGAGGGTGGATCAAATATAAACGAGATTTTATTTTTTCTAATTTTTATTTGGTGTGATGAAATAGACAAGCACATAATTTTTCAACTTAATCTCCTGCTTTGGAAATGCATTTTTTCCATCGGATCGGAAGGTTTTGGATCCCGGCATCGTAGAATGAAGAGGGTTGTCTCACGAGCCAATTGCACACAAAGGTCTCAACCCCTGCGTCGTTCTGAAATCGTTGTCCTCCTAGTGCTCCTTTAAGCGGCAGCAATTTCAGCGATAATGATGCGACGGTCCCCCTCCACAAGGTCGCGAAATGCTCTTGGGGCGGCGGTCGTGTCTCTCGTTTTCGACCTCCTCTCTTCCCTCAGAGAAAGTTTTATGCTAAAAACACACGCGAGCCTTTGAAAGGGTAGATTCTCCAAACTGTTTACACAATCTTCTGAGAATTTCAGCTGGACAATTCCAATCCTTCCTCATTAATTCTATTATAATCCGTTGCGCAACGGACGGATGGACTTCATTCACAGTCATCTTCTTGCAGACTTCGGTGCTGAATCAACACAGCTTTCGGGCCAAAGTCCCACTCTTAACATCCCCTCTTCCACCTCCAGAAAGTCCCACAGCCGTACATAATCTTCTCTGCTCCACAGAGAAAAAGTCTCAATTTTTTTTAATCCACCCTCGTAATTTTCGACTTAAGAGTCTTGACTGTACCTTTAGCTTTAGAATAATCGCCTGCTCTTTCCCAAATTGCGAACTGATAGACCCATTCTCAAGGGCATGGTCCTGTCATGTCTAGTACTCGTCTGGTTGTTGTACGAGACAATAAAAGGCTTGCATAAGGGAACCTTTTTTGGCCTGTGTAAGATTTTCGCTGGTACTCATTATTACTTATTTTCAGATGGAGAGCATATGTACCGTCACGAAATAACATTAGCTCATCATCAGAATTTTGTAACATTTTAGAGATATCAGTAGTGTGAAAATCAATTAGGCCACATCTAGAGATAGCACTTCATCCAAATCGTGACGGTAAAATATCTTATTCAAAAAAGTTCATGATAGATGTGGAATAGTCTAAAAAAAAAAAGATTGCAAAATTTCAGCAACCATTTTGTTGGAGTTTCCTATTTTTAATTTTAATAGAAGCACCACAAGAGCTTGTGTTACATAGTGGGTCTTAGGGTTTCTCATTTGACGTTAGCATTTCACACAATTCGATAATATTTTTCTATGTCAAAACCTGTGAAAAGATGTATTTTGTCTTCAAATAAAGAATGTGAATTTGCTCACAATCTTCGCCTACCTAAGAATTTGTAATGCTTACTTTAAATTCTGTATCTTTGTCGCTTGATTGCGGCGAATCATCGCTCTCAGAAACTGTACTTTCATTATCAGAAAATTAATTACCATTATACAGTTTTATGCTTTTTTAATGCTTTTTCCTCTAAGGAGTAAAGCGACGGGACCAACATAGAACATCATTGAGAGCGATACTTTTTCCAAAACAAAGAGAAAAAGCATTTACTTAATCTCCAGACTCTACTATTTTGTACGCTTATATATACTCTTAGTAAAGTTGCTGCAAGCACACAGTCAACCGATTACGAAATCTTCAAATGCGAGCTACTTCTCGTAAATCATAATGCCTACTTAACTTCTGAGTAAATTGTTTAAACAAAACAATATGACCATTTCATGCGAACCTGAATGACGCTGAAATTACAATAAATGTTATTTAATAACTGCATGATTTGTCCCAATCAATAAATGAAGGTGAAACATTCGTCCTTGAACGTGGTTTTCGAGATGCGAAAATACGTACTAAGTCCAAGGGCTTTACCCTACTGATGACAGCGTGAAAAGTTAAGCTCGTACTTGGCCGAAATGATGAATGAGAATGGGTCTATCAATTTGCAATTTGTGAAAGAGCAGGCAAATATTCTAAAGGTCCAGGTAGAGTCAAGACACATTAGTCGGAAATTATATAGATGTGTCATTTATTACAGAAAAAACAGTGTGAGTATTGCAGGAATTAAAAGATATGCTTGTGAATGTGCCAACGGTCGAAGGACAGTTGGATGCTGTTCCCAGATAGCGTAATACTTTTTGTAGCCCCTTCTCGTAGAAATAATAGATAGCTAATTTTTTTATAGTTGCCTTCATAGCCTATATAACATATATATGTAAGCCATCAAAATCGGATGAGCCAATTTTGAGATTCAAATTTTTTTACTTTTCAAATTTTGTTTATAACTAGGGAGCGGACTAGAGAAGGAATGGGATTGCAGTGGTTTTCCTTCCTAGACGATTCGTAGCCAAATTCATACCTTATCTAATCCACTCCCTATTTATAACTTTTGTGAAAAAAATTTGTGAAGTTGGCACTTGGGGTAAATTAGTCCTATAATGGTAGAAACTTAACCCTGGAATATGAAACACAAACAAGTGGGGCCCCTTCATCCATACTTACCCGGCTGCGGCCTTTAGTTAATCATATTGCTCATTACTGAATATTCACATCATACAGATGTGTTAAAATTCCATTTTTCAACAAATTTGTTATTGTTTTCATGGGAAAAGAATTAATATTGAATCAAGAAAATATCCTTATGAATTCGGACGACACAATATTTTCTTGATCTAAGAAAATACGTTTTGACTCAAGAAAATGTACCAGATTGAAGAAACTTGATTTTCTTCTTTCAAGTACATTTTCTTGAAACAAGATCATGGAAAAGATGTAAAAGAAATTAATTTTAACAAAAATTTTATTAGTTCTGTAATATATAATCTAGTATGTTTTAATTTTTTTCCGGTATTTTAGAATATTAATGTAGTGAAGGCCTTTTCCGGTTTTTTGATGTTTTTATTTAAATATTGTCGACATGTTTCAACTCGGATCCGAATCCTTTTCAAGGCGTAGTTCTTATTATAAGTTAACGGAAATTGAAGAAGCTTCTTGGTAGATTGTACATAGTTGTCAAGTATAAACTAATATTTTGAAATCTTAAAATTGGAGCGTCGTAAACTCAAAATTTAATAAAATGTTTGTCTCGTAGGAGATAAATCCTAGAGGAAATTATTATATATTCTACATTTTTCAAAAAAGAAAGTGACAGAGCCTTGTGGTACGTTAAATTACAGCAATATGACGATCATGTCCAATTTTAAAGTTTCGAAATATTAGTTTATACTTGACAACTATGTACAATCTACCAAGAAACTTTTTTAATTTCCGTTAACTAATAATAAGAACTATGCCTTGAAAAGGACTCGGATGCGAGTCGAAACATGTAGGCAATATTTAAATGAAAACATCAAAAAACCGGAAAAGGCCTTCACTACATTAATATTATAATCTAGTATATTCATTATTCAAATTTTACCCTGATTATTAAAACAGTTTATGTTTCTTTAAATAACTTTTTCCACATTAATTCTTATAAATGCTTATACCTTTTCTATTACTTTATATTTTCAGCACAGTTTCATTCTACAAGAGTAATATTAAATTCTGTTGTTTCGCAATTTCTCAAGTATTCATGGCTTATTATGGAAAAAATTATTTGAAGAAATATTAACTATACATAGTGGAACAAACTATGAACAGTTTTTCCGCATGGGAAATTACATGTAAATGATAATAATAATAAATTGAATAAAACAATTTAAAACATTTAAATCAAAAATTAGTGCTCTTGAAAATATCTAAATGTTCTATCAATTAAAAAAATATACATTTTCATGACATAGTGAGAAAAAAAACATTATTTAAACAATTTAAGCTACTTAAAAAATAAATTAAAATACTTTCAAAATCTGAATCTCTCTTTCTCTCGCTGGCCCTCTCCCTCTCTCTCTGTCTCTGGGTTTGGTTAAACCAAAATGCAAGGAAATGCCACTAGTGTGCTCAGTAAATGATATCAATGCTTATTTTCTAACAATTCGTGGTAAGTAACCCTTCATACAATATAACAGCTAAATGGATCTCGGATCTTCTTGACTTCGGCTTTGATGACTCCCATTTTCACTTCGGTGATATATCTCCTCTCTCGCTTATCAATAGTCTAAGCAATATGAAAACTGAGGCGAGAGGACATGATGGTCAATCCATCAGTTTTATTGCTATAGGCCTTCCAGTACTTTTGCCACATATACTTGCTCTTTTCAATTTACCGCTTCAAACTTCGGGCTTACCTCAAGAGTGGAAGAACGTTCTCATTAGGCCTATTAATAAAGTTAAAGCACCACAAGGTCCTAATGGTTATAGACCTATAGCTTTATTCTCCTGTCTGTAGACAGCTTTAGAGAGAATAGTCTATGAACAAATGATTGACTATATTGAATCTAAGAATGTACTAGATCCCTATCAGTTTGGTTACAGACGGGGTGTTAGCACGCAGACTTTGCTTGTATATGTTTCAGATGATATTAGGTGGGGCATAGATGAGCCAATGGTTACTATTCTAGTACTTTTTGACTTCAGTAAGGCTTTTTATATGTTTCCCCATACACTTTTGCTTCACAAATTAAAAGCTCTGGGCTTCTCGATTTCTGTTCTGAAATGGCTGGCATCATATCATTGTGATCTAAGACAGTCAGGAAGTGTTGGATTTATTGAAGAGGAAGTAAGAAACATTATTGGCGTATTGCCAAGGAAATTGAACAAGTTGGACATTATTCAGATAACATTCAAAAAGCATATTTCTCGTAAATCTGACTATAGGAAAGTATATAAATGCAAAGCATTGCATGTTTTACTAGAGTCATCTCTGTATAAAAAATATGCGATAAAAGTGGACAAGTCATTTTGTCGAACAATATGAAAACAATTATACTGTCAAATTGAAATTTTTCGTAGAATAAGAGGACAAAGAAGTTGATATTTATAAAATGAAATTCTTGGAAGATGAAGAGGTAAGATAACTTGTATAGGATAAATTAGTTATTTTACCGTCTTCATCTTCCAAGTCGTTCAGTTTACAAATATCAACTTCTTCGTTTTCTTCATACATTTTGCAGTATAACAACCCATTAAGATTATACACGAGGTATTAAGGTAAGTTTCTCCAATTTATGTCCAAGTCTGATAACATTTAAATCAACATCGGAAGGGACAATTTTTCATTTTTGCGTTTGCGAATCTTCAAATTATGCGATGAAAAAGGAATTATTAGGCGAGATTATCTGCCGGAAATCTGCGGATTATGCGACATTCGGCAATGTGCAAAGAAGAATTAATTGCTAAAATTATTCTATGCAAGCTGGAATGTAACTTTCTTTTGTCATACAGGTGAGCATTATTATGTTGTTAAGTTTCTAGAAATATAAAAGAACAAGTGCTTTTGGTCTAATAGCAGTCAAGCATATATCTAACCTGTCCACCTAACCTATATATTAGGAATAAGCGCAAAATTCAAAAAGGCAACGGTAGATCATTGTCCAATTTCGGCACTTGTATATGTCAGAAAGTGAAACAAAAACATATAGTGTATATACATATATATAAATATTGGCGAAAAAGTATGGAAATACCTAGAAATCTCTGTGGTTTGTTAAAAAAACCCAAGTTCATACCCTAGGTAACTTTCAACGAAGAATCCAACGGTGACCGTGGATTTGACCTTGAACCTAAATTTCAAGGTCAGTTTAAGGTTAGCTTTGTTTTTTCAAATGGGAACCCCTATTTTTGGTGCCAAAAGCGAAAAGAGCGGAACATTTTACGTTCGGGTATGTGTTTAGGCCCAGGGTTAACGTGAACTCTACAGGTGAAATAAAGGTCAAAGTACGCTGCCATAGGAACTCGTAGGAATCTCGAAGAATTAGTGGAAAAATTAACCAAGGTCATACCCAGGGAACTTCTTGACATAAAATGCGGTCACGGTATACTGAGGTGGGAATGACACCGTCCTGGCATGCGAAAAAGAAACACTCTGTACCTGAATCAAGCCCTGATGATCTGAGGCAAGCAAAAGTTTGCTCCTTGGACAAGGACTGTTTTTCTACATATCTCTGAAAGTTTCCGTGCATAATTTTGTCGAGTAGCTGTTGGCGGAAGCTTTTTATCTCTGCTCTTTTTACATCGGCTTTTAGAAGTGAAGCATCTGGATAGTGTAATGCACTTTCATCACTTATGATGTTAAAATTCAGGCCAAGGGTCTCAGCCGCTTCCTCTGCGGGTTTGCAGAGGAACGCTCGTTTGCCAATCGTCTCGTGCTTCCTGAAGATTTTTAGGAGAGGATCTCTGCCATTTACAACGATGTAAGATGTACGCAGAACAATTCGGTGATGAAGACAGTGGAGATTCAGAAATCTGCATCCGCCTTGACGGCGTGAGATGTATAATCGCGGAACAGACGAATTGATATGCAAGCTTTTATGCAGTTGCATGATCATACGTGTGGTGATATTAAGGGCCACAAGCTCGTTCTTCGTCCATTGAACCACCCTAAACGAGTAGAGTAGAACCGGGACGGCAAACATGTTAGTCGCAGATACCTTGTTCAACGCCGAAACATTGGAAGATTAAATCTGTCCAAGAAGATGCTTGTATCTGCTTCGGAGAGGCTCATTCACTAATTTTACGTCCTGAATGCGGATTTGATAACGAATGCGGCCCAGGTATGTATAGGTTTCTCCAGCATTAACATGTCTAATAACATTTATATCCACAAGCTCAGGGTCTTTGGAAACGCCAGTAATCTTTCCTTCCTTCAGATGAATTTTGGCACAGTTGTCCAATCCAAAGTCTACCCCAATCTCTAATGAGTACTTTTCGACGATATTTATAGCAGTTTGAAGTTTGTTTTTGCCAGAGGCATAGATCTTCAGGTATTCCACATAAAATACATGAGTGACCTCATGCTCGCGATAATCAGTATCGCCACAGAGTTATCCAGAAGAATTTCGTAGTGCAAGAAATATAGACAGAAGTGTGATGCAAAAAAGCAAAGGGCTCATGGTATCGCCCTGAAAGACGCCTCTCTGGAAGGTGCCGTTGTACGTTGTGTGTGCCGATGGTGTTGTAAAGTGCAATATCTCGCTTGCTTTTAAAATAGTCCCGCAACTGTTTAACCTTTCAAGGTCGGTGTTAGACAATTTGATGAGTCCAAAGGAGTACCTGAGAGATGCGAGAATACCCAGGTATTTATATGACTCGCCCCCAGTCATTGCCTCGATGTCATTCTCGGAATCGCTCTCTAGCTCTGCGGCCCCTAATTCTCCTCTGATTGAATGCACTGTTCTGCATTGATCTAGTCCGAACTCCATGTGGATATAATTGGAAAAATGCTTTGTGACATTGATCACTTGCTGCAATTTCTGATGCGAACTAGCGTATAGCTTCAGGTCATCCATGTATGGAAGATGGGTCACTTGATGACCATCCTCGTTATCATATACTCGGAACCCATGAGACACGCTATTTAGTGTTTTGCTCAATAGGTTCAACGCTAAACAGAAGCACAATGCACTAGATGAGTCTTCTTGAAACAAAACCGTTGTAATGCGTATTAGTGTAGTTATCCTTGGTTGTCCATTATCAAAATACTTCATTCTTGTACCTCAAAGCATCATCGCCCGAATTAGAAAGTCGATGATGCGTGGGCATATTCTATATATTTTCAAGACTTCAAGCAAATAGTCATGTGGTACAGAAGGAAACATTTGCTTGTAGTCAATATATGCCATTTGCAAGTTTCTTTGATGTTTACGAGCTTGCATCATGGCAACAACGTCTATGATGACTATATCCTTACTGCCCTGTGAGTTTTTACAACATCCTTTTTGTTCTTCTGTTAGGATGCCATTCTCGTCGCAGTGAGAATATACCTCATCTGCAATGACGGCTGTAAGGTATTTATAAATTGTTGGGGGACAGGATATCGGTCTAAATTCAGATGGATTTTGAGCATAAAGCCTCGCATCTGATCTGAGTGCTCGACTATCTTCTGAAAACACCTTGCCAACGCAGGATGCACACTTGTCAGGTAATTGTACCAGAATGTGTGCACCATGTCCTGACCTGGGAATTTCCAGTTACTTGCCCTTTTCAAAACCGCTGAAACATCTGAAGCTGTGATGTTAGTCAGCTCCATTTCATTGTTATTGCTTGCTCTTGTTTTCTCTAGTTGTGACCACGCAGTTTCCAAATTACTTCTGTTAGTTTTTCCCCAAAAACTCTACCAGTAGTTAGTCATGTCTTCCAATTGAGTGACTTCGGGGCCTTGCTGGTTATTTTGCTTTACATTCCGTTCACAATAGAACATTCTTTCATCTGCCTAAAGGGTTCGATTTTGTTACCTTCTTGCACTAATATAGACTTCCAACACGTTGGGAGTCTATAATCTCATCCAATATTGCTCGTGTCAATGTCTCGATGTACCGAGAATGGATGATTTTATTAATATGGTGTATCAGCTTTCTGGTTCTATTTGATTTCATATATTGAGTCAACCGACTCAATTTGCAGCTTACTTTGCTGACGTCCATATATATGACCTGATCATCCATGGTGGATCTCGATCCCTTCCTTGGGCAAAGATTGCATTTGTAGGCCTAGTTCTACGGCCCAACGTTCTAATGACTGCTACAGATGCACAATACACAAAAGTTTGCATCTCTAACGCATTCAGTGTTGCGTTCAAATGCATATGTAAACCTTTGTTGTTCAGGTGTCTTACTGGTGCACGCGGATCCTTTCTGATGTTCATCTTGGACAAAGAATGCCATTGTGTTGGTTCTACATGTCTGAACTCCTGTAAAGCATGACCAAAATTCCTTTAAAGTTGCTGTAGTTTTTCTGGTGTTTCGCTGTTTGCATTAACGTTATTAATGTCCGGATGTCGTTCTAGTGAACCCGGTACTTGATGTCATTATCGCTAGCGTCTATGCCTTCAGCTTCAATCAGGACTTCGTTGTCCGCATCCTCCAAAGGGAGTTCATCAATAGGTAACTGCTGTTCCACTTTCATTTTTATGGCAGCTATTTCAACAGCCGAAAGCAATCTGTTTACAGATATTTAACGTTTTCTAGTCTTTTAGTTTCTGCTCACTTATTCTTGTGGCTAGCTCTGGATACTTAAGTTAGAAAAGTCGATGAAGTTCTCTCCTAACACTGTGCCCACTTTTCTCCGCCAAAAAAAAAGGTGCATAACATCTCTGTTCATATGGTATGTCCATTTAAATTGCCTTCTTGGTTGATAAACCTCTGCTTCTGCCTCTGGTTGCATTACTCCATCTACCTTTGGAACATGTGGTGGTGCTGGATCATCGACAGGTTGCGTGTTCGTTTCTCCACGCCAAATCAACCTTTTGTTTAATCTCCATTGCTCGGTCTTCTGAGATGTGTAGATTAGTCCTGATGTCCTTCACCTTAGCGACAAGATCTCTTAGTGCGACTTTCTGTATATAAGGATACTTGGCAGCAAATTTTGTCTTGAAATTTTATCCTTTTTCGCGCGTAGTTTCAAACTTCGCACTTTGATAGTAGAGAAGCACCAATTCTTGTATTCTTGTATTCTTGTATTTGTGGTATTCCACTTGAAGCTCTCTCAAGATATTTCTGTTGAGGTGGTTGGCTGCAAAAAGCTAACGCTAGCCAAAGAATCCTCAGCAGGCACAGTTGATGTTCCAGTTGGTGGCTCCAGGGGCGCCCCGATGATCCTCGGGAAGCGACAAGCGTTTCAAAATATTCAAAAGACTTTCCATGATTTATGTGGGTTTCGATGTTCCTCTTAGTCTGTTTCCTATTTGTTCTCTGCCTGTCGGGCATGAGAAACCATGTCAGTAGCAGTGCTACCGCCGACATAGCCGTCAGAGTCATGAGAGGTAAGTTCAAGTCCTGCCGCGACTCCAACGCTAGAACGTTATTATTACTTTCGGTGCAGAAAGGAAGTAATGTGGCAAAAATGAAAAATGAAAAATTGTCCCTTCCGATGTTGATCTAAATATTATCAGACTTGGACATAAATTGGAGAAACTTACCTTTCTCCCTTGTGCATAATGTTATAGATTGTTATAATGCAAAATGTATCAGCTAACATTTTGTGTACATTAAACATACAATGTAAAAACGGTGATATCAAAATATTCAATAATATACAACGAAAAAACACTTGGTATATTTATCTTTTCAATTAGAGTTATTAAAAAGAAATGTAAACAAACTGAAATTAAATAATTAAAACCCATGTTACTATTTAAATTTTATATTGAAGAGTGAGTCGCCGCCCAAGCACCCCGGCAGATATTTCGCATCTACGGTGCAGCATACGTCACAGAGGAGACGCCTCTACCACCACTCCCGCTCTCCAGGAAAAATAAATGTGAACTCGAAACACGTTTTCCCGGCGGGAATTTCAACGCGCTTGGCATGTCTTTATCAGACCCTCCAGAAGATGTAGATAATGACAAAGTGAACATTATAAAAGACAATTTTAGAAAAATTAGGAAATTATTGCACTGCTTTTTTGATAAACAATCATGCAAGCATTGAGCTACTCGTGAAAAGACGTGGGTAACACAACGAGTGATGTACAATATTGTATTCGAAATCAGCATTTTATGAAACTGTAATGCCGTCTGAAAAGTGAGTCGTGAAAACATACGACTGACGTGGCAGTCTTCTGCTTGGGGTGTCATTTATAATCTTGTATGCTGCGAAATTTCAAATGTGGTACGGCCCGAGCTAGAGTGCCATCTGGTGTCATTGCTTTTCCCAACAGTACGGTTAGAGGAAACATTGTGCGTTATTCAGTGACCATCCGTGGAACAATTTACGTCTCAGTGTGGCGCTTTTGGAACAAATTACATGTCACCAGCTGATACTATTCGGTAAGGGGCTATATAATGCTTACTTTTTAGGGGGCGTTGCAGGCTCATGACATGGTTTCAAGGAAAGATTAAGGAAGTATTGTAATGCTTTTTTGAATGGTAATCTCATGTCTGCACAAGAGGATGCTGACAATTTTCTTCCTTCAACTATAGTTAAAGGTAGTTGAAAAGTCGTTTTCATAAACACTAGTCCGAAAAATGAGAGAGCTCGAATAGAGTCTGAAAAGGAATTAGAATTATTGGACGCTGATTCTGAAGATGTTTTAAAGAAAGATTATATAACCAAATATGAAAAGCATCAAGTTTCTGAAGAAAATTGTATGATAAGCGGAGTCTTTAGCATTCACCAAGAAGAAAACACGTAATGAAAAGAAGACATACAAAAGGGATAATGATGACAATAATAGCTACCTAAATTTTGAAAACATTGAAAAAAAGAGCACAGGGTATGTATGTATGTATGTATACCATTAAGCCATTTCCTTTTCGGGGTAGGCGTGACACTACCCGATTCGGGTAGTGTTTCTAGGTGGATAGTTTCTTGTAGTGAATAACTACAAGTGTGGGCTCACCACACCCACGACACGCCAACAGCACGAAGTTAGTAGTATTCTTGAACCATTCCAGCAATATCCTTTCGCATTTCACACAGCTTTCAAACAGATTCTATTTTAGTATGAAATTTTTTTGCTACGTGTTTGTGTACTACAAGTTTGGCAGCAATACGCTGTTTGTACATTATAGTAGTATTTATTTAATCTTG
This sequence comes from Andricus quercusramuli, assembly GCA_932178445.1. Lineage (NCBI taxonomy): Eukaryota > Metazoa > Arthropoda > Insecta > Hymenoptera > Cynipidae > Andricus > Andricus quercusramuli. The sequence goes on from CAKNXH010002309.1 coordinate 176,760, forward strand.
CATCTAACAAGGGGTCGAAATTCAAATCGAGGTCATGTGAGCACATATCGAATGATTATCGAATTTCATTTGACACGTGTCACGGCTTTTTTGTAAATGGAGCCCGGTTTTGAAAACATGAATTTTAGAAAATTACGGTTGCCGTCACTGATCTTTTCCCCGCGGTTTCAAGAAAAACCGGAAAGTGACGAAAATTCTGCTATTAAAACAAGAGTTTGTATTTCATTTTTTTGAGAATTTCCAGAGATTAATTTAATGGTTTCCACTGAATTTTATAATAATATTATTATTCATTTTTCAAAGAATTTGCTAAGAATAAATCAAAGACTTTACAGTATTTCGAGATTTTTTACATATCCGAAGGTATTTCCAAAAAATTGTAAAGCACTCAATATTTCCAACGTTTTAACTTTAAAATGCGACGTACTTGTAATTGCACTCTTCTCACGTGGCCCTCTATTGTCCTGAAAAATCAGTCTAGCTCTAGTGCTTCAAAGAGTCAGTCGTTTATCCGAATATAGGAAAGAAACCATATATAAAATTTTACAGTTTGATTATTTTTCTTTAAACTGTGTTTCTGTATGCAGACAACTTCATAAAAGATTTATACCCGCGTAACTCAAGTGTAACCTGAAAATTGGACAGAAAATAGAAGAGCCTGAAGGCTATTTTAAAGATGAATTTTTCTTTTATACCAATTTATACTAATTTTCCTTAAGTAAAATTTTCAAAGCTAAAAACTTCAAATAATGCTGAAATATCTCGATAAAAATTTAGACTATCGCGACTCATGTAATGATAGAGAGGGAGGAGGAGGGTATGTTTAAAGATACTGTAAGGTGTTCGGAAACACCAAAATTAAACTGATGACGTTTCCCTTGATGCGTTATATTCCAAGATTCCTAAATGCAAGGAGTCGGTTTAATTATGAATGAAAAAGCAAGATAGCATCTCAAAGATCATGACTTTGTATCTCCCAGATTGTTGTGGGCTAGAAGGAAGGTAGGAATAAGAAGATTATTTATCATAGCGTGCTACGCCCCAGATGATAGCGATTCGAGGGAAGTCAAAGACGTCTTCTGGGACACTTCAAATGATACAATAAGCACTTGCGATCAAGGTGAAAGAATAATTTCGCTAGGAGATATGAACGGATGGGTCGGCATCCAACGTCAGGATACAGATACAGAAAGGTTGCCTATTTTGTACAAATACTGGGTTTCGACATAAAATGATCCACACGTACACTTGGTGTAAAGGAAATAACCGCAGTATAATTGACTTCGTTATTGCGGATGAAAGACTGAGAGAACTAGTAAAAGATACAAGAGTCATGATGGGGTTCCGAATGCAATACTGGACATTACCTTCTAGTCTCAAAAATAAACTTAGGGCGGGGAGAAGAAAGAGAATAAAAAAAAAGGAAACAAACGCGAATCAAGGTTGAAAATTTACAGAGACCGGCAGTGCGAATAGATTTTCCAAATAAGATAAACGAACGCATAGATAAGGCAACTTGGGAGGCGCTTAGAAGCAATAAAGATATAGATAGCGCTTGGACTATTTTACGGGATATCATTTTTAAAACTGCGACCGAAGTATGTGGTACGGCAGATGTAAGAAGAAAATCTGGTGATGCATGGTGGAATGATGAAATTGAGGCAGCCCAACAAGAGAAGAAAGAAGCATACCAGAAAACGTTGAACATCACAGATCTTAGCGATGAGGAGAGAAATAGACTTGAAAATTATTACAGACACAAAAAGAGGAAAGTTAAGCGACTAGTCACGGAAAGTAAAGATAAAATCAGATCAGAAGAAGAGAAGAAAATACAAAACGACTGAAGGAACAATGAAACTATTATTTAAAGAGATGAAGGAAAGTAAAAGTACAGAGTTTGGCAGCATGAGAAACAGCAAAGGTAAAATGCTATATGATATAGCCAGTATAGTAGACGCTTTAAAAGACTCTTTTAAAGAATTATTAGGAGGTGAAGATATAGAGCTATAGAACTGCAACATAGAACATAACATTAAGTATCGTAAGTAAAATATACTCAAAAACACTTATTCGTAGGGTAATGGAAATTAAAGAAGAAAATATATGGTAAGTCCAAAGTGTATTTATGTCAGGAAGATGAAGTACAGATCAAATATTTAGCTTAAGACAGATCACAGAAAAAAGCTTGAGAGTAGGAAAGAAAGTTTTCTATGCATTTGTCGATCTAGAAAAAGCATTTGACAGGGTAAATACTGAAGTCCTTGCAGAGTACGGAGTCAATGGATGGCTCCTACAAGCAATAAAAACCATATATACAGGTAGTAAAGCGAGTTTGAGGGTTAATGAGAAACTGAGTGACTGGTTCGATATTATGCAAGGCGTGAAACAAGGATGCGTTATGTCCTCATGGCTATTTATCATATTTATGGTTAAGTGTCTAAGAATGGCCTTATTAGACGAAGAATATGTAGATCTCGGAACAGTAAAGGTACCTGGGTTAGATTTTGCAAATAACAAGATTTTGATGGCAGAATTGATCGAGGACTTGCAAAGAATGTTGAATAAACTTAATACAAGCATGAAGAACATGGGCCTCAAAATTAACGTTAATAAAACAAAAATCATGGTGTTTGAAGGAAAAACTGAGAAAACAATGTGCAACATTGACCTAAATGATGAGAGATTAGACCAAGTTGACATGTACGTATATTTTGGTAGCCTATTCACGAGCCACGGAAAAATATATGAGGAGTTAGATAGGCGTATAAATGAGAGAGAGAAGGTTATCGGTAGAGCAGGGTCCATTCTCAGAAATAATAACATCAAAAATGTTAAAATAGCCATACATAACTCTATATTTGTACCAACCGTACTATATGGTAGCGAGACATGGTCCTGTCAAGAAAAGGAAAAGAGTAAAATAACCGCAATTGGCATGAAATCTCTGCGCACAATATGCGAGAAAACACTGATGGACAAAGTTCGAAACGAGATAATCCTTAAATAATGTGGTACAAGACAGACACTAGTTCACGTACGGGAAAGAAATCAGTTAAGATTGTTTGGACATGTTGAAAGAATGAAAGATGAACGACTGGTCAAACAAGTGTATAAAGGTAAAGTAAATGGCAGAATGTCCAGAGGTAGACCACCGAAAGAATGGTTCGAATCTGTGAATGAGACATTAATCCGAAGAGACATAAGAAGCCATAGAAACACGAGAGCTTGCATGAAAAAATGCATGGACTTGAAGGAAGCTAGAGGTATGCCAGGACAGAAAAGTGTGGCGACAAATAGTTTGTAAACAGAGTGACAATAGAGTGAATGACACGTGAAACAAAAACCTTGGATACTAATGGGCCCAAGTGGGGAACCAGACATAACAATTTTGTGAGGCTCTTCACTTGGGGTGATCGCTAGAGAGATTGATCGGCAACCTGAGTCGGAGCAGTGTTGCGGAACAAACGTGTCATGTAAATAAATAAGAAGAGAGTTCTAGATCAATCCAAAAAATCTATACCCCCTGCCTCACATTACTCCTTTTCTCACCAGCAAGTCACGCCTACCCCGAAAGGGAAATGGCTTAATGTTATAATAATAAAACTTTTCTGCATCTCCCTCTTGCCTCTATCTGTTGTGCTCGGAGGCAAAAGCTCTGGATACCTATGTGGCCCGCCGAACAGAAGAGAATATAAGGTCAACTACCTTTTACTCATGGACGACCTTAAACTCTTTGCTTCCTCGAAAGAGGACCTTAACATCCTTGTCGAGGCGATAAATAGGTACTCTCAAGCGATTGGCATGAGCTTCGGACTGGACAAGTGTGCCTGCATCCACCTACACCAAGGAAGACCAGAAACTGTATCATCGCCTGACGATCAGGATGTGCAACTCATAGGCGGAAATACCATTCAACATCTTGGTATTGGAGAAACATATACATATCTTGGAATACCGCAAGCGGGAACCCAAAATATGCGTGTGTGAAAAACAGCCCTTGGAAAAAGGTATCGCCAAATTCTCAAAAAAATTTGGGCTTCCGAATTATCTGGAAAGAATAAGATCCAGGCGACCAATATGCTGGCCGTTCCTATACTGCTCTACACGTTTGGTGCAGTAAAATGGAACGTCAATGCAACTCGTACATCAACATGGAGTCGTCAATGCTGGCGGCGTATCTATACCGTGCCGCAGATAGGGCCGCAGAGGAGCTTGGCCTCCCATTTGATTCCAGCAACAATAAACATGGTCTAGCATCACTAACACCTTTGGTGCTTAAAAGTTGTGTACAGGAAGCAGAACATTCGCTTCTACTAAGAGAACATGCTGACAAGCCCCTTCATGATAAATTCTACGGCATTATACATAGAGAAGAGCCTCGATGGGTCTGTCTAACATGTTTCTCAAGTCTGCTGGATTAAAATCGGAGACTAAGGGATTTCTTCTTGCCTGTCAAGACGGCGTTATAGACACCTTAGTTTACCGCGAGCGCATAATGAATGTACCTGTAGGCGATACCAACTGCCGAGTGTGCAAGCAAGAGCTAGAAACACTTGGACATGTTCTCATTGGATGCTCAAAATATGCACACTACGGGTACATAGAGAGACACAATGCGGCTCTAAAAGTGTTATATTACCATCTTAGACACTTCTATGGTGTTGATCTATTGTCCGTCTTGCCATAAGCCCAGGGGGAATTCGAGTCCGTTATGGATATTGATCAGTGTAAGATGTACTGGAATTTCTCATTCTCCACCACTCAACGTATCAGTGCTACGAAGCCTGATATTGTCCTCCAAGATCTGAAGAACAAGATCATTTACGTGATTGAATACTCGGCACCAGCCGATGGTAATATCACGGCAAATAAGGAAGAAAAACGGGCGAAATATCAAGCACTTGTTTTCGAGCCGAGCAGGCTGCACCAAGGCTATAAAGTCCATCTTGTAGTTGTCATAATCGGCTCTCTTGGAGGTATGAAAGCTTTATTTATTAGACAACTCAATAAGATTCCGGCTTGCCACGGTCAGGATCATTCCATCGCGAACCGGATGCAAAAGGCTGTTCATCTGGGATCACTTCACCTGGTCCGTCAACACAATTTCCCGCTCTTGCTTACCTTCTAGGACAGAAGGAGCAGAAGCGGATGACGTACACGTTCCAGTTGCGTCGGGGTTAGTTGCTTTAAGAAACCATGATCGTAACTTCCAGAGCCTACAACTTCTATAATATAGCGCATCATTTATTGACATGTGTATTTGATTGATTTTTTTTAAACTTCTTCATGTAATATTGAAAGTGGGAAATATTTTTATATGATTTAATTTGCGTTTGAAATAAAGGTTATAGCGATAAAATTCTGAATAATGTAATTCGGATTTTTTAATTATGTAAAAAAAACAATGTCTAGCTAAAAGATTCGAACTCCACAGCAGCGGAGTCGCAAGCAGAAACGTTACCACCAGGCCTTTATTAATTCACATGACTTCGGACTTTTGTTTCCTGCTTTTTTAATACGTTTCGGATCATTGAATAAAATAAGACCTCTTTAGAAATATTTTTATGAATTTCTATTTGTATATTTCTATATTCATTGAAAAATATAGAACACTTGAAGCAATAAAAAATGATCATTATTCTAAACAAATTATAATTCATACTATTGTTGAAATATATACTTGCAAGGATCACCAGTTTTTCGTTTTTCAACTATATTTCCTTTCGAATTTATGTATTTTCTTCCTGTGCACCTTTGCATTTCTAATCATATTTCTTCTGCAATGTATTTCATTACGAACTGATTCTGATGATGAACCCTCTGATTCTACAATACTATCTTCTGAAGCTCTCGACATAATTTTTAAAGCATATTACTTTAAATAATAAGATTAGGAAATATGATAAAATCTGTACATTGATGTGACGGAACTGAATAGGGCATGAATATAGCGCTAAAAGAACAAAAGGTTTATTGAACTAATTTCAGTGCACTTGATCCTTTTGGTTACTCCGCAGATAATATTTTACAAAGAAAAACAGATTTTAGATATGAATCGCTAAGTGCAAGAAGGGAACTACTGACATTTTTGACAAAAATTAATTAATAATGTATTCATGTAGATTCGAATACGCTCTATTTAATGGGTGCACTAAGAAAATGATGCGATATTTTGAAGTAGTACTCTTTATGCACTTAGCGATTTATATATTTATTAAAAAAATATTAGATTAAGTGCAGAAAGCGGTCTACTGCTGAAGATGATTCCTTTTTGCACCTAATGGCAATTTTTTAACTTTTCAATTTCGAAATATTTAAACAAAAAAATTTTTGCATCATTTTTTAGTGTACCCATTAAATAGAGCGTATTCAAATCTATATGAATACACTATTAATTCATTTTGGATAAAAATGTTGGTAGTTCCCTTTCTGTACCATTCTGTTCCATTTTCAAGAATTTTTTCTGGGATTTTGACAAAAGGAATAGGAATTACTTTTGGAGGGTTTAATCAGCATGTATTTAAGCACAGAAAAAAAAATTTTATTGAAAAAAAATACAAAATGGCGGCGATTATGAAAGTTTTGTATGTTGTCTTTTTAAAAACGGACTGTGCGGCCGAAAACATTTTTCCTTTAATTTGCAACGTGGAACAAGAAACCAAGAATATTTAAGAAATATATGTCATTAGCTTGAGAACTACGTAGGATTTTTATTTTTTACCAAATTTTGTAGAAATGGAAACTTTTGAAAAAAGTTTCGATTTTCGGCCAAAAAATAAGCACGAAATTGTTTATAAAAGAAAAGTTTATATTAAATCCAAAAACCCCTACGTAGTTCCATAAAGAATGTAATTGTAAAGCTACTGTGAAAATTTCAGACTGATATGTGTAACGGTATTCGATCAATGTTTCCGGCCAGTTTGAAAAAAGTGATTTCGAGAAAAGCGCGTTTAAAGTTTTACTAACAGAAAAATCCATGAATCTTGGCAGCGTTCACTGATTCACAGACACACCTATACTATTTGTGATAAAAATCAGCGCACCCTAGTTGACACCTGATGTATCTTAATAACCATCCCACTTAACATTCCGATAGGTAAAAGAAATATAGAAGCGTTGGATCCAATGCGCCGCTGGAGCGCTCAGTACACGCTTCGAGGAGGCGCCTCGGTGAAATCAAGATTTCGACCTGTTAACATTTTTTTTTTAATAGGACCAAGTGCACATTGTTTTTAAGTCCCTAAATTACATTTTAAGCCAAGAAAAAAAATAGGTTTTTTGAAAATCCTAGAGTGAAGAATTACTGAAGAAGTACCCCTTAAAATGTTTAAATGGTTTTGATTTTAATATTATAGATCATGTAGAAAAGTTGAACTTCATATAAAAAGGTTATAGTTTTATTTTTTTATGTAAGCTAAAAATAGCCAAAATCATAATTTGTTTATGAAAATTGTTTAAATAATTAATCATTATTGTAAATTTGCAAAGTATCGTAGGAAAAAGTTATTAGAAATACATTATTTGTTAATTCCGTGTAAAAATTGAGCCAATTTATTGAAAAATAGCCAAACTCTTAATTTATGAAAATTGTTTGAAAAATTAAAAAACTTTGGGAATTTGCAAAGCATCATAGAAAAAGTAATCGGAAAGATATTCTCATATAATTATGCAAGCAAATATAGCTTATTCGTTGAAAGATAGCCTTACAAAAATTGCTTAAATAAATCACAATTCTTCTAATTTGCAAAGTATCATATCAAACAGTCACCGCAAAAGCATTCTTAGCTGATTTCGTTGAGAAAAATGAAGCCTCTTCGTTGATACGAGTCACGTCCAGAAAGAAAGCGTACTCAATTTATGTAGGCTTCAAAATAGTACATTACGATACAAGTGCGCGAAGTTGGTGATTCCTACGAGTTTGACGTACGCCGCCCGAGCGAAGCGAGGGTGGCAAACGTCAAACTCGTAGGAATCACCAACCCGCACGCGTCTCATATACTATTTTTTGTAACCCCTGTAAAGGGAAGTTCGTGACATAAGAAGTATTGGTAGGTAATAAGATTGTTGGATTGTTGCAATTGGCTGTAATCTGGCGATTTTGAATCGCGCGCGTAAAATTTTGACGAATGGCAGCTTACACTGTTGGATCACGCATCCGGTGGCTTCAGATTGGTTGTGATAATTCTTGCGACCAATCAGAAACTAGCGGTTCCCTTAATTTCCGTGCGTGGAATACAGCAGATACACACTTTCCTTCAAAGTATGCTTGATGGTCAACATTCCTGCATGAAATTTTGTGCGGGAATGTTATGATTCCCGCACACTTTGACTTCATCAAGAATCGGCCATTTTCTGCTCATTTTTTGGTGCATATACTGAGAACTTCCCGTACAGTGTTGCAAAAAAAATTTATTAAAACAAAAACATAGTTGGGTACACTAGCACATATGTAAGTTATTTTTCGACATAGTCACCATCCCTCTCGATGCAAGTGGTGAGCCGCGGGATCAATTTTGTTATGCCTGCCTCGAAGAAGTCTCCCGCCAGCTCTTTCGCCCACTTCTCCACCTCCCCCTTCACCACCTCGTCCGTTGAAAACTTTCTTCCACCCATGTGCACCTTCAGGGAAGTGAAGAGATAGAAATCTGGAGTGGCCAGGTCAGGGGAATACGGGGGGTGGTTCAAAACGTCCCATCCAAAAGAGTCCAGGAGTTGCTACGTGGCGTTGGCCGTGTGAGGTCTGGCATTGTCGTGCAACAGGCCATTTTTAAATTCCCGGCACCACTTGAACACACTCGTAAGATTCATAGCTCCATTACCGTAAACAGTTTTTACCTCATTATAAATATCAACTGGAGCTTTTCCCTTTACAACGAGGTAGCGAATGACGGCGCGAATTTCGCACTTGGCGGGAGATACGATCGACATTTTTCGCGAGAGGTGCTACTGCGTCAAGAGTTTTCAACACACTAAACTCGGATTGGTCTCGTTTTGAAGGGGAGGAGTCAGGCTACGCGGCAGTGTTGCCAAAATGTCGAAAAAGTATTCCCTACAGCTGTGACAGTACCAGTACACTTACTTTCTGGACGTGCATCGTACATGCCCTAACTGCGATTTTTTTTTAATTGCCAAATAGCATCTTTTTCAAGTAACAGTAATAAAACTTTTAATTCTCTCACTTTTTATACCAAAACTCTGGATTTTAAAGAGCTAAACATAACGAATCCCGAAAATATCTTTTGTTCATTAATTTGTTTATAACGTAATAAGGAATTTTTAAAGTCATTCTTACCGACTGGAAATTATTTACAGATAGTTTCAGCACAGATATCAAACCTTCTTTGACAAATCTGAAAATTTACAAGAAATGGTACTTCTGAAAAGCTAAATAAAAATTTTAAGTTGGATTTTAAATAAAAAATTAACAAAATTTATTATAAAAAATCCAAATACACCAATCTTTCCGAAATTTCAAAAGCTTTAATTTTTTTAAATCGCGCATAAAATTTGGAAATTTTCAAACATTTTGAAACATAAATGAACTGTGACTACAGCGTTAAATCGAAAATGAATTTTTCAAAATATAAATAAAATGTTAATAAAAGCCTTCTTTTGAAATAATACGTCAGAAAAATCGTATGCATACTGAAGTATACATGCTCATATTTCCATTAAGCTTCTGATGGAAATAAACATCTCGAGTTCAAATAAACACGCCTGAAGTCAAGCCAGAAATCGCCTCATCGTTACTCCAGCTGCGTTTTAATATGGGAAACACGAATTTTTAACAAAACCATTCACGAGTGCATTGAAAGCAGAACCGACAAATGCGCAGTTGAGCTTCAAGTATAGTCTTGTCATTAGTGAAGAAGTGAGATTCAAGCTAATGGCTAATTATTCTCTTCTCACTACCAATGAGATGCTTCTCTTTACGTTGCCCGAGTACCCATTCATGACTGCGTTGTAACACATGCGCAGTAAAGCTGGTAGCGCTGAACCGATCAGATACTCATACGAACATTTTGATATAGGATACTTCTCAAATTTTCAACCTTTATAGACAAATTACATGTCGTTGGAATCGGAAAAATTCGTAGATTTAAAATATATTACTTTCAACCTGTTTATTGGAGAATTAAGAATTTCTTCCCTATTTTATAACAAAGGACCCCTGAGGGAAGGGTTCTTCTAGCCCAGCTCGCAGGTGTCTGACCAGAAAGTAGTTCGTTGGGCAGCCCGGGTAGGGTACCCGGTCCTGGTCAACGGCGTGCCGACGACTGTCCTAGAGTGCTACGATACCTCTATTTGCATCTCACTATGTGTGGGTGAACCTTCAAGCTTTCCAACAGACAGATGATAAATCTGTTGAATCGAAAGCTTTCCGGTAGTCAATCCAGACCATCGACAGACAGCGCTGATAGGATGCTGCGTCTTTGCAGACACGCCTGTCAGTTAACAGGTTCTCTCGGCAGCCTGCTATACATTTTTTCGAGCCACGTTGTTCGTACATCTCTCTCCACACAGGCCCAGTTCTTCGAACAATACTGTCGTTGAGGATAGCTATAAAGATCTTATTAGCGTGTTTAAACAAGTTATTGGCCTGTAGTTCTATATGATGGATAAGTCACCCTACATCGGTTGGAGTATAGTGCGTTCTAACACCAGCCACTGCAAAATGGGCGTCTCCCACTTTAAATGTGAGGTGAAGATGCGGACCAGACGTTGCTATATATAAGTAAACTTCTTCCACCAGAAGTTGTGGATACCATTTGGTCCTGCAGAGGAAAAGTTTTTCGTGCCCCTAAGTGCTTTTTTTACGTCTTCGGCATTAGTTGATGATCATTTCTCTTCAGATGTTATAAGATTGTCGCAAAGCTCCTTTAAGCGGATGATATTCTCATTATTTTCCTTCAATTTCAGTGTTTTAGGGATCTTGTAAACCTCTCTCCAAAAAAAAGTTTCTACCTCGTTCGGCTTGGGTGAATTTTTAAAGGGAACAGAGAGATCGTTAAAGAGGCACGATGGCTCAGCGGGAAACTATGGATTCTCCCTGACCCACCCCTTCCTCTTCTGTATTCTCCTCCTTGCGTCAGATAACACCCGTATTTTGTCAACAATGTGTTGCTTGATTGTCAGCAGCTTTGACTTCTTCAGTGTGTGTTGGTAAACCCTCAGTTCGTGTGCGAACTTTTGCTCCCTTTCCCTGAACATCCTACCAGATGTTATTTAGACAATCGCACACTGAACACGGGACGCATTCTATCTTGCCCATCCAATCTTCTTGTTCAGTTGATGCAAGCGCTTTTTTGGTCTTTTGATCCACCGCCGGTTTTAGCTTTCGTTCTGAATCAGCCATAGCTCTCGCCGCACGATAAATTGAACAACTGATGGTCCAAAGGTCAGACTTCTGCGAGATATCCTCACAAAGGGAGGCATCCATTTCAGCCAGATCTTGAGCCCTGTAGAACAACCGGCAGTATGTAAGAGCAAATAAAAAAAGAAAGCAGAAGGTCCTCTACCAAAATTACCAAAAATCAAACCACGAAAACTTTGTTACATTCTGAATCCTTCTCGCAACCATTTTATTCAGAAAATCAGAATAAAAAATCTGCCAGCTTTGCGGGAACATTCGCATCGCAGAGGGCGGCATAGGAAAGCCGCTGTGGTGTACGAAGCATCCATTTGTCATCGTGTGGCTCAACGTTACAATTTTTGACCTCGGTACTAAATGTAAATACAGCAATTTTAGTTGCATGATTAGATAATAAGAATTTTTTCTCTTTTAATTTTAGGTTAAGGTATTTTACGTTAAATAACCTTTTAAGCTATATAAGTTCTGTATGTTAAAATAACTCGTAAGTCAACCTAGAAGTTTAAGACGAAAATACCAGAAAACATCCTGTGGATTCACGTACGCTCGACGAGCGGCAGCGACAGGCATGCAAGTTCAGTTCAATTCCAGTCGCTACCCAGCGAGGAAGTAGCTCTCGAAAAAATCGTGAATAAACTGCGTCGCGAAATTCGGAGTTTTGTTTTCGGTCAAAATCCGCAAAGAACTTTGTTTCTGGATATAATCTGAGCCCTATTACAGAGAGTGATGAGAATAACTCCACTAGCCCTGTGTTTGGTGATATTGTACAATAAAACCCTGTTATGAAAATATTATACTTTTTTCTCTGGATCCGTTGTTTCCAAAAAATCGCGAAACTAAATACTTTTCTCCGCGCCTTTTTTCGTTACGAGGACAATCCGGGTTTCCAAAAAAGATCGAGAAACTAAATAATTTCTTTGGGTTCCTTCTAAGCAGCAAGGATACCCGGGTTCCCAAAACTCGTAAAATAAAATACTTTTCTCTGCGTCCTCTTTCGTACCAAGGATACCTGGATATTCTGAATGAAACGTAACATTAAATAACTCCTTCCGGGTTCTCCAAAGCTATGAGTATACTGGGGTTTTTATTAAATCACTCAATTAAAATTATTTCTTCCGGGTCCTCTCAAATTGTGAGGATACGTGTGTTTTCTTCTAAAATCACAACATTAAATGAATGCTTCAAGGTCCTCTCTCCAGTTCTGAGAACATCCGGGTTTTATCTAAAAAGGCCGGATTTCCTAAAATTCCAAAATGCTACATAACCCCGGGCGATGGCTGAATTAGCATCGTCGCTTTTTCATAGCCAGAAAACCCCAAGAAGAATGGACCACGCCAGCACAAGCGCTGGACTGCACGATATCGTCGGGCAGCAGCCGAACAGCTTGCGCACCCAGAAAAATACGATCCGATACCGCCGACCACAAAGAAGAAACAACTGCAAAGCCGACAGCGAAGAGCTCAGCCACTCGTTGATCTTCCCCGCGCTGCCGGGCACGAGAAGCTTCGACACCTCGAGATCCCACCAGTCGTGGAAGACGTCCCATCGTCCTCACACAACTTGAACCCGGAAGAAGAGAGCGCTATTTCCCTGGAAGTCACTCTACAGGAGTTTGAAATTTCTGCCCAGAGCGGAGAAGCGCATCTGTGGTACCCGAAGGCATCAGGTCTCCACCAAGACTCACAAAACGAGTCTGGGATTGCCAGTCAGGCTAAAGGAGTTCCGATGTCTCAACCGCTGGTAACCCTTTTGCAACCAGAGGGTGTGCAGGGTCTAGAAGAAGAAGAAAATCCTATGAATAACCACAGGGAGCACCAGCCTCCAAAAACTCTCTGAGGAGGACTGTTTAAATCTTCGGGTTTTGCCCATTCCCCTCGCGCCACTAAAATTGACCAACATTGTTTCCTACAAATTGAGAACCAAAGCTACCCGAAAGGAGGTGACAATACCAGAGCCGGAACCGACCGCCTTCGCTACATTCTTCGGAGAAGAAGCGGAAATCGAACGTCCTTCCGCCACCATAACGATCTTCAAAGAAACAGAGGGCACCCTCTTCACCACCGCAAAGATCTCCAAGAAAACACAGGAACCCCTCTCGTTCCCGATGATCTCCAGAAAAACAGAGGGCATCCCGTCCACCGCCATGAAGATCTCCAAGGATGCAGGATGCCCTGCTTCGAGCGTTCGAACACTGTCCAAAGAAATCCCTAACTACCAGTGGAAGTACCGTGGATGCTCAGGTTCGCCCTAGTACCTCCTGAACTCCAAAACGTCTAAAATCGATCAGCGTTTATCTGCCGGAATTTTTTCTCGGAAATTAAATTAAATTTAGTATTTAATAGAAATTAAATTACCGGGCTAATAAATTTGCATACTCTATTAAATCGATTTCACACATTTTTACATTAATAACTGTTATAGTACATTTAAACTATAAGGAAAAACTTTAATTTAAGACCTTTATGAACGTTCCAGAACATCTGGGCAAAAACCTATCGGAATTAGTTTCCACTGCTCCGGTAATCTTACATTTATGAAATTTTGAAAGCTTGTGCTATTAATTATTTGAACAATTTGAAAATTAAATTAAGTTGAACATAACTATTTTTTTCTAAAACAGTTGTTTATTATTTTAAGCTTTCTAATTTTAAATTAGTTTTATGTAATTATTTACCATTTAATTATAAATAAATAATTAAATTGAATTTTAGTTGTTACTTAATATGAAATGTGAATCATATGCGCCTGAAATCTTCATCGAATTCTAATCAGCGTTATAAGTATATTAGAAAAAATGCGATACATTCAATTAATTTATTAAATTAATACTTATTAACTTCAATATTTTTATACCTATATAAATGGGTAATTGTTAAATTGTGGGCAAATTTTAGCACCTAAAGTGGCAATCGTATTATTACTAGAAATTGAATGTTTCATAACGGAAATTGATCTTATCACACGTAAAAATTTTAAATCCAAAAGGGGCAGTTATGAAAATAAGAAATAATAATGAATCCATGCGCACGCGCATATAATCAGTCGCATGCTGTTCTATAGTACCGTACGGTAATGATGCGAGAAAAATGTTGAAGTTTAGCCTTTTTTAATGTTTATAAAAAAATAACAGATTTTAATTACAAAAAGTCACCTACTTATGAAAGAAAACACCGCCAAGCAAGTAACGGAATGGTTTTTATACATTTTTTTCACCCCGAGATTGGTTTTTAACGCACGTACGGGAATGACGTTTTTGTTGTCAAGATGCAATTTTCAGTTTGAATATTGGATTCACAAAAAAGAGAGTTAATATTTTAAGCTCAATTTTATAAAATCTTGTATTAAACGATACTCCTAATATTTCTATATTTATGACTCAACTGTAACTACAATATTTTACTAGAAAAGAAGACGTACGGTAATGACGACGTCTGAAATGGAAAAAATTGAGGGACAAACTTCAAGGCTTTTTCAGTATTATTTATTTGACCTAAAAAATGTGCATACATTAAATCTATGTTCATGTGAAATTTACAAACTTGATACGTTAAGCATTTTTCAGGTTACTGTCTAAAAAAAAGGAGTAAATCAGTCTATCCTTGTGCAAAGTGAGATTGGGATGCCGTACGGTAATGATGTTTCGGGTGTTCTTATATTAAATTAAAGTAAATAGGAAGAGAAATGGAAAAAAAGAACTGATCATTTTGTAGAGGATGGTAATAAGTGTGTATTAAATTTAAAAAAAATCAGCACGACCTTTTAGGTTAATGTTATATTACTGGGACTTCAAGTTTTCCTCCAATTTGGCAATTACCCAAATATCGAAATATGGAAGTTGTTAAAGAGTTGACCACAGAAATTGCAAGAAGCATGAATGGAGTTGGCTAGACTACGGAACGAAGAACCTGAGTCGGCACTTAGGAATAATGTAGATGTGGTCAGGCAAGAATTAAAAAGAATTGAAGCTCAACACCCGGATCATGAATGACGTCAAACTAAAGTGCGAAGGCAAGCAGTGGCTAGCGAGGGCATGGTGTTGACGGCAAAATACTATTTCTGTCCTCGGTGGGCTGTCGGGCGTATTTAATGGTACGAATGGAACATTTCATAGCTGGGAGCGTCAAGTGAGACATTTGAAGGATATTTACAATTTAGATGACGTACTGAAAATATTTATTGATTCGAAGGTGAAAGAGAAGGCATTAATCTGGCTTCTCTCTCGGCCGGATCATGTCAGCATGTCAGTAGACAATATTCTGGCTGAAATTATAAAGATGGTTCATCAGCGTCCAACAAGAGTACTTTTGAGAAAATAATTGGAAGAAAGAGTTTTGAAAAAATTTGACATGTTAAGTGAATATGTGCACAATAAAACTATTTTAGCATAAAAACATTGTTGACGGCGTGTGAAGAAGTGACTTCACGGGCAAAGTTTACTAGTGGTGTGAAAACTGCTAAGTCTGTATAAAAAGTGTGGCCAAAGATCATAAAGCAACCAAATCTGATTAAAAGGACTCAAACCATTGTCGCCGAGTAAGATTCGTTTCTTAATTGTGGCAAGTGGGCAATTTTTTCAACTGAGGGTGACCAAAAGCCACGAGCGAAAGAATCTTGTTTCAAATGCGGATTTTTGGACCATGCTTTAAAAGATTGCCTACAGCGAGGGCAGAAACGAGAGAAAAACGTACCCACCATCGATTTTAAAAGCGACAACGAATTCTACAGGAATCTATTAAATGATTAACGAACTGATTATTGACAACAAGGTTTTCAACACGACACTTCTGATGCTATTGGACAACGGCAGCCCAGTTATTATCATCACAGAAAAATGGGTAATTCCAGCAACCAATACTTCTGATTAACAAGAAAACCGGAGTCGATAAAATATACGTTATTTACAACTCCTTTCGGCCCATGCGGACTTTTACGCATGCCATTGAGCCTTAAAATGACCACGACTTATTTCGAAAGATTTGTAAACATTGCTTTCAAGGATTTAATGAAACCAGGTGATTTGGTAGTTAAGATGGATGATTTATTAGTTGCAACGTTCACAACTTATCAAATTGTTGGGTTATCGAATCTCTGAATTTGGCATCACTTCTACAGATCGCACAGTTCAAGCCGTCTTAAACTTTTCAGTGCCCAGGAATGTTCGCAAGTTACAGAATTTTATCGGACTTGTCTCTTATTTTAGGAAATTCGTTGAGGATTGCTTTGATTTTTAACAGAGCCATTGTATGATTTGTTACGTAAAGAAGTTGAATTTAATTTCGATGAGAATAAATTGAATGTTTTCAATCCTTTAAAGAAAAAACTGACCGATGCTCCAATTCTATAAATATATGACCCAAGGGACACAGTAGAAGTGCACTGCGATGCGAGTAGTTTAGAATTCAGAGCATTTATTATGCAACGAAGAGCGAATTTGAAGTTTCATCGTTTTCTTTATTTCTCTAAAAGAACGACCAATATTATATAAGAACTTAGAAGATTTCGAGTATATTTGTATGAAATCGCCTTTGAACTAGTGACTGATAGTAAATCACTTGTACTTGCATTGAAAAAGAAAGAAATTTCAAAATCAGCTTATGCTTAGAAAAGGACCTATTTATTACAAATACTTGCTTTCGACATAAAATGATCCACACGTACACCTGATGTAAAGGAAATAACTGCAGAATAATTAACTTCGTTATTGCGGATGAAATACTAAGAAAACTAGTCAAAGATACAAGAGTCATGAGGGGTTCCGAATGCAATACTGATCATTACCTTTTAGTCTACAAAATGAACTTAGGACGGGGATGGAGAATAAAGAGAACAAAAAAAACGAAACAAACGCGAATAAAAATTAAAAATGTACAGAAACCGTAAGTGCGAATAGAGTTTCAAAAGAGGTTAAACGAACGCATAGATAGGGCAACGTTGGAAGCGCTTAAAAGCAATAAAGATATAGAGGGCGCGTGGACTTTCTTTCGGGATATCATTGTTAAAACTGCGACCGAAGTATGTGGTACGACGGTCGTAGGAAGAAAATCTGGTGATGCATGGTGGAATGATGAAATTGAGGTAGCCCAAAAAGAAAAGAAAGAAGCGCACAAAAAACGCCGAACATCGCAGGTCTTAGCGACTAGGAGAGAAATAGGTTCAAGAATAATTACAGCCAAAAAAAGAGGAAAGTTAAATCACCAGAATAGAAGAAGAGAAGAAAATACAAAACGGCTTTGAAGGAATTATGAAACTATTATTTAAACTGTTGAAGGAAAGTAAAAGTACAGAGTTTGTTAGCATGAGAAACAGCAAAGGTGAAATGCTATATGATATAGACGTGATAGTAAAAGCTCTAAAAGACTCTGTTAAAGAACTATTAGGAGGTGAAGATATAGGGCAACAAAACTGCGACATAGAACATAATGCATTAGAAAACCCAATCGAAAAAGTCGATTAGAGATATAATTAAGAACTTAAAAGCGGAAAGGCTGCTGGTGTAGACAGTAGTAGCGCTGAAATGCTTAAATACGGTGGCGAGTACATACCTAACAGGTTGTGCGAATTGATAAATTTATGTATCGAGATGGGAGAAGTCCCAGACGATTGGAGAAAAGCGATTATCGTACCAGTATACAAAAGAAAGGAAGATAAAAGTAACTGCAGTAATTACAGAGGTATCAGCTTACTAAGTACCGTAAGCAAAATATACTCAAAAATTCTTATTCGCAGGGTAATGAAAATCACAGAAGAAAAGATATGGGAAGTCTAAAGTGAATTTATGCCAGGAAGATCATGATTTAAGACAAATCACAGAAAAAAGATTGAAAGTAAGAAAGAAAGTTTTCTGTGCATTTGTTGACCTAGAAAAAGCATTTGACAATGTAAATAGAAGTAAACTTTGGCAAGTCCTTAAAGACTACGGAGTCAGTGGATGGCTCCTACAAGCGATAAAAACAATATATACATGTAGTAAAGTGAGTGTAAGGGTAAACGGTAAACAGTGAGGGTACGTGGTTTAGCTTTCGCAGATGACAAGATTGTCACGGCAGAATCAATCGAGGACTGGAAAGAATGTTGAATCAGCTTAGTACAAGCATGAAGAATGTGGACCTCAAAATTAACGTGAATAAAACAAAAATCATGGCGTTTGAAGGAAAAACTGAGAAAACAATGTGCAACATTGTCCTAAATGATGAGAGAATAGAACAAGTTGACAAGTACGTATATCTGGGTACCCTATTCACTAGCGACGGAAAAATAGATGGGGAGTTAGATGGGCGCATAAATAATGGTACGCAGGTTATCGGTAGAGAGGGATTCATGCTCAGAAGTAAAAACATATCAAAAAAAGCTAGAATAGCCATACAAACTTCTATATTCGTACCGACTGTACTATACGGTAGCGACACATGGAACTGTCAAGAGAAGGACAGCAGTAAAATTAACACGATTGGCATGAAACCTCTGCGCACAATATGCGGGAAAGCACTGACGGACAGAGTCCGAACGAGATAATCCTCAAAGAATGTGGTGCAAAAGAGACAATAGTTGACACATGCGAAAGAAATCAGTTAAGATGGTTCGGTCATCTTAAAAGAATGAAAGATGAACGACTGACCAAACAAGTGTATGAAGGTAAACTAAATGACAGTATGCCCAGAGGTAGACATCCGAATGAATGGTTGGAATCTGTAAATGAGACACTAATTCGAAGAGGCATAAGACGCCATAAAAACACGAGACCTTGCATGAAAAAATGCATGGACGTGAACGAAGCTAGAGTAGTATGCCAGGACAGAAAAGTGTGGGAACAAATAGATTGTAAACAGAGTAACAATAGAGTGAATGACGCCTGAAAGCAAGACCTTGGATACTAATGGGCCAAAGTCGGGAACCACACATAACAGTTTTGTGAGGCTCTTCACTTGGGGTGATTCCTAGACAGACCGATCAGCAACCTGGGTCGGTGCAGTGTTGCGAAATGAACGTGTCATTTAAATAAATAATATGATAATTCCAGATCAATCTAAAATATCTATACCTAACACCTACATACCCATCTACCGTATACCTATATACCCACCTACACACTACTATTTACCAACCGAGCAAGTCACGCCTACCCCGAAAGGGAAATGGCTTAATGGTATAATAAAGAACGGATTACGGAATTGCAAATCTATGATTTTACAGCGGAACACCGTGATGCCAAAAGACCCACGTAGATGGTTTCATTCACTGAATCGAATAGTCCGAATCTGCAAAAAGTGAGAAATTTCGGAAGATAAGCTTCGAATTGCTAAATAGTATTGTTAACCGTAAGAAAAATGATTTGTTATTATGCTACGTGCCAAGTGGTATGAAGAAAACCGTTCTTTTCAAATATTCCGAGGAATTGCGTTATAGCGTGACCGAAAACGTATGCGAACTACTTCGTAGGATCTATTGGTTTTCCAAGATGAAAGAGAAAGTTAGGGATCATATTTATAATTGTTGGAAATGTATCGCCATTACGCCAAAATGGGGCAGAGCCAAGGTTTTGGTGAACGTAATTCCAAAAGGCGATAAGACATTCGAAGAAGTTCATATTGATCACGCGGATATCTTTCATTCTATATTTAAAGCTAAGAAGCACATTTTAGTGATAATTGACGCATTCACCAAAGGACCCCCGTATAAATACATTGAGAATCGCTCCCCATGAAATTGGCTCAAACTTTGACATTTGGCAAAACTTTTCATCCTGAACAAAATATATTAAGGGCAAAACTTAATCCTATGCGCCGTCTTGACGTTGCAGAGCGTCGAAAGTTGATAGTAAGCTGTTCAAGTACACACACCACACGTAAGGGAGATATGGGGCATTATTTCTCAACTGCCCCAACTTTAAAAGTCATGTTCTTTGATTTTCTTCAAATTCGGGGAATATGTTCACCTACCCGATAGTACTTAATCGACAAATTTATAGACCACAAAAACCAGCCCCCTCCAAGTGATGGGGGTGACATTTTCAACCCCAACGCCTGCACGGGTATTTTCAAAAGCTTGTAACTTCCTTTCTATTTTAGCGATTTAAAATTTTTATGAGGGTTTTCGAAAGGTTATTTATTACTCTTTTCTTCTATTTTATTAACGAAAAAAACTAAACAAAATTTAAGCATTTTTTAAACAATTCAATTGTTTATTTAACTTTTTTAGCAACTTGGGGTATTTTCATTTTTTTTTAAATAGTCTTAAAAGGAAGCTTGACCTTTTGGCTTCAAAAAAGGTCCTAAGCAAAAAAATGGTCCAGTGAACAGTTTCCGAGATATAGGCCCCGATGTGAAGGCAGTCCTAATGCTCGTGCTCAGACGCAATCCTTTAGTAGTCCACATACTAGTTTTCAAGTCTAACATTCTTTCAACGCATTCATGTTCATTCAGAATGACATTAAATCAGCTAATAAACATTTTAGAATGTTTGTCGGCGGTTCAGAGTAAGTTTACATTATTTATTATTTGTTATAAACAAATAAAAAATGCAAACTACCCTTTTCAGAAGTGATGTTGATTTTTCTCAGTATGAATGATTCCTTACTATTACAGTTCGTCAGTTTACGATAATTATTGATTATTAATGAATATTCCATGAATAAGTGCACAATTCAACCGTTGTTAACATATAAACAGTGCTTTTTCAAATGAATCAACTACAGAAAAATCATTAATTAACGCCTGTCGTCAGCCTACGATCTGTAAAATCATAGTTTCACTTAATCCTCTTGCCTCTCACCACACAGTGCTTTTTAATTGGTTCGCCTTTTCTTCTCACCATTTTTCTTACTGCTTTTCTTTTCTTTTGAAGTACTCTCCCTATTCAAGGTACGTTTAGGTTTAGGAAAAATCTCACTCTTCTCTTCGTAGGAAAATCGTTTAAGGTTCAGCTGTCCCTTATCATTAGGGGTGAAAGCATGGTACTTGAGAGTACCAGGTATTGTGACAGACTTACTGAATCGATCTGCTAATTCCACTGTCATTGCTGAATGATCATCCTTAGAACTGAAGAGTACAACTGTTTCCTTTAAATTTTCTCTGGCCCATTTATATAAATCATGAGCACTTAGAATCTGCTTATCTGCTGGACGCTGCAAGCTGGCTCTTGATGCAAGTCGCTTTAAATTTCCTCCGATTCCATCGCATGGTCCTTTTCCATGCGCAGTTGGATGGAAAGTCCAGTCTGCTGGAATTTCAAAGTCTTTTTTGTGGCACAGAAGGTTGGCGAAGTTATATTTATTTTTAAAATGCTGTGGTGCTCCATCTGTGACGTAATGAATCTTTACAAGTTGAAAATGCTTCTTAAGATATTCAATCATTAATTTTTGACAGAGATAAACAGCAACCGTGTCATGGTGTAAGTTATCGGAAATGATCGCCATGCTCACATGTTTTAATTCATTTTCCTCTTTGTAGTAGATAACTACTGTGAAAATGGATGCCTGATTATTATTCCAGTGAGAAGACTGGATAGCATTTTGAAAAACGTAAGCATAATTTTCCGCGAAATCAAACATGATTAAGAAAGCTCCAACCAATAGAGTTATTTTGAGATTTTTGATGAACGATGCTTGCATCTTCGCATAAAACTCATAAGATTTTAAGTTTACAAGTTTTTCGCAGAGTTGTTCTATGAAGATATCGATCTCAGCTACTTCAGTTACCAGATTGCTCCTATCTGTTTGTTGCCAAATTTGATATTTTAACTCAATGACGCAGTTCTCATCCAGAAGTTCAGTCAGGTGTTCCTTCAGGATATCAATGCCAGGACAATTTTCGCATTCGCTGAAATGACATGCAGGACTTGGATTAGTGCACATAATTAATTTTAAACAGTCGTGATAATCAATAAGTTTTCTATCTGAGTCTTCAGTCAGATGCTTTACCTATCCCGTTTGCTTTGACTATTTGACAATATTTAGAATGAATGTATTGTAGATTTCGATGACAGAATATGGAACCTTAAAAATAATACGAATGAACTTCATTCTTTTGAATTCGGAATAGAATCTTTTGAAAATTGTTGTGGGCTTAGAATACCTACTGGTTATTAACCTAAAGAGTTTTTGAAACAAGAATGACAGAACAACTTGGAAAGCCTGGGTTAACGAATTTCACTAAACATATCCTAGATGTTGGGAACCATCCATCTATAAAATAACGTCACTATTTAGTATCCCCTAAAATCATGGAAGTTATAGTTGCCGAAGTTGATAAAATCTTAGCTAAAGACATTATTGAACCCTCGATTAGTGGTTGGTTTTCACCAATACTTATGGCTAGAAAATCGGAAGGCAATTACTGCTTCTACCACGATGTTCGTTAAGTCAACGCGGTTACTAAAGAAGAAGCCTAGCCCTTGCCAGAAATGGCAAGTATTCTAGACGAATTGCGAAGTACAACTTAATATCTTGAAGATAGACTTATGCCAAGGTTTCCATCAAATTCCACTAGATGAAGTTAGTCATGATAAAGCAGCATTGAATGTACCGGGACGCAGTTTATTCCAATTTAAAAGGATGCCCATCGGTCTCACAAACGCTCATGCGACTTCCCAACGTTTATTGGACAAATTAATAGGTCCTGAGATGCAACCTCATGCCTATGTTAATTTGAATGATGAAATAATAATTACAAAACCTTTGAGGAACACCTCCAATTGCTTTCTATAGTCTGGACTAAAATAAAAGATACCGGTTTAGAGATTAATCAAGTTAAGAATTAATTCTGTTGTTCTCAAGTGCATTATTTAGGTTTCTTTGTAAATGAAAATATCTTACATACTGATCCAGATAAAATAGACCCAATTTAAATTTTAAAATTCGATTTGCTATTTTCACTTGCTAAGGTCACGTCATTTTTAATAAATCTACGGTACCAACTTCGTAGATTTCTCGGAATGTCGAGTTGGTACCGTAGATTTATTAAAAATTACGCGACCTTAGCGAGTCCCTTGTCAATGTTACTTGAGAAAAAGCAGCGGTGAATTTGGAGAGAAAATCAGCAATCTGCTGTCTAGGAAATCAAACGCTGCTTATCCGAAGTTCCCATTCTGATTTATCCTAATTTTGAGATCCCTTTTACATATATCACAAACGGACGCAAGCAATATCGGGTTAGGAACCGTTCTCACACAATGCACTGATGGTCAAGATCGTATGATCTCGTATGATAGTCGAACATTAACAGATGTCGAACAACAATACACAACGACAGAGAAAGAATTCCTCGCGATGGTGTGGTCTATCCAAAAATATAGATAATATTTGGAGGGTTACAAATTCACAGTGATCACAGATCACAGTAGACTCTCGCGGTTACTGGTCGCTTAGCAAGATGGTTGTTATCTCTTCCAAAATATGACTTTGATATTATACACAGAAAAGGCTCTTCCCATCATGTTCCGGATGTCCTATCCGGCATGTCTGAACCCCAATACCCCGAAGAAATATTATAAATTAGAGATCCTATCCCTTCCTGGTATTTACGACGATTCCTTACTGTATCCAATTTTCCTAAAAGATTTCCCCGTTGGGAACTTTCTAACGAAAAACTATATACCTACCGACCTTACTTCCTTTTTACTGACTTTGTTGAAGATCTTGACGAATGGAAACTAGTACCCAATGACAGCGAAATGAAATCTGTGATACCTGAAGCTCATGAGCAAAGGCAATCTGGCCACCTAGGTACACAAAAAAACTATATACGCGTTTCCGCTAAATATTATTGACTCGGTTATTTTAGAGACATAAAAAATTATGTAAATAGTTGCACAATCTGTCAGATGTGAAAAGTTGAATAGCAAGTACCTGCAGGCTTAAGGGACATCGCGTTGTAGAAGAACCATGGATAGTTGTAGCCGCAGATATTATGGGCCCCCTCCCTAAAAGTAAATTAGGATTTCAATACATCTTAGTGATCCAGGACTTATTTAAGAAATGGGTAGTAATCGTACTCCTACACGTAGCTACGAGTTAGAAAATAAAGGCTGCCTTTCGTGAAAATATCATTAATCGCTGGAGAATGTCCTAAGTATTTCTCACTGATAACGGGACCGAATTCGTTAATAATACTCTCATAGCGCAGCATACCTCGCCCAAGTCCTCCCCTTCCTTTTTAAATTTCGGTAGAGACCCCCAACCCATAAATTCTCTTAAGAAACGATCCAATTGCTAATCTGAAATAGAAAATCGAGTCCCTGAATCTTGGAAAAATAGAATGACTAAAATTCAATCTATGCGAGATTGGGTGATTAAGAACCTAGACCATGCATTTGAAAAACAATCTAAGTATTATAATTTTAGACGCAGGAAGATAAGGTTCTATAAAAGAGATTTGGTTCGATCCCGATCTCGAGTTCTTTCCTCAAGAATCCAAAATATATTCGCGACACTATGTCCTCGAAACATTGGTCCCTATTGAGTCTCGAAAGTGTTATCACCCATCGTCTATAAACTTTCTGACCTCACAGATAATTTCATAGGCAAATCCTACATAGAAGACCTACCCCCCCCCCCCCTCAATAATTCGGAATCCAGTCCCTAGATCGCGATCCGATAGAGAGTCACGAAACCCCCTCTGCCATCTTCACGAGTATGCCGATCTGAGCGAGGCGATCAAAGAAAAGAGGCCTGGCTTCTTCCCACCCTCTTTGAGACGCAACGGACCGCGGAGGAGGCTTCGGTGGTCCTAACGACGACCGTTATCAAGGACTGGCGGACGGGCAAGGAGCTTCTGCAAGAGATTGTGGAGAAGTTTGGTCTCGTCCCTAGAGATAGAACCTCAAACCTCAGGCCCACAGGTACGTAAACATATTTTAAGATCCGAAAACCCGGGAATAATATTGCGACCCAGACCTCTCCCTTTTACAAAACCCTCCAGACCGTCGTGACCCCAACCCCTCTAAAGAATTTAAAACTCTTGCGAGCCAGACCCCTTCTTAAGAATTTAAAGCTCTTGCGACCCAGACCCCTTCTCTCTTCTTGACCTCCAAAACCGATTTCCTCTCCTTGTTTGTTACCTTTTTTTCTCTTTCTATTTTCATCCCTCATTTAATTTTTTTTTCTTATTTACCCTTTCACACAAATGCATATTTTTTGTATATTTAGCCTTTTATGACGCACCGATATTTTTTTTATTCTTAGTTTATACGTTAAGATATCAGAATTCTTTTTGTTTATTCGCATAATTGCTTCTTTGTTTTGTTATGAATTGAATTGTCATTTTTTTTTGCTACTGTCATCTATTTGTAATTTTAAGGAATTCATTATTAATATATTAATTTTTCACTCTCATTTTTTCATTCTTCCCCTCATCTCAATTTACTTTGATTTTTTTGCTTGCTTTCTCCCTATTTTCTGTGCCTTTTTTTATTTCTGTTTTACCCTTTTTTATGTTTTTCTCTCCATTTCCTCTTTCTGCATTCTCTCAATATTATTTTTGTTGTGTTTTTATGATTTTTTTTAATTTTACTATTTTGATATCTTGTAATTCCTTAATTCTTTTAATTCACTGGCAAGCGTGCAAACTATCTCTTTACTGTTGTGAACTCAAAGTGTCAACACGAAGCGTTGAAACCATCTTTGTGATTATCCCAGGTAGGATTCCGATTTCTTAATGATTTAGCCAAGTTGTTCTGGTATCTCATTTTTTTAATCTCTTGAACGTATTTCTTTGACTCCTTGGCTAAATCATCATCATAAGTTGTTTTAAAAATGATTGATAACATGTACCTGTAAATTCATATTACAATCTGGAGGGCCGAGTGCCAAATTATCTGCTAATATTTGTAATTACCAAATTTCGACCCTCCCATTTTGAATTACGATGTCCTTTTTTATAGTGTTGATACCCTTCATATTCTAACTATCAACTACGGAATTTCGACCCTTACCTCTTGAGTTACGATGCCCCTTTTTATAGTGTTGGAGCCCTTCATATTCTAACCATTAATTACGAATTTCGACACTTACCTCTTGAATTGCGATGCCTTTTTGTATTTATTTTTAAGAACCCCTTTGCTGGCCCAATATTTTTGAAAACAATTTTTCTATCTATTTTTGAGAACCAATTTGCTTGCCTATTTTCGAGACCCCTTTCTGTATTTATTTTTGAGAACCCCTTTTCTTGCCTACTTTTGAGAACCACTTTTTGTATTTATTTTTGAGTACCCCTTTGCTCGCCCATTTTCGAGACCACTTTTTGTATTTTCGAGAATCCCTTTTGCCCGTCATATTATTATATACACTTTTATAATATTTTGTATATTTTATTGTGTTATTATACGTATTTTATAATTCCGGGTTGTCAACCCCTCTACCTATCTGTCAAACTAAAACCCCTTTGCTTATTATTTTTATCTCCTCTTTGCGACCTTTTGATATTGATTTCCCTAGTATTATTCTTTAAAAAATCCAGTTATTGCTAATTATATTCTGTTATGGTATATTTCCTATATTTAAACCGTAGAAATTATATAATTGCGATCCTACCTCGAATTTCCTATCTATTCCGTGGATTTTTCCTAAATATTGTAATTTAATATTATCGGAATCCCTTTGTCTCATTGTTTTCTTTTAACTCTCCTGATGTGTTTTTTGCTGAATTTTTCAAAATTGTTGAATAAATTGTTGTTAATTGTTTTAACTAAAATGTGAAATTTGTAATTGAGTACCCCCCCCCCCCCGCCTTTCATTATTAAAGTGAAAACTGAGCTAGTCAGTTTTTAGTCGACCCTAATTTTGTCTCATTAATTTTGCTTTTTTTTATCTTATCTTATTATCTTGACCCCTTTTTTATATTTTGGATTATTGCTCGTTATGCAATAATGTGTATCATTTTGGCTAAGGTTTGTGAGGTTCCCTTTTATTTTCTTGTCCTGAAACGTTTAATGTTCAGTAAGTTTCTCTTTCTCTTTCGGAATGTAGATTCCTTATACCTTTGTCCCAAGAAGGGACTAGCGCCTAAAAACCTAAGTTGTATTAATTATTCAAATTGTTTGTTATAAAAAGTTAGCTCAAATTATCTATTTAATTAGCTTAATTTCTTTTGATGAGGCTAGCGTTACATTAAATATGCCGTTCTGCTGTCCAATGTTCGGCCCCTGCCGAAGATGGGCAACTTAGCTGACCCTAAGAATTACACGCCAAGAACTTGTCTGAACACACTGTATAAGATCTTCATAGCTATCCTTAATGATAGGATTGTTCGGACAATTGGACCTGTGTGGTGAGAGATGTATGAACAACGCGGCTCAAAGAAAGGCGTAGAAGGATGTCGGGAGAACCTGCTCATCGATAGATGTGTCTGTAAAGACGCAGCATCCTATCAGCGAATTCTATCGATGGCCTGAATTGATTACCGAAAAGCTTTGGATTCAACCTCCCATAGACTTATCATCTGTCTGTTCGAAAGCTTAAAGGTTCATCCACACATCGGAGGTGCATAGAAAGATTAATGCCGCTTTGGAAAATCAGATTTACTATCTATCTGGGAAACATCGTGTAATCACTAACAGTATAACCTTTCAGAGAGGTGTGTTTCAGGGCGACACCATGAGCCCTCTCCTCTTTTTCCTCACATTATTGCCACTATCTCTCGCACTTCGCCATTCCAAAGGGTACCTCTGCGGCAAACCTGAAACCGAATGCATAAGGTCACTCATGTATTTTACATGGATGATCTTAAGATCTATGCACAGCGTGGCACTAAGAGTGCTTTATCACCATCTCTGTCACTCTTACAGTATTAACCCAAATACCTCTCCGCTTAACGCTGCTAGAGAAATAGAGTCAATTGCCGAAAATGAGAAGTGCCGCATATACTGGAACTTGATATTCTCGACAATTGTTCCTGTTGCGCACTCGAGGCCTGACATAGTTCTCCTTAACTTCAAAAAGCAAACCATGTTCGTTATCGAATTTTCTGCATGAGCTGACAAAAACGTCACAGCCAAGGAGAAAGAGAAGAAAGAGAGGTATAAAGACCTTATAATGGAGTTGCGACGGTTATACCCGGAATATTCTGTTAAAGTAGTCCGGCTATTGGATCGGTCAGATAAAAAATCTCCAAAACTAGTTTTTTTTTTTGACGAAGGAATATGTTCTCTTTCACATAATGCCTTTTTAGAGGACCTTTCCAGGTTAAAATTTGAATTATCGCTGTTTAAAAACGTGTCAAAAAACATGGGATCTTATGGAGAGGCCTTTCGCGGGCTACAAAAATGGTTAATTTTGGCTTTAAAACACGTTGAATATTATCAGAAAAACTGTTTTGGAGACAGAAAATATAATGTGAAATTTGAATTACTGCTCATTTGTACTTGCTTCCAGCGTATTTGAGCTTAATTTTAGCCAAACATACCGTGGTAAAATATGACGATAACGGTGTGGCGCTGACTAAGGTCGGCACTACAGCTTCTGCTCGAATCTGGAAGCGCGCGAAATTTTAAATAATGATTTTGTTGCCGGTTTATTGCAGGTTATGTTTACTTTCTCGACGTGTGGTTACGCTGCCAACTGCTGAGCGTGAAAAATGACGTTGACTCTAATCGATTCGAATCAACATTTAAATTTACATTCTATTATTATTTATAAAATGTTTTATTTATATTGATCAGCATACAAATTTAATTTTTTCTGTTTTTGTTGGATTCGTCTTGATGCACGTATTGACTTTTTGTCACTTTTTAGATTAGAAATTAGTCTAGCTGCAAAAAACGTCAAATTAAAAATTATTACTTTACACTCACGAGATATACTCTGGAAATTTGCTTTTCGAGAACATCGCATTCAAAATACAATACCTTCGAATACTTGTCAATCCACCCTTTTTTGTAAGACACTTTTTTCTGCTTTTTTCGGTTCAAAGAGGTCACTTTTTGTAAATAAATTAAAGATGTGACAGCCTTTAGAATATTAAATTGCAAATTCAGGTCTTGGGCTCAACACACTATTGACACTTTTTTTACGCGATGCCGCTGTTTTGCCACTATTTCGAAGAAAATACACTAAAGACACTATTTTCAAATCAAAAACACGAATTTATCAACTAAGAAAGATTTTTCAAAAAATAAAAAAATGTCATAAAAAATGATGATTTTTTCCGTCGCTAACCCCACCTCTACGCTCTCTTCGATAACACTGCGTTGGAATCCCGCTCACGCACTCACGTTTATACGGCGCTCCTGATTGAGCTAGCTTAAATATTTTATAACTAAAAATCTAAAACTTCAACTCATTTTTGGAAAAGGAATTTTCTATTCATTTTTTCAATTTTTATACAGCTATATAAGTCCGGACACTCAAAATTAAAATTTGTAAACCTTGTAACAAGGCAAATTTCTTGTACTAAAATTGTATATCTTATATTAAATAAATCCATTAACGTACGTTTCAAATAAATTTATTTTACTAAATTTTATACTGATGTTTTATTCTATTGCAATATTGAATTCTAGATATAAATCAATTTTAGAGACTTCACGACTTGCTCTTTGTTGTTGTTATCGAAGTCGCAGAACAGGGTTAAATCAAATGTATCTGACACCCAACTGCCGCATGTGCAGTAACGACTACGTCGCAAGATTTTCTAGAACAGCGTTCTCTGAAGCTTATATTACAGTAGTTCACAAACACTCAATACCTTAAATTTAATTCGTACGAAAAGTTTCCACATTCTTTCATGAATTTTTCTATAAAAATTATTGAGCTTTTTTAAATCAAAATTTACTTCAAACAATACAAAACTGTCTAGAGTTGTTCCCAAGTTCTTGTGCATTATATCCTGAAAGTTATAGAATATATATAAAATTTGTTCAGGGATCGCATTCATCTGCGACTCTTGAAATGATTTAAGAAAGTTTAATGAATATTTCTCAACACAAAATCACCACTGAAGTGCAAATTGAAACATATTTTTCCTACGTAATACTCAATTTAGAAACATAATCCATGCATAAAATGCGTTTAATTGCCAAAGGTCATAACTGCAGTATAACAACGATCTCAACGAAGGGAAGGGAATCCAAGAAGCATTTATTTACATTATAGTTTATTTCTTTAAAAATAAACAAAACTCAAGTCGGTCTTCTAACGGAGAAAAGTTTAATATAAAATATAACAGCAGCAGTAAAATGGTTCTAACGAGAAATTATACACCAGAAAGAAAGAGATTTGGTAAGATTACATCTAATAGGGATTGTGGATAAAGAAGGGAACCGATACAAAAAAAAAAAAAAAACAACAACTAGGATTCTACTGGATACATGCAGGTAAAATTTTACGCCCGGCCATCGACGTACCACAGATTTGTTGCTTACTGATTCATTATTTTTGAATAATTAGTAAATTTTAATAGATTAGCATTAGTCCCTATTAAATTTTCGATGTTAAAGTTTCCGGATTTTAAATTTAATCAAATTAAAATTAAAATTATGTGCTTCATGCAATAAATGCATTTGGGCAATTATTTCTAAACGTGAATAGTTGAAGCCGAGCGTAAAAGTACAGAATCTAAAAAAGAAAACTCAACGTGTCCAACTAAAAAAAGTTTTATTGAAAACAAACTATTTCTAAATACAGGTGTGTGCTGTGTGTTCGATTTAAAAGTCATAAACATATTTTTAGATATATGGGAACCAAAATGTCTTACATGTGACGTAAATTTCGCTTTAGTTCGCTATTTTGCGAAAAATATCGTATGTCTGTTTATAATCTAAACATTCGATTCGGCATCAAAATATATGGAAATTTACTATGTTGCCAGAAAATATCGGCGCTCATAGTTGCAAAAAGTGGTATTTCGCTGATTTCAAGATTTAAATACTTTAAGACATAATTTTTGCTATGTATGTAGGAAACAGTAGACAATTAAACAAAATAAGGACTTTTTGGAAGTATAGAAAAGTTTCAAAAGGATCTACAAAAAACTAGACATTTGATTTAAAAGAAATTAACTTAACTCAATGCGTGGTTTACTTTTATCAACGAAATACCTGTTGCGGGATGACCATTATTAATCAGCATTTTTTAAATGATACCCTTCATTTTACATACTTTGGGTGAAAGAATGTTTTCATATTTTTTAAGTTATTTAAACAAAAATTATTGAAGGTTCCCGTTACGTCGTATTAAGTCAAAAATAATATATTGAGCAACGAGTCCGGGCAATCGGTGACCTCGCACGAGCTGCTCATGCGCGGGACGGGAGGTACGGGGCGGAGCCCCCAGACAGAAGAAAGGATTTACAAAGAATAAAAAAAAGTAATTCAATCAATAGCAAAAAATTACGTTCACCTTCATTGCCAGGGTCAACATGAAAAATAAGAGAAAATCGGGATTCCCCGACAGACGTTCAAAATAGCATTTCATACGCACGTATAGAAAAATAGTATATTGTACAACAAAGGGGATTGAAGAGCGATTTCCAAATTCACTAGGGCAGCATGACACTAGCAAAGTCGCCTATTTCCCATGAAGCAAGCGATATTTGTGTAACACTTGCATGAGACAAAAGCGATTTTAGTCCTATAATACCGAAACATAAGAAAAGAGAAATATGCGCTTATTTAATAGATAAAAATCGTCGAATTGTAAACTGCGCATTCTACGTCAGTTGTGTTTTTCATAGCTTAGAAATCGCCTATTTGGTTTTGGGTCACAGCTTTCGAATATCACATCAAAAATTCAGAATTCAAAATGGCGGATCCAATAAGGCGACAAAACATCTTTTTTAAGTTATCCGAATTGTATAAAATTAATTTTCTAGGGATATCCTGCGTAAAAAATTTCCAATATTGTATAAAATGTTGCGAATTAAAAAAATCGGATTTAAAATACCTTTAAAGAAATGAGTTTCACATAAATCTCATAATTTAAAAAAATCCTGGTATCAATTTTAAATCCACTATTTTTAATTTGGAAATTGTATGCAATATTTGAGTTTTTTACTCAGAAAAACCTCAACAAAATGAATTTGATACAATTAGGATAAAAAAAAAATATATATTTTCTCACCTTACCGTATCCACCATTTTGAATTTTCATTATCTGATGCGGTATTCTGTGACTCAAGAAACATTTTATTGCGCCAGACGTTGGATGATAGTTTTTTTTCTCGTGAACCAGCGGCTATCCCACTATAAAACTTACAGATCTTGTAAAACACATTTAAACCTTCATCTGACAAACAAATTATAGAATTCAAAATACAAATGTTTCCTTATCATAATTTTTAGCATCTGGAAGTACTGGTTACTTGATAAAATTGCAGCGATGTGGAATTTTCAAAAACAATGTACCAAAAACTTAAAAGTCTCATATCTCCGACATTTTTTCGAATTTTGGTACAAATATTTGCTGGAGCAAATGAGCAGGTTAAGCAACAAGCTTGAGCAACATAGCAACAACATGAGCAACTCGTGCGGGATCACCGATTGCCTAAGTACACCGAGCTACAAGCAAATCCCATTTAAACACGAAAATTCTTGCGACAGCTTCACATGGACGCCCATGGTGTGCATGAACCAACTTTAAATGTAAGGTCAAAGCACATTCCATTTTTTTCTTGGATTCGATTAAGAGGCTCAGAAATAGTGTGAAAAAAATGTTGAGCCAAATCCCCCGAGCCGTTTTTGAGAAAAGTATTTTTTAACTTTGAAAAATAGATCTTTTCAAAAAATGTAATACATTTACTTTTTTTCTGCATTTTATTAATAGAAAAATATGTTGTACAATTTTAAAAAGAATCTTAAGAAATTAAAACTAAGACCTTTTAGAATGAATCTGAATACAAAATATAATAAATTTCTATATTTATTGAAGAATGGATTTGATGTTGAATACTTCGTGTTATTAACGTATGGGAATATGATATAGATGAAAGTAGCGACAAGAGTCCACGACAGCTTCCAGACTATTTTTTTTATTTTGTCATGATAATGAGTTTCAACATAAAGAAGATTTTACATAATGACGTTTCGACTTTCTCAAATAAATTCTTAAAATATAAAAAAGTCTTTAAAGTATGCCTTGAAATATAGCTATCATTATACATTATACATAGTGCATCGCACATAGTTAGTGTTTTTGAATATTTTGAACAAGAGTTGTGAAAAAATCGTGAAATATGTCTACAAAATCTAAAAATCTTGCTGGAACTCAAGATGGAAACCCAACGAAAGTTTTCCTTCTTTATTTAAAAAAAGAGAAACAATTGTTTAAGATTAGTAATCATTTGAAAAATCTTATTCAAAAGATTGTGAGCTATGATCCTGAAGATAATCGCCTCCCTGTAGTTGTTTGTAATGCCTGCAGAATCCTTGTTTATCGTTCGCTCAAAAGTGATGAGACAACAGTGAGTTTAAAATTACCAGATTATTCTACATTCAAATTAATAAATAAAAAAAGTGCCGTTCAGAATTAGTAATAAGAAAATCACATTTTTCTTGTATACCGAAGCATTACAAAAATGTGGAAGATCATACTATAAATAGTATAATACCCCTAAAAGGAAGAGCACACTTCGTGTGTCGTTTGAATAAAGTAATTTCAAATGAAAAAGCTACAAACACTTTTAAAAAACCAGATGGAAGTAATGTATTAGCTTTATCTCAGAAACATGGAAAGCCTTTCTAAATTTCTATGATTGAACACAAATCAGAAAGCAAAGAACAAAAGCGTATGTCGGCTAAAGATGTTTTAAAAATTGGAACAAGTTATAGGCTTTTGATGAATGCAGTAAAAGGTATTACAGCAGCTCTTCGCGTCGCTACGAATGTCAGAAAATTATTTCAACCAGATTTAGAAAAAAAGAATTGAAAGATTTGAATCATTCCCTTGATTTGTATTTCAATGTGAAAAAGTGTGATCTAATTAACACTAAAAATAACGATACTGCACCTACTACAGAAACTTTAGTATTTTGCAATTTGTTTGTTGAAGAAAAAAGGGAACTTGATGAAGTGCATTTGAAATTCGGAATAGATAGTGGCGGAGGTTTTTTGAAAGTGTGCATTTCGATACAATCTTTGGATGAATTAAAACTTGCAAATGTAGAAAATCAACAGAAGTATACTGAAGACGTTATCACAGAAAAGTTAAAGGATTCTAGAGTTGAGAAATTATTACTGCTTGGGATAATGACACATGCAGCAGAAAAATATGAGACCATTTTATTGATCTCTCATTTTTTTGACTCTCAAAACTGAATGATTTAAAAGGGAAAATAGCAACTGATTAAAAATTTGCTGACGTATTAACGGGCATCATGTCACACGCAAGCAGTTTTGCTTGCACATGGTGCACTGCATCAAAAGATGAACTAAACACGTGTGGGAAATACAGAACCGTTAAAAATTGTGGAAAGAATTTCTTTGCTTGGCAACATAGTGAAATTGAAACATCATCTGCGAGGAAGTACAAAAATTGTACAAATACTCCTAAAGTTTTCTCAGAAATATTAGACGTAATTCCACCACCCGAACTACATCTGATGTTTGGGGTCCTGAGTTACTTACTGCACATACTTCTGAATTATAATCCAGCGTTCGCAGGCAATTCTTGCAAAATGCCGTTAGAAAAAATCGACTTATTACGTGGAATAAATCCAAAATACGTAGATTGTGCATCTGAGTTCCAGCGAAGTTACCGTGATTTGGACATTTCAAATACACTGAAAGTTCACGCGTTTTTCTTTTCATGACCCTGATTTTTGTCGTGAAGTTGAAAAAGGCCTTGGATGTTACAGCGAACAAGCCATGGAATCTGTCGATTCGGATTTTAAAACAACTTGGGCTAAATATAAAGTTTCGAGCACACACCCTCATTACTCAAGTTACTTACTAAAAGCTGTACAAGAATACAATGCCACACGGAGAGAAAAATGTAGGCATTAGCGCGTGAACATTTGTCACGCATTAATTCCAAAAGTGCGAGTGAAATTTCCAAGAGCCTCCACGGACTTTCTCGGTGAGTCTCCTTGCGATTTGCCTTTAGACCACGCCTTTTGCCTGTTGACACGTTCGCACCACTAAATGTTCGCAGAAGGCGTGGCCTAAAGGCGAATCGCAAGGAGACTCACCGAGAAAGTCCGTGGAGGCTCTTGGAAATAAAACAAGAAACGCCTGCGATATGCGCCTGATGAATAGTCCATGCGTTAGTGCCTTGAACTCTCTTGCGTTAAACCCCGGATTTTTTTCTCCGTGCAGACATGTGTAAAAATCAATCTATTTTTAACTCTTGAAAAACATTTTTCTCAAAAACTGCTCAGGAGATTTGGCTCAAAATTTTGCTGTGCACACCGCGCGATGCCACCAATACAACAAAATTATGACTGAAAGACGGCGCTCCGAAAGGGCGTGAGCGCATAGTTTTGCGACATTTCGGAACTTTTAATTAAGAATTAGAGTTCAAATTACCGCCACTTTGCCTGGCTTCTTCGCTCCAATCTTTGCTCAAGCGAAGGTCTCCCCGAGCCCACGACGTGTATTCTTCAATACTAGCGAGGAAACAACACTGGTGTTTTTCCCTTAACCTAATTTCTTTCTGCGTTCTGTCCATACTAAAACCTTTGCACGCAACGTTTCAACCACACAAAAGAGGATTCCACCTACAGCGACGACCACACCTGCGACGACAGGAGTTGTAGAAGATCCCCCCCCCCCCCCCCAAGCGAGAAAAACTCCGTCGCTCGCTACCAAATCCTACTGAATTATTAAATGAATTACTCCTCCTGAATTATATTTTTTGCAACACATGCATGAAAATGGCCATATTCCGTGTCCATAAAGCGTACGGAAAATTGCAGATTCCTCTACTGTGAGAGTAGCATGCGGGAATATTCCCGCACTGAATCATTTACGAGCGCTTATCTTTAGTTCGAGAATTAATATTCACACGGCATGTGAAACAATTACGCGGCGTTTCCCGGGCAACTCAACTGATCACAGTTGTTTTCATGACGCTCATAAAAAGCTGTCAAACATCCGACCAGTCGATATGAATATAGGTGCACCCTTAACACTGTGAACACGTTACTCAATGTTTTTTTTTTTTTTTTTTTAAGTTTAAGTTTAATGTTAT
>CAKNXH010002309.1:213641-258654 GCA_932178445.1 Andricus quercusramuli
TAAGTTATTTTTTTCAGTTAAAAATTCGAATAGTGCCCGTGCCCTTTCATAGGGCTACCCATCAAATGATAACGAAAAAAATTCATAAATTTCAGAAGACTCCAAGAAAGCACAATTCATTTAAGTGTAAAGGTACCTGCAATATTTTAAACATAAGTTTGACCTATAATTCAGCTGAAAGCCGTGCAAAAAAGTAAACTATTGCCAATGGGACATTTTTAATATAGATGTCAAAGCATTTTACTTTCCTGCATTCTTTCCAGTTAAATTACAGGCATACAACATTTTATAATTGCTACAGAGTTATATTTAAACTACAATAATGTTGCATTTTTTGAAACTTATGAATTGCTTTCGACAATAGGTAAACATTTTTTAAAATGTTATCATTGTTTGGATAGTTTTCCATGTACTCTAGATGAAATTTTAGGTTTATATTTTCACGCAAAAAAGTTTAGGGATCCGTACAGGTTTTCTATTGCATTGAAACCACACATTTTTATATTTCGAGGTCAGTAAGGACATCAAACGAAATGAAGAAAGCATCACCAAAAAATCACATTTGCACTTGTTTTTCTCTTAGGCAAAGCTTGCATAAGTGAAGCACGTATATAGTTTAGTTAATTATTTCGAAATTAAACGTGAGAATTGTTCTCGGTTTTTGTGAAACCATTCTACCCTTCCAAAAATGTCAGTTAATTAGTTTTAAATTGTCTAGGGTTTTCGATACATTATATTACACATTGCCTTTTAAGAGAAGTTCCACTTATTACCACCATGAATGCTAGCATTGCGTCGATATCCGGTGATAGTTTCAGGTCACGCATGTATTCAATATAAAAGTAATTTGTTGAAGTATTTTAACATCGGTTAGAAATACGTAGAAATGAAAATAAGAATAATATATATTATTTGAGTACGTTCGATTCAATCGTCTCGATATATTTCTGATATTATCGGACCGTTAGCTCTATTAGAGTCCCGTGTATCTTTTACGTAAGTATGGAAGTACGAACTTGCGAAAAGACACCTCAAAATTTTGACTTCCCACTGCTCTAGGAGTTTCCTTTTGGGACCTACAGAGGAACTGTAAAATGTTTTTTGACTAAATCAATGGATATATATAATTAAAAAAAAGTTAAACAACCACCGCAGGGTACCACTAAGAGCAACTGCCATCTAAAAAAAAGTGTCAATGGCCCCCGGTAGAACCGCGATAAAATACACCCTATGCCCACGTCTCACATCCGTGAGATGGGTCGTCACAGGGCACGACGAAATCACAACGACAGGCCGGCGAAACCCTCAAGTGTCTTGAGGACACGAAGCGACCCAAGGACGACAGCTTTCTGCATCCATCTCGCAAGTGCCTTGGCATATTTTCGGCACGCGGATATGGCTTTAAGGTTACGAACCAGTGATAATTTCGCACCTCCGAGAGCACCTATCACAAGGACAATTACTCGTACCGAACATTTTGGGTACAGTCGTTGCAGCCCTCTTTTAAGGTCTTGATACCTCTCCTCTTTTTCTCTCTCCTGTGCAGTGATGTTGTATTCGGACGGAGCCGAGAATTCGATCACGAATACAGTTCGTTTATCGAAGTCTTGGAGAACAATGTCAGGCGTCGAGTGCGCAACGGAGACTGCTGCCCGAAAATCGTAGTTCCAGAAAATCTGGCACTTCTCGTTTCGGACAATTGACTCTATATCCCTTGGAGCGTTCGGCAGGGCAGGGTCGCGATCAATACCGTTAGAGCGACAAAGGTGGTAATAAAGTACTCTTAGGGCCGCATTATTTCTATAGATATACGTTGTTCCTGCGTGGGTCGGACACCCCGATAGTATGTGTTCTAGGTACTCAGCGTGTGCATGACACGCGGAACTGACGAATTGATATGCAAGCTTTTATGCATATGCATGATCTTACGCGTGGTGACATCAAGGGCCTCAAGCTCGTTCTTCGTCCGTTGAACCGTATAGGTCTCTCCAGTGTTAAGATGTCTAATAACACTTATATGCACAAGCTCAGGGTCCTTGGGAACGCCAGTTATCCTTCCTTTCTTCAAATGAAATTCGGCATACTTGTCCAAACCAAAGTCCATCCCAATCTCTCCTGTGTAGTTCTTGACGATATTTATAGCAGTCTGAAGTTTGCTTTTACCAGCGGCATAGATCTTCAGGTCATCCATATAAAATACATGAGTGACCTTATGCTCACGCTGATTAGTGTCGCCACAGAGGTATCCAGGAGAATTTCGTAGTGCGAGAGATAGAGGCAGACGTGTGATGCAAAAAAGCAAAAGGATCATACTATCCCCTCGAAAGACGCCCCTCTGGAAGGTGACGTTGTTCGTCGTCAGACGATAATTCCTAGATGAGATGGTGATCTAGTTTTCCAAAGAGGCATAAATCTATCTATGCATCTCACTATGTGTGGATGTACCTTCAAGCTTTCCAACAGACAGATGATAAGTCTATGAGAGGTTGAATCTAAAGCTTTCCGGTAGTCAATCCAGGCCATTGACAGGACGCGCTGATGAAATGCAGCGTCTTTACAGACACACCTGTCAATCAGCAGGTTCTCTCGACAGCCTGCTACACCTTTTTTCGAGTTATTGGCCTGTAATTCTCTGGTTTGGACAAGTTGCCTTTTTTCGGTAGGAGTATAGTGCGGCCTAACACCAGCCACTGCGGAATGGGCGTCTCTGACTTTAAATATGAGGTGAATATGCGGGCCAAATGTTGATGTATAAAAGTAAACTTTTTCCACCAAAAGTTCTTGATACAATCTGGTCCAACACCGGAAAAGTTCTTCGTGCCTCTAAGTGCTTTTTTCACCTCTTCGGCAGTGACTGATGGGCACTCATCCTCAGATTTTATGAGGCTGTCGCAAAATTCCTTGAAGCGGATGATATTGTCAGTATCTTCTTTCAACTCTAGTGTTTTCGGGATCTTGTACACCTCTCTCCAAAAAGTCTCTACCTCCTTGGGCTTGGGTGGATTTTTTACAAAAACAGGGGGATCACTGAAGAGGCGTGATGGGTCAGCGAGAAACTGTTGATTCTCCCTGATCCATCCCTCCCTCTTCTGTATCCTCCTCCTTGCGTCAGATAACATCCTTATTTTGTCAACAATATGCTGCTTGATTGTTAGCAGCTTTGACTTGTTTAGTGTGTGATTCAAGGTCCTTAGTTCTTGGGCGAACTTTCGAACCCTTTCCGTGAACGGTCTACCAGATGTTATGTTGTCAATCAAACATTGAACACGGGACGCATTCTGTCTTGCCCATCCAATTTTCTTGTTCATTTGATGCAAGCGTCTTCTTGTCTTTTGATCCATCGTCGGTTTCAGCCTTCGATTTGAATCAGCCAAAGCTCTCGCAGTACCATAAACTGAGCAATTGATGGTCCAGATGTCGGACTCTTGCGAGATACCTCCACGAAGGGAGGCATCCATTTCAGCCAGATCTTGGGGCTTAAGAGGAACTTGCATGTTGATGTTCCTCCTTGTACTGGAATTGCGATCATCTTCCAGAAGGTGCCTGATTTCTGCGGTTGGTCTTAATGTCGTTTCATCTTCGTCTGCAGTTTGTTCAAGCAGCGGTTGAGGAAGCGCTCCGCGTACATATCCATTTTTCCGGAGGTAGTCGGCTTGATTTCGCAAAGACTGATGCGAAACGTGCTGAAGCTCTAGGTGTTTCTGGCACCACAGAGTGTGCATACGCGCCATAAAGCCTCCGCGAATAGGGATAATGCTGGCGTCATAGCAGTCTAGCACCTCATTCTTAAGGTGATCCGTCCACTCAATGTGGGCGTTTCGCCGGTTCGTCGTCGTGTTTCCATCTAAATTATTTTCAGCACCCCGAAATCTAGGATGATCGGCATTGTTTGCCGATCCATTGTCGGGTGCTCTGCGCGTTTGATCGTTTTGAACCGCATCTACAACATTTTGGTGGTTTGTTCGTTTCATTGTTGTTCCCACGAGCAGCTAGGGAAAGGGTTTGTCAGTCCTTGTAGAGCCCCGCGTGCAAGGATAAGGCTGATACTCTGAGACGTCGCCCGGTATCCCAGAGTCACCGTTAAAGACACCTCACCCAGGTGCCATGCAGCTTTCGGCACGGTTCTCACACCTTCGCTTAGGGGTTATTCCTTCGGGACCATCCCTGGACAATTGTCCGCGACTGCTTATTAATTATTGTAACCATATTCAGCAGAAACCCATGGTACGGGGACCCTCTATCCGCAACCCGAGGACGGGAGGCCGGGAGCGCGTGCTAATCTGAAAAATTGCACCCCCTCCCAGCGAAATCGCGGTAAAATTTCAGCTGTAACCACGTCTCACGACCGTGAGATAGGTGGTTACAGTCTGCGATGAATTCAATAAGATGATCCGGAAAAAGTCTCGTGCACCCTGAGGGCACGGAGCGACCCAAGGACGACCGCCTTCTGCGTTTTCCCCGCAAGTGACTCAGCATTTTGTTGACACATAGAGATGCTTTTCAGGCTATTAACCAGTGAAACTTTGGCACCTCCAAGAGCGCCGATGATTAAGACGATTAGCTTAACAGAATATTCGGGGTATAACCGTCGCAACTCACTCATCAGAGCTTTATACCTCTCTTTCTTTTATTTTTCCTTGGCTGTGACGTTTTTGTCAGTTGGTGTTGAAAATTCGATAACGAACATGGTTCGTTTCTCGAAGTCAAGGAGAACTATGTCAGGCCTCGAGTGCGCAACAGAAACAATTGTCGAGAATACGAAGTTCCAGTATATACGGCACTTCTCATTTTCGACAATTGACTGCATTTCCCTAAGAGCGTTTAGCGGACGGGTATTTGGGCCAATTCCGTAAGAGTGACAGAGATGGTAATAAAGCACCCTTATTGCCGCATTGTACCTTTGGATGCAGGTCGTTCCCGCATGAGTTGGACAACTAGATAGTATGTGTCCTAGATGCTCGGGGTGTGCATGACACGCTCTGCAGCTATCATCTGGAATGTCTTGGCTCAAAATGTGGCTACGGTATGCTAGAGTGGAAATGACACCATCTTGAGATGCCAAAATGAAACCCTCCGTGCCCGACTTCAATCCGGATGATTTAAGGAAAGCATACGTTAGCCCTTACGACATCGACTGATCCTCCACATTTCTGTGGAAGATGCCGTGAATCCTCTTGTCGAGGAGATCTTCGCGGAAGTTTTTCTCCTGTGCTTTCTTAATCCGGTCCTTCAGAAGTGAGTATTCAAGATGGAGCAGATTTGATGCATTTTGCTCACCCCTGGTAATTAAGTCAAGGCCGAGTGTCTCAGCAGCCTCCTCTGCTGCTTTGTACAGAAACGCCCCTTTGCCCGCTTCTTCATGTTTCCTGACCATTTTAAGAA
Source organism: Andricus quercusramuli (assembly GCA_932178445.1). NCBI lineage: Eukaryota > Metazoa > Arthropoda > Insecta > Hymenoptera > Cynipidae > Andricus > Andricus quercusramuli. Next base: position 219,024 of record CAKNXH010002309.1, read on the forward strand.
GAGGATCTTGTCCATTTGCAACTATATGTGCTGTACCCAGAATAATCCTGTCGTGAAGACAGTCAAGATTCAGTATTCCGCGACCAGGTACCTAGGCGGCGTGAGATGTAAAGTCGCGAAACAGAAGAATTAAGGTGCATGCTTTTGTTCATGTGCAAAACCTTTCGCGTCCCGATATCAAGGGATCTAAGCTCGTCCTTCGTCCATGGAAGCACTCCAAATGAATAGAGTACCACCGGGACGGCAAGCATGTTCGTTGCAGATACTTTGTTCCTCGCCGACAGTTCGGAAGACCAAATCTGCCGGATGAGACGTTTGTATCTGCTTCGGAGAGTATCCTTTATAGATGTCACGCCCTGAATGCGGCTCTGTGGCAGGCCCAGGTATGTATAGGTGTCTCCAGCGCTAAGGTGTCGTATAGCGCTTTTGTCGACGAGCTCAGGGTCTTCGGGGATGCAATTAAGTTTTCCTTTCTTCAAATTAACCGTGGCGCATTTCTCTAACCCGAACTTCATTCCAATCTCTTGAGTGTACCCTTTGACAATTTTTAGAGCTTGATGTAGTTTCTCTTAATTTCTAGCATAGATCTTGAGATCGTCCATGTAAAATACATGAGTGACCTTATGCTTTCGATCTCCAGGTTTGCCACATAGGTACCCTTCGGAATGACGAAGTGCGAGAGACAGTGGCAACAATGTGAGGCAAAGAGAAGAGGGCTCATGGTGTCGCCCTGAAACACACCTCTCTGAAAGGTGACACTGTTAGCGATCACACGATGTTTTCCAGCTAAATATGGTTACAATAATTAATAAGCAGTCGCGGACAATTTTCCAGGGATGATCCCGAAGGAATAACCCCTAAGCGAAGGCGTAACAACCCTGCCGAAAGCTGAATGGCACCTGGGTGAGGTGTCTTAAACGGTGACTCTGGGATACCGGACGACCTCTCAGAGTACCAGCCTTATCCTTGAACGCTCGGCTCTACAAGGATGGACGAACCCTTTCCCTAGCTGCTCAGGGGGACAACAATGAAACCGCCAAAACACCAAAATATCGTAGATGCGGTTCAAAACGATCAAACGCGCAGAGCACCCGACATTGGGTCGGTAAACAATGCCGATCATTCTGGAGTTCGGGATGCTGAAAATAATTTAAATGGAAACACGACGACGAACCGTTGAATCGTCCACATTGAGTGGACGGATCAACTCAGGGATGACGTGCTAGACTACTACGATGCCAGCATTATCCCTGTTCGCGGAGGCTTTATAGCGCGTATGCACACACTTTGGTACCAGACACATCCAGAGCTTCAGCACGTTCCGCATCAATCTTTGCGGAATCAAGCCGACAAACTCCGGAAAAATGGATATGTACGCGGAGCGCCTCCCCGACCCCTGCTTGAACAAGTTGCAGACGAAGATGAGAAAGCGACATTAAGACCAACCGCAAGTTCCTCCTAAGCCCCAAGATCTGGCTGAAATGGATGCCTCCCATCGTGGAGATATCTCGCAAGAGTCTGACCTCCAGACCATCAATTCCTCAGTCGTTTTATTGATGCTCTTCTTGAAAGGTTCGGAAAGTTGAAAGAAGATGAGGATCTCCCAAAGTTCCTTGCTCTATCTGCTTCGGAGATTAATAAAGCATCTTCATGGCGGATCCAGCAAGTGTAAAGTAGTGCCTTTGATGCTGAGATACATGCTCTAGAAAAGGGAAATGTGATTTCTTCAGGTTCACCTTTGAAGACCTTGAACCCATTTCTGGATGGTTCGGGTGTTTTACGTTTGGGCGGTCTATTACATCAGGGTCGTATTATATATGAAGAAAAACATCCTGTAATATTACCTAGTCATCGTATCAGTGAACTTATTGTTCGACACGCTCATGTACGATCTATGCATGGTGGGATACAGCTATCTTTATATACTCTTCGTCAAGGGTATTGGATAATCGGAGGCCGAACTCTGGTTAAGAGTCTAATTCGTCGTTGTGTCTCTTGCGGTTGGGGTCAAAAAAGCTATAAAGCATTGTTATAATATATAACACATAATATAATAGTTGCACTATTCGTTTACTTAGAATTTGTGTCACATTACACTTCTCGAAGCTTTTTAGCAGCCTGTCAACGCTTCATCGCTCGTAAAGGAAAACCCTCACATTTATACAGCGACAATGGTACTACTTTTCAAGGTGCCCATCGAGAGTTGAGACACAATAGGTGACTCTAGGAAGCAGGCGTTAAAAGTCTAAAGCATCATTTTCAAAGATATGTGGGTTCACATACCTTAACTTTCGAGGAATTTACTACGACTCTAGCTAGAATAGAGAATACTGCCTGAACTGGCGTCCAATAGGCCCTCTCTCTTATGACCCCGATGATTTCTACTATCTGATACCAGGTCATTTTTCGATAGGTGCCCCTCTTACTGGTGCTCCTGAACCTTCGGTTGAACTCGTTCCAGAAAATAGCTTGACCAGGTGGCAGGTCGTGCAACGCATCGCGGAAATGTTTTGGCGAAGGTGGAATGTAGAATATTAGCATTTCTTACAACAGCGCTATAAATAGAATCAGGAGCGGCCCAACATTAATGTTGGAGATATGGTATTATTTAAGCATGATGCTCTCCAGTCTTCAAAATCTACATTGGGTCGCATCATTATGTGCTATAAGGGAAAGGATAATTGTGTCCGTACGGTTAGAGTCAAAACAGCTGCCGCAGAATTCGACCGCTCGATCTACAAAATTTGCTTGTTGCCTATAGCTTCGGTCAAGCATGCTGAATTATCTGACTCTCTTAAACAGACTGTAAGTTAAGTGAACCAATAGGGTCATCCACAAAAATTTGGTTTGCCTTATAGTTGAGTTTTTTTATAAAGTTTGACTCCAAGATCATTAAAATGTGAAATTAAAACTTAATTTCCATTATTTAGTAATTTATAATAATTTATGAAGAAGTGATAAAATATACACCGTAAATGTCGGCTTATAAAAGAAAACATGCGTCGCCCTCACGGCTCAAAACACGTGGTATGACGTCACGCGCCGTCAAACCCGAAGAAAATACATTGTCAGTTTAATAAAAACAATCGAAATAATTAATTATCAACGTTTTTTGGCAAAAAGGGTCTATTTTTATGAAGTATCAATATGCCTAGATACGTTAAAGCCAGTTTGGATAATTTGCCAAAAGTGAATACACGTAAGGGATCGTCCATAAATTACGTAAGACGTTTTTCTTTTGTTTGAATAAAGAAGGAAATAAAATTGCTGTGAAGTTGAGAAGGACACAACGATACAAACAAAAGAAAAACGTCTTACGTAATTTATGGACGATCCCTAACAAATATGAAATATTGAATTCAGAAAACCTAACCTCACTTTTTTTATATTTGCTTTTATGAATACATTCATAAATACTTCTATAAAATTGTTATAAAATTCATAATTATAAGATTTATGATTACATTTATAAATATTTTATTTTATAATAATTGTTGCATGAATATACGATTTGATTTCGCGAGGTTATAGCTCACATACATCCCGGCACCCCATTCATATAACACCGTTGAACATCAGTCAATTACGAACTTTATGTTATCAAAAAAGTATATTTAAAATATATTTCTCTATTCAAAAAAAAAATATTTACTTGTAGCGTTGAAATGATTTTCGCAACAATATACTGTTGGCGTTAAAGATGTGGTAGGGTACACGCCACGCCGAACAATTTTTTTCATTCCTCACCTTTGGGTATAGATATAAATAATTTTCCTGGATTTTCCACAGACGTTTTCTTGCATTGAGGCACAAAACACCAATGGTAGCGCTGATTTTTTTTAATTTTCATTTTAAAAAAACTTTTTTAATACTTTTACCATTTTTATAATGTATAAGTCCTTTATAATGGTCTGTTTTATCAGCATGTTATTTTTCCTTATATGAGAGTTTTTCTCATGGCGGTCGGCTAATTCGTTTTACTAATAATAAAATCGGCAATTTGTGATCGTTTTTTCACGGCGGGCGGCAGGAATTGTTTTTATTTTTTTATTACTACGTTTTCAATTCTTGCAATCTTTTAAAAATTAATAATCTGCTTCAATTTCTTTCGTGCGGTTCTAAGACCACGAGGCGGGCTTTATGTTAAGGGTGTGTCAGTCTCCTGTACAATTCGGTTGGGTAATTGTTTGTGAAATTATGTATGTGCGTTGTGTGTGTGTCGATTAGCGCCTAATCGACTTTAATTACAATAAATAACTTTGACTATTGTTTCCCGCCAAGATAAGTGCTGCCTCCTCAATACTCTTAACACCATAGGATTATATAAAGGATTATGGAAAGAACCATTGTGTTTGTGTCCAATCTAACAATCTCCAAGAATAGAATTTTGGTAAGGTTTCTCGAATTTTCAGTGTTCATGTAACCTTTGTTGGAAGGCATATAACAGACATTCTAAGAGGAATCGGAAGGTGTGATTTTTGTTGTTAAAAAAAGGTCTTCTGTTATTTCAATCTTGCTAACACATTTTCACGAAATGAATTTTGGCGTGATTCTCGAGTTTTCAGTTTTTTTGTTACTTTTGTAACAAGTTACTTCAACAAGTTTTGTTACAGAAATTCTGAGGATCCGAAAACAGTAACTAATACCTAATACGTTAGCTGAAGTGTATGGATAAAAAGCAAGCTAACTTAACGCTTGAAACATGTGCAAGTGGTGGCTGAAGCTCGCTCCTCATAGTTTGAATAGGCCCAACTATAAAGCTTTTTTGTGCCCAAACTAATCATCGCACAACTTTTTGCTAGAGGATTTTTTTGTTTATGTTTTTCTTTACTATCACATAGTACATATACGATTCGGTTCCTTTTTGGAATCGAACCGAAGAGCCTCAGCCAGAGCCAATGGATGCGTCCACAGGTTGCGGATATAAGGTCCCTGTACCAAGCGGATATCACAAGCGGAGGCGTATCAACCGTACCCAAACCTGATTGCCACCTGGGTGAGGAGTCTTAAACGGCGACTCTAGGATACCGGGCGACCTTAAACAGTATGCAGGCTTATCCTTGCATGCGAGGATCTACAAGAATGGACGAATCCTTTCCCTAGCTGCTCTTGGAAACAACAATTACACCACCAAACCACCAAAAAGTTGAAGCTGCGGTCAAAATGATCGAACGCGCATGTCATCCTACAATGAGTCGAAACGCTCACATTGATTCGAGGAATCGAATCAAGAATGACTTGCTAGACAGCTATGATGCCAGCACAATCTGTGGTGCCAGAAACACCCAGAGCTTTAGCACGTTTTGAAACAGTCTTTTCTGGATATGAACGCAGATCACTTCCCCAACCACTGCATGAACAAGTTGCAGACGAAGAGGAAGATGCGACATTAAAACCAACCGCGGATAGCAGGCAACCTCTAAGAGATGAGAGCATTTCCAGGACAAAGAGGAACATTAACATCCAGGGTCCTCCTAAGCCCCAAGACCTGGCTGAAATGGACACCTCCCTTCGCAAGGATATCCGGGAGGAGGCCGACTTCTGGACCATCAATCGTTCAGTTTATAGTGCGGCGACAGCTTTGGCTGATTGAAATCGAAGGCTACAACTGGAACATAAGGAACATAAGACCAGAAGACGCTTGCACCAACTGAACAATAATGGATGGGCAAGACAGAATGCGTCTCGTGTTTAGTGTGTGATTGAACAAGTCAAAGCTGCTTTCAATCCAGCAGCACATTGTTAACAAAATGCAGGTTTTATCTGACGCAAGGAGGAGAATTGAAAAGAGGAAGAGGCTGGTCAGGGAGGATCAAGAGTTTCTCGCAGACCCATCGCGCACTTCAGCGATATCCCGGTTTATTTCAAAATTCACACAAGCACGACGAGGTAGAAACTTTTTGGAGAGAGATTGATAAGTTCCCCACACTGGAATTAAAGGGAAACTCTAAGAATATCATCCGCTTCAAGCAGCTTTGCGACAACCTCATAACATCTGAGGAGGAATATCCATCAATCACTACCGAAGTGGTGAAAAAAGCAATTAGGATCACGAAGAACTTTTCCGCTGCAGGACCAGATGGTATCAAGAACTTCTGGTGGAAGACGTTTATTTATACACATGAATATCTGGCCCGCATCTTCACCTCACATTCAAAGTCAAAGACGCACATTCCGAAGTGGCTGATATTAGGACGCACTATACTGCTACCGAAGAAAGGCAAATAACTTATCCAACCCAGGGAACAACAGGCCAATAACTTGATCTTTGCAGATATCTTCAATGACAGGACTGTTCGAACAATTAGGCCTGTGTGGAAGGAGATGTACGAACAACGTGGCTCGAAACCTGCTAATTGACAGGTGCGTCCGTAAAGACGCTGCAGCACATTAACGCGTCCTGTCAATGGCCTGGATTGCATACCGGAAAGTTTTCAATTCAACCTCTCACAGACTTATCATCTGCCTGTTGGAAAGCTTGAAGGTTTATCCACGCGTAATGAGATGCATAGAGATTGATGCCCTTTTGGAAAACTATATTTACTATCTCATCTCGAAATTTTCGTGTGACAAAAAACAGCGTCACCTTCCAGAGGGGCATCTTTCAGAGCGACACCATGAGCTCTCTCCTCTTTTGCATCACACTTCTGCCTCTATCTCTCGCACTACGCAATTCTCCTGGATACCTCTGCGGCGACACTAATCATCGCGAGCATAAGGTCACTCATGTATTTTATATGGATGATCTGAAGATCTATGCTGGTAGTACAAGCCAGCTTCAGAGCGCTTTAAGTGTCGTCGAGGGGTACACAAGAGATGCTGTTATGGACTTTGAGTTGAACGAGTGTGCTAAGATTCGTCTGAAGAGGGGACGAATATCTATCTCCTTCGACAGAATTTGATCTTCCAATCTATCGGCGTTGAACAAGGTATCTGTTACTAACATGAATGCCGTCCCGGTTCTACTCTACTCGTTCGGAGTGGTTCTACGGGTAAAGCACGAGCTCAAGACCGTCGACATTGTCACGAGTAAGATCATGCATACGTGTAAGATCATACATATGCAGAAGAGCCTGCATATAAATTCTTTCGTTCCCCGATTGTACATTCCACGCCATCAATTCGGGTGCAGTCTCCTAAATCTCCAATGTCTTTATAACCGAATTAACCTAGGTACAGCTTACATCGTCCCAAATGAACGAGATTCTCTCCTAAAAATGGTCAGGGAACACGAGATGACTGCAAAGCGCCTTTCCCTTACAAAGTCGTGGAGCAGGCAGCCGAGGCCCTTGGCCTTAATCTTAACATCAGGAGTGAGGAAAGTGCATTATTCTATCTAGATGCCTCACTTCTGAAACCCTAAGTAGAGAAAGTGGCGGTCGAAAACTTCCGCCTGACATTGTTCTCCAGGACTTCGAGAGGTAACAAACCTCAGAAGGGAGCTACGGCGACTTGAGTGAGAATATTCGGTTAAAATAATTCTCACTGTGATTAGTGGTTTCGGAGGATCAAAGATATCACTGGATCGTAAGTTCAAAATCATACTCTCCGTATCCTCAAGATACACGGGGGTTTCGCTGGCTTGTCGTTGTGATTTTGTCAAGCAGGGGTTTCGCTGGCTTGTCGTTGTGATTTTATCAAGCACTGTGATCGTGGTTTTGCTGAAAGCGAGTATCATTTTTATGAATACATTCCCGATTATAGCTGCAGAGCGTGTCATGCACACCCCGAGCACCTCGGACACATAATATATGATTGTCCAACTCCCGCGGGAACGACGTACATCCAAAGGCTCAATGCGGCACTAACAGTGCTTTATTATCATTATTGTCATTTTTAAAAGATTAGCCCTGATAATGCTCCGCCAAGCGCTCATAAGGAAAAAGAGTCAATTGTCGAGAACAAGAAGTGCCGATTATTCTGTAAATAAATATTCTATAACATTTTTTCTGTCGCGCACTTGAGACCTGGAAGCGTTCTCCAGATCTTCGAGAAAAGAACTATGCTCATTATTAATTTTGGACACTAGCCGACAAGAACATCACAGCCAAGAAAAATGAAAAGAAACAGAGGTCTGAGAACCTTAAGAGTTGCGGCGGTTAAACCCAGAATATTCTATTAAGCTAGTCGCCCTGACCATCGATGCTTACGCAGGTGCCAAGTTTTCACTGGTTCATAGCCTAAAAAGCATCCCTGCGTGAAATGCCGATACACTTGCGAGAAAAATGCAGAAGGCGGTATCCCTGAGTCGCTCCATATCCTCAGGGTGCATGATACATTGGCTGGATAGTCGTATTGAGTGTTCTCATTCATGCCTCTCCAGATCTGCAATCTGCATTCTGCATGTATCAGCTTAGATTTTTAGAATTATACATGTAAAATGTCTTTTGTCAGTGTAAGATTAGATTCTCGACATTTGAAGACAGGCCGATCGAATCGAAGAAAACCGATCAGATGTAGCGTCCGTCGAATGCCGGCTTTTGACATTTGATAAACGGGCTATTCGAATCGAAAAAACCAATCTGACGGTAATACACTTAGAAAGTCCAATTTACGAATTCAACGCAAGGCTCGACTGAATCGAAAAAAGGAATCCGGCGGTAGTACGTTTTGAATGTCGAATTTCCTAATTCTACGCATAGGCCAATCACAATGAAAAAACTGATCCGGCGTGGCGCGCGTGGGTTGATCGAATCGAATAAACTGATCCAATGATAAACGCGCGTTCAATAGAAAATCCGGCTTTCCGTGGATTTAGCTTCAACGTGGTAATTTTGTAAGTTATAGAACATTGTTAAGGCGCGGAACGCGTCGAATTCTAGTTTTTCGACATTCGACGCTCAATATTGGTTTAAATCGAATCAAATTTTATTGCACGCGTATATTTTGATTGTTTCTGAAATCCAAAATTCCTTGCATTAGTTGCAAAAAATATTGTATGCAACAGGTGCAGAAAGTAGGCAGTTATAACTCTTGTGAGGTTAACAGTACTTGCCATTGACTCATCTTCGGGTCGTTACCGGCTCGCCACGAACTCACCTATAACTCTCCTTACATTTGTCTGCGGCTCATACAGTAAATTTCACACTCATGTGGAACTGCCTACTTTCCGCACTTGCAGCAAAATATATTATTATGAGGCAGATTTGATGCAAAGTTCAATATACGCATCAAGAACATCTCGTTTACGGGCAACCCACATAATATACTATTTTAGATTTTGAAATACGTTTCGATATTTTCATAAAAAAAAAACTTATTTCATACAGTTTTAAAATCTTATATATAAATAACCGATGCAAACTGATATAAATTTGTAATTTCCGTTATTCTTCTTCATTTTTTGCGAAATCTGTCTTTTTTGAAGACCTAAATCTTTTTTTTCGGATGTTTCTCTCTAAACCCAATATTTTTCTAGATATACCCAGAAAAACGCTTTTTATAGTTTAAAATAGCAATAAATTAAAATAGAGAGTTTCCTAAATAGAAACTCCAAGAGCAGTGGCAAATCAAAATTTTGAGTTGGCGTTTTCGGAAGTTCAGCCTTATACAGTAAAAAAACTTGGGTGATCTTTACATCGTGGCAAGGTGTGTAATCAGACTAAAAATTTCTACATATGGAAAAGAACCAACACCACCAAGATTGCGTTTGCGCTTTTGTTGTTTTTAAGACTATGCTTCAATCGAGGAACTAACCACTCATTTAAACGGGTGCACGCTCTTTCATTCAATCTATGTTGTAATCTCTGTGATCTCCCCTGCAATTTCTGCAACCTTGATTGTAATACTGTAATCTGGGATACACAAAAAATGAAAGTGGTAAACCCTCGGCTTCAGCCGAACTCTTAGAAATCTCGAATTTCATCACTGACATTTTTAATAATGATGTATACAAGCCTAATAATGTCTCAGATTTGATTTAGGATTATAGAAAATAGTAGCTACACAACTTTTAATGTATAAGTTTAATGCACCAGTTTTTTCCATTTTATATATAAAAACACACTTTGCCCATTGGCTTAGCAATCAAGAATCACAATCTTAAAAGTAAACTTAAAGTAGCTTTTGGTCCCTCGCTAAGACTTATTATAGAACGTAATGCTGATTCACATATAAAGCATTACGAAATATCTTATGCCTTTCTGATAAGCCACCTTTGTTTGTTAAAATCCAAAATTTGTATCCTAAATCGGCCTCTTCATATATGATACGCGCATGCATTAATACTAATCACACATTATCATAAGAACTGATGTTATGCGTATGTGTATTTATTTTAACAGTCTAAAAAATTCCTTGCAGTAGAAAAAGCAAAAAACCAAGCCTCACAGCTGGACATCGACAGACTTAGAAATTAATTTTTTCCCATATAAAAAGAAAATAATTAATTTTGATTCGAGTTTCCACAATTAAAAAAAAAATAAATTCTGGATCGACATGAATTAATTTTTTATAAGATTAGAAATGTTAAAGAACTATGTCTACCTATTTACAAATAAATTATATAGATACTAATGGTAAAATTATATAATTCTTAGATTTGTTGGGAAATTTAACAAACGTTAAATATCATTTCTAAAAAAACAATAATTTAAAACTATGAATGTTTGATGAATTTTAGAATGATTTTGTTCTAAGTTAAAGATAAAATCTCTACCCATAATGTTTTCTTGTTTTCCTCCGAATACCATCAAATAATGCAACATCTATTAGTACAAAAATGAAGAAAGTTATTTTTATGCATTCAGAATTTTGTGGAATTTTGTTGCAATTTTTATAGGAACATATAAAAGCATATGTGACGTGCGCCGAAGAAAGGGGGCTTACTCTAAAAAAATCGAAATCGAGGTTTTTACACCTTTTGATAGTTTTTGAGTTGCTCTTTTCAATGAAACCATCGAAAAAAAAATTCAAACGTTATTATTGCTAATAATTGAGTTGTAAGGTACCCGAGAAATCAGGCTTTCGCTCGAGAGCTCGAGATCCCGTGAAACACCTCCCACCACTCACCACTACATCTCCGCGTCTCATCTATACCCGTCCGTGAGCCGCGTCTACGACCTATCTCTTTCCTCGTGAGAATGTAGTGGTAAGTGGAGAGGGCAGATTTCTTGAGTCTTCCCTCTCTTCTCAAAGTCGCGTCTATCCGGTTGACTTCGACCACTCGCCCTGAAAAATCATACTTTCCAGAGTAAGCCTCCTTTCTTCGGCGCACGTCACATATGAATAAAGACTTGTAAAGAATCAGTGAAAAATTTAACCTGCCAAAATGATATGCTGATTGAAATTCTTATATTATTAACAAATTCCCTAATCAATATTAGAGAATGTTTTCTGGATAAATAAGATTTTAGGAATGTTCTGTTTTTCCAAAAGCAAAGCCTGTACTCTGAATTACATATAAAGTTATTAATAATATAATTGTTCATATAAGTGACAGTGAGCCACAACTAACTTCAACCTAGAAGTCTGATTAGTCAGCCGTTCATCGAAAGTATTTCACACAAAAAGAATATAATAATGCTAGTGAAAGAAATTTGTCAAAATTTGATATTTTTGTTTATTCAAATAGCATTTTTCTATAATTAAAACATTTTAATTATGTAGGGGACATTTAGCATGAAAACTTAAGTGATTTTTTTAGAAAGAATAGTTATGAAATTATAAATGTGGACTCTGCAAACGTTTTTTTACCATTTTTGAATAAGAGGTTGGTGAACATTCATCACTAACTTTATTAATATTTGGTTACAGTAAACGGAGTGGAACCATCAAAGTCTTTGTTCTTCGCAAAATTATCTTTTTTATCTATGAAAATTTCTTTTTAAACCTTTTTACTGCATTCCTAATCAAAACTTAACCCGTGCATATAGAATTAAATGAAAACAAACTTTAAACAACTATTTAAACAAAAATTTTTAAATGAGGATTCAGAACCAATTTTCACTTAAATGAGCAGGTTTAAGTTTGTACGTTAGGAATTATGTTTTGGGGATGCCTCCTGAGTATTTTTACAGAATATGAAAAAAATCGTTAGGTCCCATTTTAAAATAACTCGATATTTTTTGTTTTTTTATCAATTTATGTGATTTTTTTTTAAAGAAACGAGTAATAAGTAACATTTTCTGTACTAAAGACCTTCATTTTTGCGCCCAAAATAAGTTGCTGTATGATTAATATTGATTGACTTTCCGATCTCTTTTAGATTTTGAAAAATATGTGGAAGACATCAATTTTTTCAAGATTCCACAATTCTGGTAAATTTCTCGTAAAAATTCTCAAAACCAAAAATAAAGTCCAAAAATTTCCGAAGAATGTTCTAGCATGAATAGTTCAGAAGTTATGACCTCTTGAACTGATTTTTCAGTGAAAAAAAAAACTATAAATCGTTTTTTTCTGCACAATATCTCATGTCCTGTACATCCCACATGAATATTGTGTGGACATAAATGAAAGAAGATTAAATTATCTTCAAGACTAAAAAAAAGAAGTGATTCTAGCTTTTATAAGACAGAAGTTATAGTCTCTTATTTGCATCGTGAGTTACTAAATCTCAAAGCATTTTAAACAGTAAATGAGTTTTCGCATGAAATAAGTGAATGAAAAATGTATTACGTTATTACGTTGAAACAAACAGTTACCATAAATCGATTTTTCAATTTGTAAAAAGAATTCCACAAAAAGCAGCCTGCTATAAGAGACTATAGCTTCTGTTCTATACAAGCTAGAAACAATTTTTTTTTACTTTTAAAGATAATTTGATCTTCTTTCATTTATTTTCACACAACTTTCATGTAGGATGTACAGGGGGTGAGACATTGTGCAAAAATAAAAAGATTTAAAGTTTTTTTTCCACTGAAAAATCAGTTTAAGAGCTCCTAAGTTCTGAAATATTCATGCTAGAACATTCTTTTATTTTAAATTCTTCGGAAAGTTTTGGGCTTTCTTTTTGGTTTTTAGAGTTTTTACGACAGATGGACTAGAATTGTGAAATCTTGAAAAAACTTATGTCTTCCACATATTTTTCAAACTGTAAAAGGGATCGGAAAGTCCAACAATATTAATCACACAGGAACTTATTTTAGGCGCAAAATTGAAGGCTTTTAGTACAGAAAACGTTACTCATTACTTATTCCATTCAAAAAAATCACATAAATTGATAAAAAAACAACAAATATCGAGTTATTTTAAAAGGGGACCTAACGATTCTTTTCACATTTTGTAAAAATACTCAGGAGGCATCCTCAAAGGAAGTCCATGCTCAAGTCACAGAATCTTTAGACACTGTATAGAATTCCTGAAAATAAAACAAGAATCCAACGATCAAATTTGGACAACCACCACAAAATCTTCGTATTGAAATTCCTAAAAATAAAAAAATTTCTTTCTTCGGACAAAAATAAAAAATAGGAAAGAAAAATGAGATTTCAGCCAACCAAATCCCCTTCCTTCTCTTTTTTATTTCTTTCGTCTGTTTTTTTATTATTATCAAATCACAATATGGAAGCATTTATAATATTTCCCAACGTTTCTGTGCTCATTAAGGTGGCTTAAAAATGCATGGCAAAATTTTTTTCCATGCTAGAGGGCAACGATCCCCCCATTTTGTCCCAAATCCGAAAAAAGAAAATCCCTAATTTTTGTTTTTTAGTTTTTTTTTATTTTAACTGCTACCGAGTTTGCCTTGAAGTTTCCCATGTAAAATGCATGGGGAAAAATCACTCTTTTCAGTTTCTGAAATGATTTTTTAGGGTTTGAAAAAATGTGACGGGAAAGTAGAGAGGCTTGCAGAGAATTATCAAGCGAAGAATTTCATGTGTCGGACATATGGGTTTGACACCCCTAACACACCCCCACGAGCCCCTGGAAACTACCCTTAAAACCAAAAATATCAATTCTCCATAAAAACGACTTTTGGGCACTATATTCTCGTCTGTTCTTTACCTAAAATTATTATATTTATATTGATCTAGTGAAATATTTATTGACATTGCTTAACTAATTTTCAATTATTCAAACAAATGGAATTTGTTTGAATAATTTTTTCGAAAATTCTTTTTTTTCCTTAAAGCTATTACTATTAGTCTACTGGAATATTTATCAATAATAAATAAACTTGAATGAAAAAATTTTAAAATAAAATTATTTAAACAAATTCTATTTGTTTAAATGATTAAAAATTAATAAATTATTGTTAATAAATATTCCACGAGACCGATATTAATAATTTTTAGGAAAAAAACGAATTTTCGAAAAAATTATGTAAACAATATAGTGCTCAAAGGATCGTTTTTATGAAGAATTGATATTTTTGGTTTTAAAGGTAGTTTTCAGGGACTCGTAGGGGTGTATTAGGGGTGTCAAACCCATATGTCCGATACATGAAATTCTTCGTTGGAGCCTCCACACTTTCCCGTCACACTTTTTTAAACCCTAAACTATTATGTCAAAAACTGAAAAAAACAAATTTTACCCATGCATTTTACATGGCAAACTACAAGTCAAAACCGACAGCAGTTAAAATCGAAAAAACAAAAATTAGGGATTTTCTTTTTTAGGATTTGGAAAAATGGGGGGGGGGGGGGGTCGTTGCCCTTAAAAAAAAGTGTTTTTGAGCCACCCTAGTGCTCATGTAGCACCCTTATCAAAGTAAGAAAAATTAGAGCAGGTGGTAACAACAACGAAACGTCGATGCTCTCTCCTCGATACCTGAGATTTAAGTGTGGGTCAAAAGGCAAATCCGTTATAAACACATCAGAAATAAGAGAAAGTCAAGATTCATGAAAATCTGTTGCTAAATGTGATTAATCATACTAGAATACCTTTCGTTTGATTTATCCAAATTAGTTTTCAAATTAATAGACAACTTATTTTGTTTTTTAATACAAAGCATTTCCATGAATTCTCTCTTTCTCTCATTACTTTCACTATGTAAAATTTCAATATTATCCCAGTCAAACTCATGGTCAACATCAACAAACCTTTTGTATGTCTAGCAAGAACACTCTTATAACAACGTCCCAAACAAACATGACTTTTGTGTTCCTCCATCCTAGTATTAAGTAGCCTGCCGTCTGTCCCACTTAAGTCATTTTACAGATCTTGCAAATGATCTTGTAAAAAACACGACCTTTTTCAAATTTATCTGAAGGATCTTCACAAACCGTTATTATTGAATCCATTTTATATGGTATACCGAAAATAGTATGAATATTAAATTTTTTCAACATAAATTCATTAGTTTTCGAAATTTGACCAAAAAAAGGGAGAACAAAAGTATTAAAAGAACTATATTCTCTCAATTCCTTCTGATTTATCCGTAGATGAAATGTTACTTTGTTTGTCTCTGATTTGATAAATTCTAATTGTGATATGTTTATCAATCAACTTTTGTGGTTAATGATTACGAGAAAGGATATTCCTAACAGTATTCAAATTCTTCTTGTGAAATGAAACGTGGGACAAACCTAGAGATCTATCAACTAAGGTTTTGTTTACTGCAATTGTGTCTTGAAAAGGATGAGCCCAAAATAAATTCAACATTCTACCTGAATATATACTTTTCCTATACCAATTGGTAATAATATTACCATCCTAACCTTTAATTACTTCTATGTCCAAAAAACTGACATGATTATTTTTCTCTATTTCATGGGGAAATTGAAGTTTGGAATGAATACTGTTAAAAGCGGCGATAACTGCCTGAAACTTTGCTACACGGAGCGACCGCATCAAGAGCTGCCAATGCTTTTGGCACGAGCGGTTAGTGTCGAAATAAAGTTTTTTGGAATGGCACGAGCCACAGTTGTCAGCGCACTGACCGCTCGATAATTCATACGAGCTGCTCGTGCTGATGGCAACAGCAGCGCGAGCTCTGTAAGTATTGCGTTTAGCCCGGCCTGTTTTTGGGATTGGCAATAATCTCTCGTGTTAATTTTCAATAGCGCGTGGTCTCAAATAACTCTAACGTTTAGTGACAAACGTGCATGTCGCTCGACTCATTCGCTGCATTACCAATTGCTGAAAGTACTAAGGGAAAACGTGACATGATCAAACTTACTTTGCGGGCTTGATAATTTGGGTAATTTTTTTAGACGATTCATACATTTGAAGAAAATATTTTCGAATAGAACTTTCAAAGTAGAATTTTCATCAGAATTATGTTAACTAATTAAATAGGCACAATTTGATGAAAATATTTTTGAACAGAACTTTCAAAGTAGAATTTTCATCAGAATTTAATTAATGAAATAGGCAAATTTATTATAAAAATTAATCTTGGAAATGATTCCATTAATCATATCTGATAAAATTTGATTCAATTTTATTAGATCTACCAAGAACAAAAATTAGCATAGAAAATCTGAGAAGTAACACTTGCAATAGAAAGCTGCGAAAGTAAAATTTTCGAGAAAAAAAACTTAGAAGTTTCTCAAGAAAAGATTAAGATTTTAATGTTGGGAATACAATTTTAGAAGTAGAACTGTACATAATTTCATTTATTTTTAAACTTCCAAAATTAATTATTAGAATTTCTAAAATTATACCTACAAATTTTTGTTTAGATCATCGGATTTCTAAATTGAAACTATAATGATTATATTGGAACGAAAACAGGAAATCACTTGCTAACCGATCTCAGCCACACGTTTATTGATTAAGATTAAACTACACGAATAATCAATCATGACATGCATGCAGGTTAGTTCTTCTCGATCAGCACATAGTGAAGTTTGAAAAAAAAATGACAGTTGTTGCGGCGAATGAGCCGAGAGACCAGCGCGGTTGTCACTAAACGTTAGAGCTATTTGACAGTACGCGTTACTGAAAATGAACACGAGAGATTGTTGCCAATCCCAAGAACGGACCGGGTCAATCGCAACACTTACCAAGCTCGCGCTGCTGTTGCCATCAGCACGAGCGGCTCGTGTGAATTCGCGAGCGGGCAGTGTTTTGGCAACTGTGGCTAGTGCTATGAAAAAAAAATATATTTTAACACTAACCGCTCGTTCCAGAGTTTCTCCGTGTAGAGGAATACATAATAAGGTGTCATCAACATACCGAAAGTAAAAGGGCAAAAGAAAATCTAGCTTCATGAAAGCAAAGACCTTCGAATCTTCCATAACTATTTCTGCTAAAATCAGAGAAATGACTGAACCTATGGGAGTACCAAACTTTTGTCTACAAAGAGATCCATTGAATTTAAAATAAGTTGAGTTCATATTAAAAACTATCCCTTTAATAAAATCTTTTTGACTTAATGGAGTACGTGTTTCTATATTGTCCCATGTATTCAAAATTGCCTGTTTAACTAATTCATGTTGTACACTCGAAAACATTGCAAAAACACCCAATGAAATCATAATATGGTCATCAGGAACAGTTTTTTGAATAATAATTAGTTTGAATTCCCAGCTATTTTTAATATTGTATTTTGAAGTTGTAATGGAGTCTTTAGGTATCAAATTGAAGTTTTGTTCTAAAAATTCCGTGGGAGTGTTAATAGTTGAAATAACTATTCTCAAAGGATAGCCATCTTTATGAATCTTTCTCAAACCATAACATCTGACAAGAACTGTGTCTTCGGTATTTATATCAGTCCATCTTATGTCTTTTCCTAAAAGTCCATTCTTTCTCCAATTGTCTAGAATCCTGGAAGTGTCTCTTCTTAATTGTTTTAACGGCTTTTCATTTAATTAATCAAAATTATCACGATTGGAAAGTGAATTAGAAGTACGTTGACAATACGATAAAATTATTGATCTTTTAAAACATCAGATTTTCTTTAATCGAAGATTTTCAAACAATGATAAAAAAACATAAGAACAAACTTTCTATTTTGATTGATCAAAAAACTAATGTTCAAGAGCAAAATTTAAATTTACACAAGATTTTTAAAGAAGTAGATAGGGATCCTGCGTTTGTAAATTTGGCAGATATTCAGATTCCTGATTCAGTTACAGATATTCTCAGATTAGGTAAAGGTTTTAGTAACCACGCGATAAAAAGTAAGTCGGAACAAATAATGGAAATAGTCAAAGGTATTGAATCAAGTATACACAAAATTCCAATATTAGATCAGCATGATTTCCGAAACAAGGTTTTACACTCGCCAAAGAGCTTTGTTGATAAGAATTGTTTGCACATTAGTAGTATTGATCGTAAAATTTCAGAAGCTTTTATGATAACGAAAGGTTTTCTTAAAAAAAAAAACCCGATATAATTTGCATAAATGCTGATAAAGGCAATATTACAGTTTGTATAAAGAAATCAGATTATATTAGGGATATGGAGGATTTACTTTCCAATCGTGATAATTTTGATTTATTGAATGAAAAGCCGTTAAAACGATTAAGTAGACACACTTTCAGGATTCTTAGACAATTGGAGAAAGAATGGACTTTTAGAAAAAGATATAAAATGGACTGATATAAATACAGAAAACACAGTTCTTCTCAGATGTTATGGTTTGAAAAAGATTCATAAAGATGGCTATCCTTTGAGAATAGTTATTTCAACAATTAACACTCCCACGGAATTTTTAGAACAAAACTTCACTTTGATACTTAAAGATTCCATTACAACGTCCATTACAAAGTCAAAAAGATTTTATTAAAGGAATAGTTTTTATTATGAACTCAACTTATTTTAAATTCAATGGATCTTTTTATAGGAAAAAGTTTGGTACTCTCATGGGTTCAGTCATTTCTCCGATTTTAGCAGAAATAGTTATGGTTATGGCTAGATTTTGTTTTACCCTTTTACTTTCAGTATGTTGATGACAACTTATTATGTATTCATCTAGCAAAGTAGAAGGCAGTTATCGATTCTTTTAACAGTTTTCATCCAAAACTTCAATTTCCCCATGAAATAGAGAAAAATAATCAAATCACTTTTTTGGACATAGAAGTAATTAAAGGTAAAGATGGTAATATTATTACCAATTGGTATAGGAAAATTACATATTCAGGTAGAATGTTAAATTTCTTTTGGGCCCATCCTTTTCAAAACATAATTGCAGTAATCAAAAACTTAGTTGACAGATCTCTAGGTTTGTCCCACGTTTCAATTCACGAAAAGAATTTGAATATTTTTAGGAATATCCTTTTTCTTAATCATTATCCACAAAAGTTTATTGAGAAACATATCACAATTAGAATTCAACAAATCAAAAACGAACAAAATAACATTTTATCTACGGATAACCAGAAGGAATTGAGAGAATATAGTTCTTTTAATACTTGTGTTCTCCCGTTTTTGGTCGAATTTCGAAAACTATGTTGAAAAAATTTAATATACACACTATTTTCCGTATACCATATAAAATGGATTCAATAATAACTTTTTGTAAAGACTTTGTATTAAAAAACAAAATAAGTTGTTTATTAATTTGAAAACTGATTTGGATAAATGAGACAACATTTATTCTGGTATGATTAATCACATTTAGCAATAGATTTTCATGAATCTTGACTTTCTCTTATTTCTTACGTGTTTATAACGGATTTGCCTTTAGACCCACACTTAAATCTCAGGTATCGAGGAGAGAGCGTCGCTGTTTCGTCGCTGTTCCCTCCTGCTCTAATTTTTCTTACCTTGATAAGGCTGCTATATGAACACCGGAACTTTGCTAAATATTATAAATACTTTCATATTGTGATTTGATAATAATAATAATAAAAGAAAGACGAAAGAAATAAAAAAGGGAAGGAAGGGGATTTGGTTGGTTGCCTTCTCATTTTTCTTCCCTCCATTTTATTTTTGTCCAAAGAAACAAATTTTTTTGTTTCTAGGAATTGCAATAGGAGCGTTTTCTGGTGCTTGTCTAAATTTGATCGTTGGATTCTTTTTTTTTATTTTCAGGAATTCTATACCTTAACTTGAGTGTTGGGCGTTAAATAGGATTTTGAATTTGATTTTAATCTAATATAAAATTCCTAAATTTCAATCTTCAGACACTCAAAAATATTGTTTTTCACAGAGAATAAGACCACACGTATCTTTCCGACTTGCCGAAAAATTGTTTTTGACAAAATTATGAGTATTTGATTTTTTTCAAACTGAAAACGCGAATGATAAAAAAATAGTCAAAATTTCTTTTAGAAAAGTGATATTTTTCAATCTAATATAGATATTTATCATTTTGATTCTAATAGAATTTCTTGCCCTCTTTCGAAATCCGTTGGAAAATTTCAAGAGTTTGAAATTGACAAAATGGCGGCTGCTTTTCTGAAAATATTCAAAGTCAATTACTCGAAAACTCCAGGATTTTTTTTCTCTCTTGACTTTTTTCTAGATTTTCTATATATTCTCTAACGTACTCCAAAAAGCATATTCCATGATAATCTGTCCTGTGTACGAGCCTTGGAAATAGAGAATTTCTTCATCTTCTAAAAAACGAAAATTTACATTTTTTGCCAAAACTAGTGACTTGTGTTGAATTTTTCAAATCGCGGCTTAACTAAGAATCGAAAAGTGTACTACATTTTTCATTGCACTAAATATGAATGTTCTAAAGTCTTTTGAAGATATCCAAGAAAAGTATGTAAACAATTTTTTCTGTTATCCAGATCATATGGAAATCTTTGTTTTGGACAATTTTATATTTTTCCATTATGTTGATATTATTTGCAATATAATTTTCGAATAACTTTTATTCATAATTAATACAAATGAACTATGTTGCATCGATCGATAGGCATCATTTTCCTATTTTTCATTTCCTGACACAAAAATATCAATATATTATTTTTTGAATCCGTAGGGTCCCATATCTTTCATGAAATTTAATTTTTTTAATTTGATCCATAATTTCCCCCGGTAAATACGGTATCACAGTTTTTGCAATAATACAAAAAAAACTAACAATTAAAAATTTACCGCAGTGCGTATACTTTCGTCTCAGTACTTGCTCTAACACCCCCTTCGAAAATTTTTCTTATTCATTTTCGATTCTAAAAAGATCCAAGTAGAAGTTTTTGAGACTCCTTTCCTTGGTGATATGATAGTCGCCTATTTCTGAATTTTTTCTGACTATTTGGTGAAACGTAAAAGTTTAAAACTTATATTTCAATATATAGCACACATACCACTACAAATTGAGCTAGTGCAAAGTTTCCAGAAGTTCACTATAGCCGCAAAAAAATAAAAATAAAGTTAGTTTATCTATAATTATCCGGCTTGATCCACAATGACTCAGGTTGTCAGTATGTAAAAAAAATCATTATGATTTGATTTGTTAAACAATAAGTAAAATACTTGCTTGTGGTCAGAATGTAATATTCAATAAAGAAATAAGGAAACTGGAAGTTTCTTGGCAATTTAATCTTTTAGCATGGTCTTTTCTAACTATTTTTGATATAAAAATTTGAGCTCTATGGTACATATTATTACAGCACTTATAAAACTCGAAAAGACAGGCGTGCAATCAATTTTCGTTGGTAGTGATGTACATCTTTAACTAAAAAAAAGGGTTCTAACTTTAATTCTTTAGGAACGTGTTAACGTTCTGAAACAAACATTTTATTTTGATTATCTGCCATTCGCATGTTTAAAATTTTAAGAAAAGAGAATGAAGAAAACAACAACAAAATATTTATAAAGAACTAATTCGAGCGTTTAAGAGAAAAAAGTGTATTTTTCGTTAATTCCTTAAGTTAATAAAACTTGTTTTCTTATCATTGTCCTTTAAGTTTCCAAAATTTTATTCAACAACCAAATTCATCAAGCTGAATTAAAAAACTAATAAATCAGCTGTGAGGCCCGTAAAGAAATGGCCAAAATCAAGTGGAGTAAATAAATGTTCTACTCTCGGCAACGTCACTAACTACAAAGTAATGTCTATGCACTAACTTACAAGTGGAGCGGATGTTTTCCTCGGATAGGCCTGATATGAAGAAGCGTTCAGTTGTTACAAATTAACAAATTGTCAAAACATATTATGGTGCAAAAAATTCAAAAACAAGTTAAAACTCCACAATTTGTCGACAACTAGATTAGGGAACCCTCAATTATTGTTCTTTCTAAAAAACCTTTGTGTATTGTGAAAATTAGGCGAAGCTGAATTAGTGCCCTCGGAACTGCGTCGCGAAAAATTCGGACTCTTTAATGATTCATTGAGTTTTTCGTTAGTAACATTTGCAGGTCTTGTACTCTGTCGATCAAAATCGTCAACTAAATCTGGCCTTCTCGAGGGAGGATAAGCAACCTTTTCATAATTACACAAATTGTCGCTGCTTTTAAACTTTTGATTCAAAAGAGGTTTATCGTCAGAACAATGACTAAATTGTAGTTCTTCATAATTTGACCACATACTTGAGTGATGTAAGGAACCTTGATATGAAGAACCTGGTTTAAATCTTTGTTCCAGATTCGACGAGTTTTTTGATTTCGAACTATCATTAGAATGCTCGGCATCAAGGTTACACAATGCAACTTCAAGGCTTTCAAAATCGACACCTTCTCGGGAATTAGCAATAAGAAACGTGGGGGTAAGCGTGCCTAAATCTGACTCGAAGTTCTCAAACTTTTGAAGGATGACGCTGTCCTTGAGAGCGCTATATTCAAACTTGCCAGAAACCGTATCATCAAGCGCATCTCCGCTACCCCAGGCCTTTATTTTATTGAACATCCTCAAGGGACTTTTAGAACCACGAGATTTATGAAAACACTTTTTACCCACAGAATTTTCCGGACTTGACTCAATACCTTCAACGTCATTGACTCTAACTGTGTTGGAAATCTTCCTTTCTGTACTATGAGAGGAATTTAATGAGCTTTTCCGAGAACCAGAGGGTGAACGAAAAAAGTCCGCGAGGGAATTGAGACGCGATTCTGAACTTTCTCTACGTATTGATTCCTTAGATTTGCTTCTGTCGCGTTTTTTGACTCGTTTCGCAGTTCCAACTAGAGTGGAAGCGACACTTTGTACAAAATTAGTCGAATCTTCACTAGGGCCTTTTTTATGGAAGGAGAGTCTTGAATGATTAATTTCATTAGATTGGTCAGATTCTTTTGAATCATCGACTGTCTCTAGCTCTTTCTCTATATCGTCTACATTTAGCATGACATAGTCAACATATTGTGGAATGTCAGAGGCAGCTCTAATCGGCTGATTATCAATTAAGTTATTGGCGGAGGAATACAATTTTCTTGAGTTAGGGTTACCTATTTCTTGAAGAAGCGGAGAGCGATGCGCGTTTGCGAGCAACGCAGTTCGTAATGGAGTCTTTTCAAGGTCCGGAGCGGAGCGCGACCATCGCTTGCCCCCTGGCGAGGTCGGATTCGGCGGCTGACAGATTATTGCTCCGCGCTCACGCTGGTGGAGGGTCGATGGTCCCCAGGTCTTACCCTTCACGCCATCTGCTGGTACTAAAGAGAAAGAACAAAAAAAGAAGACAATACAGGCTACTTTACTACTTTCTTTTCTCCACATTATCGTCTTAAAATGTTTTTTTTAGTAGCAGCGGCACACTAAGGTACCTATCAGGACTCAACAATGTTAAACTTTTGAAACACTTCCCCTTAATTTTTATTCCTTGAAATTGCTACAACTTTATTAAAGAATAAGCCTGAACTTCTACAAAAGACATAATCCTCGCCTAAAACATTCAGTTTACGCGCATGCTACATGAAGTACTATTTTTTCATGGAATTATAGACGTAAAATTTCATCTACGATACATGAAGAACAATCCTAATAGTGATACAATTAACAAAAATGTTCATCTGCTTTTCCAAAAAGTTAAAAAATGCACAATAATTATAGAGTAAACATAACTAAATTTTTTCAAAAATCGTTCGGATTTTTATTTTAACTGGCTAAGGTGCGAGACAGTGATTTATCATTGATCGAACATTTGTAATGCAGATGTCCCCAATTGAAGTCAACAGTTTTCAAAGCATTCCACTTGGGATTGTTCTTCTTGTACCGTAAATGAAATTATACATCTGTATATTTACATGAAAAACAATTTTTACGGGTCAGTTCTGATCTTCAATTGTATTGAAACTATATAAATGTATGTCTCGAGGTCAATAAAGAATTTTCTTTTCTTTTGTGAAATTTCAGGCGTATTCTTTAAAAAATATAAGTAATTTTAAGAAATTAAAGGAAATTATTTTTTTTTTTTTACAAAATAAGGAAAATTGAAGAGCACGGTTCAAAAAATTGGAGAATGTTGATTTTAACGTAGACTTAAATTCATCTCAACATTTTAACACAGCATTAAAACTTGTTATGTGTGTTCTTTGTCTGACATTTTTTTATGGAGTGCCAAAAATTTATTTAATTTTTTTTACTCCAGTATTTTCAGAAGAATGAAGACAACTAACTTTTTCTTTTTGATTCTGACTTAAAAAGTTGAAAATTAAAAAAATGGCGACCGTCTGTCAGAAAAAAACATTTTTTAAAAACAATATACCTGTGCGAAATACATAAAAAAAATACAAAACGGAAATTCGGTACCCCCAATGTAAACTCGCTCTTGTCTAAGGTTAGCAGTCGAAACTCTTCAATCTCCAGTTTGCACTCTGTAACATCGAAATTGTTTTCGAATTGGCACCTAACGCCGCTAGACGGTAGTTAGTTTTACAATCTTTTTAATAAAATAGTTCTAGCTACAATAGTTACTAATTTATGGCCTGTCAAAGTAAGCTGTTTTTTAATTTTCTGAGAAAAAATCATAGTTTTAAAACTCTTTAAAATTTCGCCAATTCTGGTCGATCCTACATAAAAGTGAGACAGTGACGAGTAACGTCAAGTTCCCTTTAAAGCTACGTTAAATATCAGGGACCCGACCGAAACGAAACAAAATAATTTCATGATTATCGTTCTATTTTCATACTTGCCAAACTTCTTAAATTTACTTCCCAAATTTAGGTCAGGCATCAATGTGCGTCGTATGTAAATATAGTAAGGTAAACCGATCAAATATGACGTTATAACAATTTTGTTTATAATTTTATTCCAACTTGTCAAAACGTACCCGAAAGTAACCAGAAGATTTGGTACTTTTTAGTAACGTAACGAAACAACAGTTTCAGCCATGTCGCTGTTAAATATGTCACTCTCTTACCAACTTTTTAATTTTTTAAAATAAATGTACATAGCTAAAATAAACTGTACGCGATATGTTTTGATATATGAACAGCAATATATTATTGGAATAAAATAAAAATAAAATAATTGTCATGTTTTTTAATTTAAAACACCAACAATATTTTTTCATTATTCTGTTAGATTAAGAGGCCACTCACAAAATATGTGATACATTTTTGCGGAATTTGTTTAACAATACCCCGGGGGGTCGCGCGGCGGCGCCGCGACACTTTTCACACTGTTCTTAACATGGGAAATGCTACGTTCACGGACTCCCTCCACCCCTCAACGTATAATGTATTTTTTGAATGACCCCTAATAGGGAACTAATATATCTTTCAATGGCGCTGATGTCACTGAAAAATGCACTGAAAGGGAAAAGTGAGGTGAGCAAGACTCAAAACCCACTGGAAACAGTGGAAAACAAGTAACAATTATAAATGCTATTGTAAGTCCTACACTAGGGTGCGTCACAAAACGGCATCTTGCGAAAAGTGAACGTGCTGCGAGTTCACAGTGTGCCACTTGCCAAGAAAATAAGTTTGCAAAAAAAATCAGCTCGATACGACAATATTTAGGGGTGACGCACGGCCCCTGAAGTTGCCTACCCTCAGGGGCGGGTGAGGCGCGCGCGGAGTAAGAGCAGTAGCACTCGCTTCTGGCTAATAGGGATGAGATGGAGAGGGTAGTTGGGCTCAAGGACTAATGTGAGCGCGTAGGAGGCTATTTCCATACTCTTTCGTCGAAAGAGTTTGCTTGTATACTGTATAATGTAGAAAACTCGGATAGGGGATCCAGAAGGTCGTAAGTAGGGCATGCAAAGGATGACACAATCACCTAAAATTAGATGTATGAGATTTATTGTTTTAAAATTGGCATTTAAGAATCTTTTAAAAAAGCTTCAACTTTTGCACAGAATTTTTTGACAGTAAACAAAATGTTATGCAGTATTACGGTGGCCGCAAAACTTAAATATTACGAACACTATTTCTTAGGATTCATTAGGGTAGACTTTCTGAAGTCAGGCACTTGCTTTCGGTGATCAGCAACCACTCTCAGTAGAAGCTGCTTCTCCTCTTCATCGTGAGTAAGTTTGCTGTTGTACTCTTTAATAAGGGCAACTCCTCTCTCTGCACAATCATTTACAACACGCAGATCTTTAGCCACCTCCTGAGCGTACTTATAGTCATTAATATCTGGCCACTTGTCGGGGTCTTCACACAAGAAGTCACTTCTCAATGTAAGAGCAGTAAAGAACTGCCTTGTATTTCTAGTGACAAAGTCATCAAGTTGTCTGTCAGGAAAGGATGCGATTACCAAAGCCTTTGGTACTTAGGCGAGCAGCTGATCGGACTAGCATTTCTGGATCTGGAAGTTACCCTGGAGAATAAGCGGAAAATGGTCGCGGCTCTAGACAGAGAAGGCGCTGAAGAACCAGCTAAGCGTCTGAAATTGAGTGTTGCACAGCTCGCATCCTTTCCTGGCAGACAACTTGATGACTTTGTCACTAGAAATACAAGGCAGTTCTTTACTGCTCTTACATTGACAAGTGACTTCTTGTGTGAAGACCCCGAGAAGTGGCCAGATATTAATGACTATAAGTACGCTCAGGAGGTGGCTAAAGATCTGCATGTTGTAAATGATTGTGCAGAGAGAGGAGTTGCCCTTATTAAAGAGTACAACAGCAAACTTACTCTCGATGAAGAGGAGAAGCAGCTTCTACTGAGAGTGGTTGCTGATCACCGAAAGCAAGTGCCTGACTTCGGAAAGTCTACCCTAATAAATCCTAAGAAATAGTGTTCGTAATATTTAAGTTTTGCGGCCACCGTAATACCGCATAACATTTTTTTTTACTGTCAAAAAATTCTGTGCAAAAGTTGAAGCTTTTTTAAAAGATTCGTAAATGCCAACTTTAAAACAATAAATCTCATACATCTAATTTTAGGTGATTGTGTCATCCTTTGCATGCCCTACTTACGACCTTCTGGATCCCCTATCCGAGTTTTCTACATTATACAGTATACAAGCAAACTCTTTCGACGAAAGAGTATGGAAATGGCCTTCTACGCGCTCACGTTAGTCCGTGAGCCCAACTACCCTCTCCATCTCATTCCTATTAGCCAGGAGCGAGTGCTACTGCTCTTACTCCGCGCGCGCCTCACCCGCCCCTGAGGGTACGCAACTTCAGGGGCCGTGCGCCACCCCTAAATATTGTCGTATCGAGCTGATTTTTTTTTGAAAACTTATTTTCTTGGCAAGTGGCACACTGTGAACTCGCAGCACGTTCACTTTTCGCAAGTTGCCGTTTTGTGACGCACCCTATCCTACATATTTTGAACAACTTTTATGCGAATCACAAAAAAATTATTTATGGTACAAAAATGGTTAAAAGCATGTAAGACTTATGAGAACATTTGAAATTTGCATTTATTCTGCATTATTTATAATTGATTTCGAGCCTTGCTAACCTTATTTTTGCCACTTTCACTGCAATTTTCAGTGGCGGCAGCATTATCGGACTGATCCTCCATTTACGTCTCCTGGGGGTCATAAGGAGGCCTCCGAGACAACAGTTCGCTCTTAACAACGAGATAATACCAAAAATGCAATCAATGAGAAAGTGACTAACGTAAAGTTACAAGTTATTGAAAAAATAGTCATAAGTTAGAAATATTGCATGGAACTTTATCTTTAAATTGAGCACAAGAACATTGAAAACTATTAAATACATCGGTAGATGTTAATAAAAAAACACATTAAAATATTCACTTTTTTAATAAACCTATACATAATCGGCTCAATGACTTCGCTTAGGGCCAATTTTTTTTGCAGAGATTCGATATTTTTTCCGGAATTTTCGAGACAAAATTATACACTTTGTTTGATAAAAATGATAAGCATTTCAATTAATTTAAAAAAAGAGTGTTGGGTTAATTTCATAGTCAACATGAAAGGAAGTTTCTATGATATTATTAGAATAAAAAATTATATCGACTGGGCTATCCGACCCGTGAGTTCTATGAGTTGAGTACTTGCTAGTCTTTTGTTTCCCGCCAATTCAGAATGAACGCAGCTCACCAAGCTCATGGGCGGATTCACTTGTCAGTTTTTCCGCGTGCAGGGCCCTAGTTTAACTTTTTTTCGAGTTATCATAAAGAGAGTACTACTGACACACACAAACTTTGACATTTTTTAGAAGCTTATTCATACATTCTTATTCCTAACTGAAATTTTTAATTGAGGAAAGGCCCAAATCGTTCAGGTTCTCAACTTATAACGATCAGAAAATTTGTAGTAAATAATTAAAATGAAATTCGTACTAATTGTTGTTAGAAAAATTAGATAAAAAACGACTAGGGTTTATTAACCTGCTAGAATAATAATTTGACTGATGGTGAGGTAAGAAATTCAAAATTTAATTTTTTTTGCACACCTTAGTGCGGACACGCTAATAGTCGAAATGCGTGTGTTGCGTGCGCAACGAGAGACAATGCCGTATTGTGGCAGACGTTTTACATAAGTATATGACTTCAAGCCACTGCAACATAATTCAGACGAGTCCCTGAAATCTTTCATGCGTACAGATATAGAAAGGACTGTAGAATTAATTCGTGCAATTTAAATTTATCGCTGAAATTATTCACACATCAAAAAAAAAGTTTTTGGCACAGAAAAATTTTCTAAACAAATTGAAACTTATTTACGTTTTGATACTTCTGACTAAAATTTATGCCTGAAAGATATTCGTGAACAAAATTGATGTATGGGTGAGTGACCCATAATGTACCTGCACTGATTATAATAGCCCATTTCAAATTTTATTTTGATCAATGACTATCGAGCGACAATATATCCTTAAATATTGAGAAATTCACTCAATTAGATATATCAGGCTGCGCTCGCTTAGTCCTCACTTTACATGCTTTTGTGTCAGGTTTCTTTTTTGATATCCTGGCACGAATCAATGTATCTTACGCACGGCATGTTGTATCCTAGAAAAGTACAAAGTTCGATGCTTTAATGGAATTTTTAATTTATCATTACCAAAAAAAAAAGTAATTAAACAGGATGGCTACTATCTTTTAAATTTCCATCTTTCGGTTACCTGGTAAATATTCGTGATTTCTCCCGATTAGGAAAAAAAGAATACTCTATTTGCAAAACCCACAGTTTTTTCACATAAATGATCAATTGCAGAAGTCGATAAGCATGAGTAAAACTTTTTGCAAGAAATCTATTGACTTTAAGTTATATAATAAGTAGTATGAGCAAATTTGTAAATATAGTTCATGTCACTTTATTTTGGAAATTGGATCATTTAAAATTCAAAGTAATTGAAATTATATTATAATTAAAAGCGTTCAAAATTAAATAATTTAAAACTTTTAAGTTTGAATAATTTTAAATTCAAAGCTATAAAGATATGACATTTTTAAATTTAAAACTAAATTGAATCATTCGAAGTCACAGCTTTTGAAATTCTAGAATTTCAAAAGCGGAATTTTTCAGGAGAGCGAAATAATATTCTGTAAAATCGAACTCACCATTCAAAGATGAAACAAAAGTTTACTCCAAAACTGAAGTATTTCTGAATTGCGGTCCAAATTTATAATTAAAAAGATATTGAGTTGCTACATTGAAGGAAAAAAAAGTTTAAGTGGAAAAAGTTAACCAATTCCGAGAAAATCATTCAAGAATTTTGAGGTTCAAATTTCATGGGTTTATAGAATCGTCTTTACATAGCGACAGAAAATATATTTTTTCATTCAAAACAAAATATTAAAAACTTGCTACCGAGATATTGGGAGGCTGGATAAGAATAGAAGTTTTCTTCCAGAAAAATTATTCTTTTCCTTGAAAATTAAGATTTAGTTTGGAGGTATCGCACTGTAACAACCGACTTTCCGCTGAACAATCTATACAAAAAAAGGTATATGTTTGTTTATAAATAAGCGATAATAATTTTAAAAAATATCGTGTCTCATCTTTACTTCGGTGCTGAAAAAAGTGGAAAATAGATTTATTTAAGAGCATTTTCTTTGAAAAAAGAAGTATTTTGTAATATTATTGCATTCAGAAACTTTTTGGAAGTGGTATATTATTATCATAGATTAGCAGTTCGAACTCGAAAGTTCATTGGCTCACTAACCCGAGACCGCCACACATCTCTATCCTGTGCATCCTCCATCCAGTTTAAGTAATCATGTCCTAGTTCTTTTAGATCATCCCTTACATTTTTCTCCCATCTGTTTCTCGGTCTGCCTAAAGGTCTCTTACCAATCGGCTTCCCTCTTAAAACTTGCGCCACTGTTCTTTCATTTCCCATTTTTGGTACATGCCCCGCCCATCTTAATTTACGCGCTTTCATTACTCTACTAATATTTGTTGACCCGTAGAGAGCATGCAGCCCATCATTATGCAGTTTTCTCCATTCACCTGTCTCTTTGTCCCTTTTTGGACCATATATTTTTCTAAGTACTTTATTCTCGAAGACTCTAAACCTATTCTCCTCTCCTTTCGTCAGCGCCCACGTTTCGCACCCGTACATGACGACCGCCATTATTATCGTTTTGTAAATTCTCACTTTGATGTTTCTAGATACCTATCGCGATTTTAGTAGCGTGTTTGCTGCATAATAGTACCCATTGCCAGCGTGTAGCCGCGCGTTGATTTCCGTTTTAATCTTATTTTTGCTAGTTATAATAGACCCGAGGTATTTAAACTCGCTAACCCTTTCGAATTTCATATTTCCGGCCATTAGATCCCCGTCTTGATTACTTTGTTCGGGTCTGACGACGGTCATATATTTTGTCTTCGATTCGCTAACTTCCAAGCAAATATCTTTGGCTTTTGTGATCAAGATTTCTGCATTTTTAGCTACCGTTTCTTTATCATCCCCTAGTATAGTAAAAAAAAAAGTTTTAAAGAAAGGTAACAGGTTAGGCAAATAAATAAAAAGAAGATGGGAGAAAATTACAGAGTAGTTATGTGGTTTTGAATAATCAATCTTTTTATTACTATACAGGGTGTCCCACGCTCAAGTGTTCGGACTTATATGGCTGTAAAAAAAATCTAAAATTCCTTTTCCAAAAATCAGTTGAAGTTTTAGTTTTTGAGTTATAAAAAATATTTAAGCTGGTCCAATCAGGAGTGCCGTATAAATAGTTGTGTATGCATGAGCGGGATTCCAACACAGTGTTCTCCCGTCGCTAACCCCACCTCTGCGCTCACATCAATAACACTGCGTTGGAATCCCGCTCACGCACACACGACTGTTTATGCGGCGCTCCTGATTGGTCCAGCTTAAATGTTTTATAACTATGAAACTAATACTTCAACTAATTTATGGGAAAGGGATTTTCTATTTATTTTTTTAATTTTTAAGTCTGGGACACCCTGTATTAAAAATGAGATTTCGAAAAAATTTATTTAACACAACATGTATTTGACTTTTTAGGAATTTTTTATGCAAAAAGTTCATTTTCGGAAAAATGGTGGTTATCTAGTTCTTTACTGTAACACCTCAATTGAACTATTCTGAAAAAACTTTTAAAATAAATGGTAATTTAAAATTGGAAACAATAAAAATGAAAAAATTAAAATGAAAAATTGTGATATTAAAACTTTTTTATACTCAAGCCCATTAAAATGTCGATTATTTCATGTAAATTTAAACCTCTTGGACACTATTAATTTTTAAATTACTAACTGTGGGTAATTTCCAAAATTCAACCAATTCAATTTTAATTACAACATTAAAACCTCTGAAAGGGAATAATTGAAAATTTAGAGTTCAACATGAAAATGCATAACTCCAAAATTGTAACCATTTAAAATTACTGAAATCGTTTAATTTTCAACACTTCGTTTAGAATTATTATCCATTCTTGAAATTTTCTCAATAAATATTTTTCAATTTTAAATTATTTATTTGTTTAAATCTTCCACGAAAAATCGGACGATTTCAAGCTTTTCAATTCGCAATTGCTTTATATTTACATCTAAAATTATTAAATTTAACCCTTAAACGGTACACTCCTTTCTGGCCCCTACTAAAGGTACACAGGTGCGAATCTGGATTTTGCATATTCAACTTCGAATATAACAAAAAGATTGAGACTAGAAAAATGTTAAACACACGTTTTTTGTGTGAAATTTCCTGCTGAATCTGATGGTTCTATAGAGATGTAGATAATCATGAAATTTTCTTATGACAATTTGTTTTAAATAAGTCGGTGTTTTTGAAAAATTACTTTTTTGGAAAAAATTCGCTATTTATTTGCATTTTATTCAAATCAATTAAATTTTGAAGGATTTTGCAGTTAAAGGAACACATAATCATGTAAAAATATTGTTGATGCCGATAACGTGAATCTAGTATTTTTCCCGGTAGGTCAAAGTTAGGGTATTTTCAAATGCATGATTTACACTTCAACGTTCTTGTTTGCCGGGAAATGAAAGGAATGAAACAATTACATTAAAATCTTTCTTTTATTTAAAATTTCTCTCGGAAATACAAGACATGCACGCTAGTCCATTTTCTATTAAAGTGAAATAATAAGTGAAATAAAAATTCATTCAAATTTTTCAGATTTTCATAGAATATTCTTGCTATTTCACACTCTATTCAACTTTAGCCCTATGTATCTGGTGGGAAAAATCATATTTTTGCAAAATTCATTGGAAGTTATCATGAAAAATCGATAAATAACAAATTAATGTACATAAACATACTTACGTTCAACAAACGAACGAAACTCTTTCACTTGAGAACAATTTTTAGAAATTCCAGTTGGCAACACTTTTCCACACGTAAAAGGTACACAGGTGCTAATTCGCACCACTTCGATTTTCTCGTCCTTCTAGCTCGGACAAATCAACTGAACTGGTACTAAACGCGTTAGGGCCTGAAATCTTGGGGCTCGGCCATATTTATCGTGGTAGGGATAATCCCGTACAGCTTTCCATGATCAAATGCTAGCAACGTTTCAAAAACGATGGTGCGAATTCGCACCAGTGTACCGTTTGAGGGTTAAAACTGACTGTCAAGGTTTTTAATATGAAATTTCGAAATACTAATAGCGAAATTGTTCTGACATGTTGAATATTTGAATTTGAAACTAGAATATTATGAAATTTCAAATTCGAAACATCCAAAAATTTATTTAAGGAAAAGTTTTAGTTGCAAGGCCTCAAAGATTGAACTGTTTAAGAATGAAGCATTCAAAACTATGATTTTAAATTAAAATTATAGAAATTTTAAAGACGATAAATATATTACTAATAAGTAGAGGGCAGGTCCGACATGGAAGTAGGTGGCAGAGGGGATGACGAGCAAACAGAAGGAGGTGACAAAGAGGTAACAAAGAGAAGGAGGTGACGTCTAGGGAAAGGATAAGGGCAATTAAGTTCAGAATGGACACAAAAGAGAAGGCAGAAAGAAGGAATACTATCGTGATAAGAGGGTTGAAGCTAAGAAGCTGAGAAGAAAGGTAGGGTGTGGAAGCGCTGCTACAGAGCATATGGTGGATTAAGGGCATGGTAGGTAAAGTTAGGCTGGAGGGGAAAAAGGAGAATGAAGTGGCGGTTGTGGAATTGGAGAGCTGGGAATACAAGTTGATGGTAATGCGAAATAAAGATAGGATTAAGTATAAGGGGGTTTTCATCGATCACGATTTGACACGGAAGGAAAGGGAGGAGCAGAGAATGCTGAACGACAGGGCTAGGAGGGAGAGAAGTGAAGGGAAAGCGGCGAAGGTAGGGTATGGGAGAATAAAAGTAGATGATAAAATGTGGGTATGGTACCAGGAAAAAAATGTGTTGAAAGAAGTAAAAGGTTTGTTGTTTATTGTTTGATTCGTAGGAAGT
Source organism: Andricus quercusramuli (assembly GCA_932178445.1). NCBI lineage: Eukaryota > Metazoa > Arthropoda > Insecta > Hymenoptera > Cynipidae > Andricus > Andricus quercusramuli. Next base: position 252,991 of record CAKNXH010002309.1, read on the forward strand.
AGGGGGTGGGGATAAGGCCGGTTGGAGAAGTACTGTAGGTGTTGTACTCAAACGTAGAAGGGGTAAAGAAAAAAGATGATGATTTCTGGAGGTATTTCCAGGAATTTGATGTTGTCGGACTGGTAGATATGTGGGTACAGAGAAAAAAATGGGAGAGAATATAGCCAAGGCTGCCAGGGAAGTATACATAAAGGCTCCAGGAGGCGGTCAGAGTGCAAAAGGATGGCAGAGCTAGTGGGGGAATTAAAACGGGGGTTAGGGATGAATTGGAGGAAGAAGATCATTGCGGGGAGAGGGGGAGGGGTGCAAATGAGGGCAGTAAAGATAAGAGAGGTGACGTGCAAGTTTGTGACAGAGTAAAATAGGGATGAGATGAAAAGGATTAAAGAAAGGATGGAAAACTTACTAAGCGAAAGAGAGGATAGTATGGTGGTACTGGGGGGGGGGGGGGGGCTTTAATGCGAGAATTAAAAGGGAAGAGGACCTTAATAGGGAAGGAGAGTGTTTTGAAAGAAGATCGAAGGATAAGATAATAAATAATGAGGGGGAGATTTTAAGGGACTGGAGGCAGAATAGAGGCTGGGCGGTGGCGAGTTTTATAGTCCAGGCATTACGTCGGAAAAATGAGTGAAATTCCCGAAAAATTCTTAGAAGGAATGTTTTTAATGAGAAACTTTCGTTGAGGGGTCCTTTTTAACATATCAAAAATGTTATAACAGATCAGTTGCAAAATCGGTTTTTTCTTCTAAAACATTTCTTAAATTTACTTTTGCGTAGACGGATAATTCCCTTTGAATTTTAGAGCAAAATGTCCAAAAGAAAAAAGAAAGAGGACAAAATTATGAGAAAATTTTGTTAAAAAAATAATCCGCTATCTTCCATAGGTTTCGAGTTAGGATATATTGAAGAACCCCACTTTTTTGGATTTTCAGCAAAAAATCACTAGTTTAAAAAAAGCTGTACCTTTGCACCTGATCACTACACCGAAAAGTGTTTTATAGGTGAGTGAAAGTAGACTCAATTTGCTGTGATTTCAAAATAAGAACAATGTCCTACCTATAATAGGTCATAAGTTATGACCCTTCAAAGTTGGCCATTTTTGCCTGTTTTTACGGGCAAAAAAGTGGAGTTCAGTTTTTTCAAAATAAATCCAGTCAGGTTTAGTTTACATTAACGATGCCAGAGGATGAAATAGAGTCTATGAAATTCTGCGTGGATCTAAAAAAAAGTCTCTTCGAGCTATTATTTTGGGAATTGCAATGTTTCAAAAATTTCATTTTTTTTTAAATTTTTGACTAAAAACGAGAAAGTTGTGTTTTTTTGAAATACCTCGTTTCCCGTGCATCCTACGACAAAGTTTATAGAAAACAAATAAAAGTGTAGTCAATTTAGCATAATTTCAACAACAAAAAACTGTCCTAGCCCTAAAAGGTCACGAGATATGACGTTCCTGCATAGAGGCACCTGAGCGTACCGTAAAGTAGAACTACGCTCATATTTCGAAGTTTTTGTCCCAAATAAGTAAAACAAATGAAAGTGGAGTCAATTTAGCATAATTTAAAAAAAAACTGTCCTAGTCCTGATAGGTCACGAGATATGACCTTGGAAAGTGCACTCTTCCTGCATAGAGGCACCTGAGCAAACCGGAAAGTAGAACTACGCTCATATTTCGAAGTTTTTGTCCCAAATAGGTCTATACATTTCATTTATTATATATAAAAGGTATTTTGACATTGATGAATAAATAATTGTTTATAACAAAAGCTTGCTATCACCACTTGTGATTACTTTTTGGCCTATTTTTAGTATTTTCGTGACAAAAAAGTGATTCTAATTGATTGGAAATGTGTGCTATGTTTTTTTATCAATGAACAAATATTTTTTATTGTTAATTGTTTATAACAAACTCTTGCCATAGCCACTTCTGAGTACTTTTTGAGTACTTTTCTAACAAAAAAGTAATATTTTATTTAAAATGCAATATATATTTTTTATCAATAAACAAATAGTTTTTCAACAATTTTTTGTAAAAATATCTTTTCATGAATTTTTAATCAAATACAATTATTTTTTTGTCAGAAAAGTACTCAAAAAGTACTCAAAAGTGGCTATAGCAAGATTTTGTTATGAACAATTATTAATAAAAAATATTTGTTTATTGATAAAGAAACATATCGCACATTTTCAATCAATTAGAATCACTTTTTTGTCATGAAAGTACTCAAAAAGGGCCAAAAAGTAATCACAAGTGGTGATAGCAAGCTCCTGTTATGAACAATTATTTATTTATCAATGTCGAAATACCTTTTATACATACCAAATGAAATGTATACACTTATTTGGGACAAAAATTTCGAAATATGAACGTAGTTCTACTTTACGGTACGCTCAGGTGCCTCTATGCAGGAAGAGTGCACTTTCCAAGGTCATATCTCGTGACCTATTATGGCTTGGACAGTTTTTTTGTTGAAATTACGCTAAATTGACTCCACTTTCATTTTTTTTCATATAAAATTTGTCGCAGGATGCACGGGAAACAAGGTATTTCAAAAAAACACAACTTTCTCGTTTGAAGTCAAAAATTAAAAAAAAAATGAAATTTTTGAAACATTGCAATTCCCAAAATAATAGGTCTAAAAGACTTTTTTTTAGATCTACGCAGAATTTTATAGACTCTATTTCATCCTCTGGCATCGTCAATGTAAACTAAACCTGACTCCATTTATTTTGAAAAAACTAAACTCCAATTTTTTGCCCGTAAAAACAGACAAAAATGGCCAACTTTGAGGGGTCATAACTTATGATCTATTATAGGTGGGACATTCTTCTTTTTTTTAAATAACAGCAAATTGACACTTGAAGGGTATTGGAAGAGTTTAGATGAGTCAGATAAAAACTGTTGATTTTCTCTGACCCACCTCTCTATCCGCTCCAGACTTCTCCTGGCGTGAGATAGTACTGGTATTCTGTCAACAATTATGCTGCCTGATGGTCAGTAGCTTTGACTTGTTGATTGTGCGATGACGGATCCGCAGTTCGCGCGAACTGTCGAACCTTGGCAGTAAAAGTCCTGCCAGTTGTTATGTAGTCAATCACACACTGAATACGGGACGCGTACTGTCTTGCCCAGCCTATCTTTGTGCTGAGTTGATGCATTCCTCTTTTGGTCTCATGATCAACCGTTGGTTTTGTTTTACGGCTTGCATCTGCCAAAGTTCTCGCTGCATCGTACACACAACCACTGATAGTCCAGAGGTCGGATTCTTCGAAAAAATGTCCACGAAGCTGATCATCCAGTTCAGTCAGATCTCATAACCCCTTTTTCGGAGTTGTTCCGCATGGTTTCGCAGACGTGGATGCGAGAAGTGCGAGAGCTCTGGGTGTTTCTTGCACCACAGAGCATGCAGTCGTGCCATGTAACCTTCTCGTTTAGGGACCATACTGGTATCGTAGCACTCTCGCAGGCCTTCATTGAGTCGATCCGTCCACTTAAAAGTAATAAGATTCCGTCGGTCAATCGCACTGAGTGGTCTTGATTGGCTCCCCTAACTCTAGGGTAGTCGGCATTGTTATCCGACCCATTGTCGGGAGCCCTGCGCGTTTGATTGTTTTGAAATCCACTTACTACAACTATGTTTGGTGTTGTCATTGTTGTTCCCACGAGCAGCTAGGAAAAAGGTTTCGCCCATCCTTACAGAGCCCGGCATGCAAGGATAAGGCTGTATACTCTGAGGTCGCCCGGTATCCCAGAATCACCGTTTGAGACACCTCACCCAGGTTCTATTCAGATTTCGGCAAGGTTCTTACGTCTTCGCTTAGGGGTTATTCCTTCGGGGCCATCCCTGGACAATTGCCCGCGACTGCTTATTAATTATTATAACCATATTCAGCAGAAACCCTTTGTACAGGAACCCTGTATCCGCAACCCGAGGACGCGTTCGGTGGCTTTGTCATAGGCCCTTCGGTTCGAACTGCCATCTAAAAAATTTCAATAGCCACCAGTAGAACAGCGGTAAAGCACACCTATGGCCACGTCTCACAACCGTGAGATGGGTGGTCACAGGGCACGACGAAATCACAACGACAGGCCGGCGAAACCCTCGTGTGTCTTAAGGTTACGAACCAGTGATAGTTTCGCACCTCCGAGAGCACCAATCACGAGGACAATTACTCGCTCCGAATACTTTGGGTACAGCCGTTGCAGCTCTCTCTTAAGGTCTTGATACCTCTCTTCCTTTTCTTTCTCTTTTGCAGTGATGTTGTATTCGGACGGAGCCGCGATTTCGATCAAAAACATGATTCGTTTTTCGAAGTCTTGGAGAACAATGTCAGGTCTAGAGTGAGCAACGGAGACTGCTGCCCGAAAATCGTAGTTCCAGAGAATTTGGCACTTATCGTTTCGAACAATTGACTCTATTTTCCTGGAGCGTTCGGCAGGGCAGGGTCGCAAACTGCACCGTAAGAGCGACAAAGATGGTAATAAAGTACTCTTAGGGCCGCATTAGGTCTATAGATGTACGTCGTTCCTGCGTGGGTTGGATACCCAGATAGTATGTGTTCTAGGTACTCCGCATGTGCATGACACACTGTGTACTTCTGGACATAAAATGCGGGCACGGTATGCTAAGGTGGAAATGACACCGTCCTGGCATGCAAAAATAAAACCCTCTGTACCTGAATTGAGCCCTGATGATTTGAGGAAAGCAAAAGTTTGAAATAGAATGAGTGAAGTAATTTTTTGGAATATAATAAATATATTAGCAGTAATGGAATGTTATAATGGAATGTTGTAATGTTAATGTTATTCATCCAAAAAAGAGCTACAAGCTTGTTATCAATTATTTTTTAACGGATGCGTTCTAAGGAAAATAATGTATTTTGTAATGACATTCCCCTTTAGAAGATTCTTCGTTATTAACTTTCAACATTCATACAAGAAAAATTCACATAGGCGCGCGCTTCGAGCGCGCGCATGACGATCTAGTTATTACAAAAAATGGTGTCAAAAGTTACAGAGAAGTACTTTTGCGGGTTTGAAATGAGTTTTCTCATATTCCATTTTTTTTTGGTTTTCTTACAATTTTTCTTTCAATCTTGTTTTTGTGATAATAATTTGGGGGTTAAAAATGTGTTTTCTCATCTTAGACTTGTTGGTTAATTTTAAAGAACAAAAGTTTGTCTGGATTTCCCATTTTTAATTTTTTTTATTAGTTCGTCACAATGAATGTAACAAGAAATTTTGAATTGAATCGCAAAGAATTACTTATCGTAGACTTGCTAATTAATTTTCAATAACAAAAGTTTGTTTTGTTTCTTCGAGTTTCAAGTTAATTTGTTGGTTTTATAGCAAAAATGTAACAAAATTTCTGCGACGAATAACTGAGAATTTCTTTTTGAGGTAGATTAATTCTGAAGAACAAAAGTTCGTTTGGTCTTCTGAATTTTAAACATCTTTGTTGGTTTTTTTACATGAAATGTCAGGAAAGTTCAGTATTAAATTGAAATTCATCTTTTTTAGGTTGCGCAAATGTTATGTTATTTCAAGGACGGTAATAAACGTTTGCAAGAACAACTAAGAATTTAAACAAATTTAAAGGCTTGAATTTCGCGTCTTGTAGAAACAATCAAAGATCAACGATGTGAAATTTTTGCGGGAGCTGAAGT
>CAKNXH010002310.1:0-26499 GCA_932178445.1 Andricus quercusramuli
AGAAAGAAAATTTTTAATGGAACCCTAGAAAGATCAGTTGAAGAACTTATAGAATCCATCATAATCCAAAAATCGATTTTTTGCTAAGTAGGTCCCTCTCCTCGAATCGCGTCACACATATACACATAAATATTATATATATATATATATATATATAATTAAAAAAAAGTTAAACAACCACCGCAGGGTACCACTAAGAGCAACTGCCATCTGGAAAAAAATGTCAATGGCCCCCAGTAGAACCGCGGTAAAATACACCTATGGCCACGTCTCACATCCGTGAGATGGGTGGTCACAGGGCACGACGAAATCACAACTATTCACGTGACTGTCGCGTGATTTAGTAGCAAAAGTAATTTTTTAAGCTGTTCAGGCATGCACTTATAATAAAAATGAAAGCGTTATTTAAACAAATGCTATGTATGTTCTTTGGACTGACATGTGAAATAAGTATAGATAATTCATGAGATAAAGAAGGAATGAGATAAGGAAGGTAGCATATATACTGTAATGTAATAATGCGTTAGACGAATATTAGTAACACTGTTAACTAAATTGTTCATTTAAACAGTGATTAGTTTTCTTCACTTAGAAAAAATGAGAATCCTTCCTACTCTACACAGAAAAATGCCGATCCTCAAAACAACAATGATTTTTGGTGTTGTTTTGAGTTGCAACAAAAACGAGACAGCGGAGAATAAGAATTAAGCTATGTTCATGTTATAGTTTCATACTTCACAGAGAAAAATGGATATTTAAGCGTAACAGCTAGATGCTCAGGATTAAAATATTTTATTTTTAACTATAGGGCAGCAAACTAGATGTTCAAAGTTAGTATCTGCAGATATTAAAATGTGAGATGCTAGTCTGTAACATCCAAAATGTTCAACTCAAATATCCAAAATATTACATGATGATTATGTGAAATAATGGCTTCAAATAATTGAGGAGTTCACTTATTTTTCATCATTTCAGGAATTAATTGATAACTTAATAGTAAATTTAGAATTAAACTTGCATGTTCACACACAAACGAAAAACAGATCAAGGGTATGAAATATTGATCAGATGATACATTCACTCAAGTTGACGTTACGTTTAATATATGTCGTGACGACAGACAAAAGTCTTTATCCGATTTTAATTACGGATAGCTAATTTTGATCCTTTGGAAATGCTCCAAAATTGTAATATTCCATAATTGTCAAATCGAAAATATAATATGGTTTGTGATCCAAAGTCGGATCAAAATCTAACAGGTAAGTTATAATTAGCAATAATAAGAAAAAATCTATGTATGTCAGTTTGCAGAGAAAATAAAGATATTTATTAATTATCATAATCCACGACATCAATCACTCATTTATTCATTGACTTTGTCCACACTGAAGCTCCTATGTTTCCGCTCGCGTTTCGCCTGAGACAAATAAGGCATTCCATTTCATATGAGAGCACTGCCCAAATTAAATGTTTTTCAATTTAATTCAAACTGCGATAAATTGTAGTACCACTGGAATGGCAGGTTCTAATGTATTCCCTAAGGGTTCACATTTTCCTTCTACCTCTCACCCATTTCTTTTACGAAACCTAACAGACACTTGCTGAGAGGATCTACAGCTTAAGGTGGGATCCAAACCACCAATAAGCTTTAAGTACTTAGAGAATAGTCAGCACTCAACCAAGTAAAGTTAGCAGGTGGTTAAGTGAAAATACCTATTACCTATTATAAGCTCTTTCTATAGTTTTTTGAAATTGAAAATTGCAATTCCGAATCTCTCGAAACACGTATCCTCAAATTGTGATGAAATACATATTAAAAGAAAGCTCAGAATATAACCGTTTATAAGGAATGTATTATAAAAGCGGAAAAATAGAAAGAAAATTAATTTCAATGCATTTTGGAAGAGTCAGCAGTACATTTCATTGAAAAAATTAGTGAACTTTGTCAAAGGTTCTAACACGAAAAGGATTTTTAATACTATTCACAACTATTTACGTAAATTCTTATATCTACTTCCTTTCTTCTATATTTTTATGATGGCCCAATTTTAAACATAATCGGCATTGTGGCTTAGTGGTTAGCATCCTTTGAAATTTCTTGTAATCCATGTACTAAAAACTTGAAAATATTTGAAATCTTGTGATTTGGTGAAAGAGACATAGGTGCATTTCTTTTTTAGTACAAAATTTAATTAGAATTAAATATTTTGAAACAAAGTTTGGTTTATTTTCCTATACGACACCTAGTAAAAAATGTCTATGCGGTTATAAAAAACAAATATTTTATAAGAACAAGCTCAGGGCATATATAATTCATTAGATAAGAATTCCAATAGAGTAAAAACATCTACGATGGAAAAACTTCCACAAGAAAAAAGGTTATCAGTACAATCAATATTCCGAAGTTAAAGTTTGTCAAGTAATTCCAAACGATACCTAAACTTTTTAATTTACTAAACTGACCAAATTACAGATAAAATGGGACTCTAACGAAACTTCTTTTTTTTCATTCATTTTGAAACTTAAAAGACACCTTCTGAAAGATATCGATGAAATTTGTAAATGGTTTGAAAAACTGATTTATGAAATCCAGATAAGGACAAGCTAGAGGCGTATGAACTCGATAAGATAATAGCTATCAAAACATTCATTAGTTACTCTGTTAACCAAATTCTTTATTACTACAAGAAACAGTTTTTTCTCAGTTAGAAAAAATGAGGCTCCTTTCTACTCTGATCATAAACTTAGCGGCCATCCTTAATTCTATTGGTAAATATTAAATATAATATATCTATGTTTTTAAAACCATTTTTATGGTTCCGCATATAACAATTTGTCCGACGCAAAAGCGCATTCTACCCTGATTTAAATCCGTGAAAATAGTTTGAAATCCCTTCAAATCATGTGAAATCTTTGAATTAATTTGAAATCCCTTTGCATTTTTAAAACCATTTGAAATCTTATGGAATCTTTTTAAATACTTTTAAATTACTTTAAACGCATAAATATATGAAATTCCATAAAACCCTTCGAAATCTCTTGAAATCAATTGGAACGTATTGAAATTCCTTCTAATTTTTCAAATTCGTTAAATTTTGTGATATCCTATGAGTGGAGTAACGTGTAGTAGTGGTGCAAGGGGATGAGAAGTGGTGGTCATGTCCTGATTATCCGATCAAGCCATCTGGTCACCTTACATTTAAATATACCACAACACGCTACCAAATCTTTTGAAATTCTATTAAAATCTCATCAAGTCCTTTGATATTTCTTGTAATCTACAAAAAACCTGAAAGTTTTGTAACCTAGTAAAAATGTTAGAAAAAGCTTCAACATAAACTGTAGTGGTATAGAACACAACTGCCATTAGCTAAATGCATTAAAATCAAATATTTTTAGACAAAGTTTCGTTTATTTTCCTGTACGATAACCAATAAAAGATGTCCATGCTATGGAACACAAATATAATTCGTGACATAAGAAGTACATTATAGGCAAAAAAATCTACGATGGAAAAAATTGGACCAAGTAAAAATTTATCAGTAAAAAATCAAACATTGTTTTTTAAATCAAAGTTTGCCAACTAATTCTGAAAGGTGTCTAAACCTTTGCATTTCTTGAACTGACCAAATAACAGAAACGTTGTGAATGTATTAAAAGGGAAAAGTTGGGGATTCTTGGCAAACTTTAGCTTCACAAACTGTTGTTTATACTGATAATAACTTTTCGCTTGGTGGATTTGTTTGCTTCGAAGATGTTTTTGGTGAGATTTTACTTATTTCCACATTCTCATTCATGAGAGTGTAATGGAATCGTCCAAATGTTCAATCTCTACTTTTGAGCGGATCTTTACGTTTTGAAACTCAAAGACTCCAAAAATTATAAAAATTTGTCGTTGTCTGTCTATGCGGTTACCTGAATGTTGTAACTACGAAGTTTGCTAAGCAAACTGTTTTTAATTTTATTATTCTATAAATTTCCGTTTTTCCAAACATTTTCTTTCGAATTATTGATCTGTAGGTTGGAAGTTGCCAAAAAATGTTGTAATTAGACATTTTCACATTTTACTACACGTAATTTGCGAAAATGCAATCCTCTGTTTCTTGTTGCAGAGCTAAGTTTAGAGTTCGACTGTTTACCTAACGGCGCCCCTATTCCTGGCGTTCCTCGTAGCGGAACTTCTTCTCCTGTCAGACATAATTCCCATGAAAGGTCCAGGTCCAGGTCTCCTTCTGACAGGCATCCTCCTGTCGGTTTTCCTCCTGTTGAGTTTGATCCCGCCGGGTTTCATCATGCCCGGCTTCCCCCTGTCGAGTATGATCCTGCATGGTTTCCTCCTTCCGAGTTTGATCCTGCCGAGTTTCATCCTGAAGAGTTTCCTGATGCCGGGTTTCAGCAGGCCAGACCTCCTTCTACAGACAGTTCTTCTTCTTCAAGGCCTCCTCCTCCTCTTGCCAGATGCATGGTTCCACCTACCAGGCTTCCTTCTTATCACAAAAGTGGATGTGGACTTGAACATCTCAAATTTATTCGGCTGACTTCCAAAGCGAATCCGCGCCTGATATTCGAACTTCGAAGATACACTTTTCCAGCCAATGTAGAACTTAAATTGAGAATGGAAGAACATCTTTATGAGCCTGTGCCAACTCAAGAACAAATTGTTATATCAACATCCGATGGTGACGTATTTGCAATATTGGAGAGTACTAATGTTTTGGCTGGAATGTATATTTATAATAATAAACGTATGAGACGGGCGAAAGTAAACATAGAAAGTGGCACGGTCACCTTATTGACCACACAAGAAATCGATGAAACTCCAGTAGGTACCCAACGCAAAATCAAACGACATTTTGAAGTAAAGCGGTTAAAGCACGTGTAAACCACAATCCTCCATACATGTAGCTTGTAATTAGAAATAATAATAAAAAGTCCATGTATTCTTGTTCACCAGGCTTCAATTTTTGGTCAATGCCCAGCTCGGACTTGGTTATTTACAAAATATCACACCAAATCATGAAAAAAGAGACATTTTTTACTCAACAATTTTTGACGCTTTAATAATTGCTTAATTAAACATTACATAATCTTGTATCAAAAGATAGGGACTCACAATACACGTAATTTTCTAATTTATCCATTTAATTGTAATAAATAAAATTGGATAAAAGACTTGTCAACTAGTGTTATTCTTGGTCTAAAAAATTCTTTTTCCTAAAACAAGTTCTCATCAGTGTTGGAATGACATTTAATCACAAAGATAATTAAAAAATTAACAATAACGTAGGATATCCAATATATTATGAACATTTAATCATAATCTTTGAAAATACTAAATAATTATTGGAAGAAATAATGTATAATGTAGACAAAATACAAAAGAACGATTTACTTTAGGCAACTGATAATCTGAAGGAACTTCCCTTAATATCTTTAAACTCGCTTGAAACTTAATTGAAATCCATGATAATTATTTGGAATCTCTTGAAAATGGTAAAGATCCGCATTAATCCATTAAAGTCCCCTAAAACCTTTTGAAATTTTCTGAAATTTGTTTTTGCTTTTTAGGCCACCCTGAAATATTTATATTGAGAATTTCGACTGCCAAAAAGAAACTTCTCGCGCATGTAGCGCGTGAATTGGAAAAATGTTTTCTCTACGAAATCACACTGGAAACATATGTTAAATTTATTATTTGTGGAATATATTTTTCAATTTTTTTATAATATTTGTTCTTATGTAATAAAAATAATAGTTGGAAATTTCTGGCACATTTTTCTCGAGATCATTTTCTAGAGTCACTCACGTGACTGTACGTTATTTAGTAGAAAAAGTAATTTTTTAAACGGTTGAGGCATGCACTTACAATAAAAATGTAAGCGTTATTCGAAAAAATGCTTAATTTTATAAACTACGCCTGGTTAAGGTACACGAAAGTATGTTCTTTGGACTGACTTAGCCCTCAGTTACCCCACGTATTTTAGTATACGTTGTTACCCCACGGGGGTCAAAAAGCCCCGGCCCGTCTTCTCAGGTTTGTATCTCAGCGACAAATCGGTTAATTAGAGTCAATTTTTTTTCACTGAAAAGTTTTTTTTGTGCTCTAAAAGGCTATGCTAATCAAATAATTTTAAAATAAAAATTAGGAAATCTGTATCAGAATTAACAAACAAAAATTTGATTACAAAATCTGAAATATTTTTTTTTTTAAATGATATAGTTCTCAGTCAAATGAAGATAAAAGTGTTTATATATAGTGATTTTTAAAGCTCAAGAGTTACACTTTTAGGCGATGTAGGTGATATAATGATCGGATTTAAAAAGCATAATTATTTCATCATGTGAAAATTGCGAAAAATTGCAAAACGTATAAAAATATTACCTGACACAAAATCATGCAGTATGTATATAATGGGGTGAAATTAACAAAAAATCAAGGAAATGCATTAAAAACGGGTAATTTATTGGATTTTCCGACATACGATTGTTATTTTATTGTGCGCAATATTGGCACAGTGTTGTCGTATGTTCATGGCACATGGCTCTATTACAACGCAGACATTTGTATCACGCTTTTTGATATGTTCGCAGCACTTCGCGTGCAAGAACGCGTCTCCATTTCCGTTTCTGAAAAATAAGAAAAATATTTCTCAAATAAAAATATTGGCGAAATCATATAATCATTTTTTCAAGAATATGAGAAAAATATTGATATTTTTTATTCAAATTTCTATAAAATAAGAAAAATATTAACTTTTAAATTTGAAAATTCAGTTGCAAAATCATATTATTATAATTTTGTTCACAAATATATAGTACTTTTTACCTGTGATACACGAAAGGCCTTGCTTCACAACCGATCTCTGTCGATGGATGTTTCCGGGGAGAAATTTCTATAAAAACAAGAAAACACAACATTTCAATATAAGTTTACTCTTGCGTCACACAAAACTTACTTTTATTTTTTATTGGACACAAAACATAAATTTAAATAAAGAATTTACTTACGTTTTGTATTTGTCTTCAGATCACTTTTTATAACGTTGTTACCCCACGGGGGTCTAAATGGCACAAATCGAACTTTCACACTGTCGCTTTCGGCGTAACCAACCGAACTGAGTCCGATCATGGGTTCAGCATGGACTAGGACCTCTAAACTACCCCCCCCCCCCCCCCCGGGTCCTGGCCCGCTCCCTTAGCCTATACAGAAATGGCACCGCTTTCAAAAAACCTCTAACTGAGGGTTAGTAAAGAGGGTACAAATATCTCACAAGAACAAGCTCGAAATGTAGGTAATTCATGAGGTAAGAAATATAGAATATATTTTATAATGTACGTACACTCAGAAAAAAGTTTGGTTGATTCAACCAAATTTATTGGTTAATAAAGTTTGGTTGAATATAATAAATATTTTAGTTGATTCAACCAAATATTTTGGTTGATCACGGAAAAAAGTAGATAGTTAGATTCACTTTTATGTATTGTTAACTTCAAGTTTACTTGTTCACATTGTACAAGAAACAATTCAAATAGTTTTTTATACTGAATGAGATTGTAATCTCAAAATATACAAAACCTAAAGTCAGCATCACTACTTCAAATTGTAAAAAGAAAGATTACTAAGAACAAGTAGCTTCAATAACTTTTGAAATTGTGAGGAACTTCAGTGGCATACCTAGAAACGTGTAGGCCCTTTCCGAACAATTTTTTAGGCGGTCCGCTTGAAATTAAAAAAGAAGGGCGACTTATAACTTGCTTATCAGTAAAACAACAGATTTTCGCTGACATTTTACAAAAGGAAATAAATTGTCAGAAACTATTTCATAATGGTTTCTCTTTTTTCATAATATTAGTTGAGATAATTGTTATAAATAAACATAGTGAATAACTCTACTTTATACTTCGATACAGTTTTTTTGTCTTGTACCAAATTTTCAGAATATAAAAATATTATGAAAAACTATATATAAAAAAATACTTTTTTTTACATTACTTCTGTTATGGAATTTTTTGCTTATGATATTTTTAGTTCCTTATAACAATAAAAATGATTGAGATCGTACTTGATGTAGCCACCCAGGTTCGAATATTATATTATTTGGAAGAATTTTTTTTAGTAGAATAATGCATTGTTTTCGACATATCATTTTTTGAATCAATAATTAAATAGTATATTATGCACCTAGGGGGAGAAAAAGTGCCTCTCCCCCTTGGCGCATAAGATATTTTTCATAACAAATGGATGATTTCAGACATTTCTCGAAATATAGTCATGATTTCAGTCCATATTAGATTTTGTATAATGAAGCATGAAATTAATGTTAACCTAATCTATGGTAATTTTAGAGGTGATTTATGGTAACTAATCATATATTATCCAAAATTCATTTTTAAAAAATTCCATAAATCCCCGGAAATTCATGAAAAATTCCGGTAATTTATGTTAATTTTACAGGTGAATATGAGAACTTACCCGAAATTCATTTTCAAAAATTTCCATAAATTTCGGGAAATTTATGGAAAATTTTGGTAATTCATGGTAATTTTACAGGTATACATGGTAACTTACCATGGAATACCCAAAATTCATTTTTAAAAATTTCCATAAATTTCCGGAAATTTATGAAAAATGTCGGTCATTCATGGTAATTTTACAGGTGAATATGGTCACTTACCCAACATTCATTTTTCAAATTTCCATAAATTTGCGGAAATTTATGAAAAATTCCAGTAATTTATGGTTATTTTACAGGTATATATGGTAACCTTACATAAATAACCGCAAAATTCTATTATCTGCAACCAAAATTTCCTCTCAGTTTTTACCGTGAGTGGGCTGATAATCATAAAATGCGAGCTCATAGATGCATAATTTTCATTATTCATCTCTGACGTCACTTTTGAGTCCCTAGGGAGTAAAAAGTAGAGCTTTAGCCCCGCTTCATAGGCGTTGAAAAGGGCTGAAATCATGCATGTGTCATAAAAAAATAATTTGTAATACAATTTTAGTTCAAATTAATTTCCATATTCAAAGCAGTAATAATTTTTCCAACCTTTTCACATTGATGTTTTGTAGAAATCAATACCATTTATTGAAAAAAAATTTTTTCTCATTTTCTTAAGATTTTTAATAAAAATAAAATCTACATTTCTACTGTGATATCGCGATCTTTAATATTCGTTTCTCGGAACCGATTTTTTTGTATTAAACAGTTTTTATTCTAATTCAGCATCCTCATATCTCATGAGAAAAATTTTATTTTTGCAAAAAATTTAAATTTGAATCACTATTCAATGTTTGTTTCATCTTAAAATAGCGATTTCAATTTTGCATTTGATATATTATTACAATGTTTAAAATATTTTTTTATTCATACACATATCAGTTATGTAAATTAATGTTACGTTTCAAATGAAGTGAGATGATAATAAAGTAAAATTAAAAATTCCAAAGATTTCATTCAAAATCATTTTTTCAAGTCTTGATTTACAAAAATACAAAATATTTACTGTGTGAGTTGATACTTTTGAGCAAAATATTTTTCCCTAGCTCCTTACAATTTATTAGATATCACCTGTAAGAGATTAATTAAAAAAATTGTAAGTAGACATTTATTTTCTTAGCTGGCCACGTTTTTCGCAGAGAAACTGCTTGATCGAGACTTTGTCAGAAAAGTCTAAGCGGTTCCGTAGCTCACTTGACTAAGGCGTGCGCTATATTTAGGTTTTAGGACAGGTTTTAGGTAGGCAGGTAGGGTTCGATTCCCCAGCGGGGGCGATTTTTCAAAGCGTTTGAGCATGCGATCATATGTGTAAGACTCTATGCGTGCGATTGTGTAAGAATAATCGTAAATTACGTGCAGTTATCATATATAACATAATTTCTTTCCTCCTCAAATCGATCGACATTTTACATCATTTTTGTTTTGTATAGAATACGTGCAGTGCATATATACATATACATAAACGCGTTACGATGCGAAATCGGCAAAGTTACTCTTCGCAGAAGGAAAGCTTACTACACGAAATAGTAACTTCTTGTCGCTGAGTATTGATGGTTACCAAGTGGTGCAGTGCATCCTACTATTTGAAATTGTTCATCCTACTCTTTTAAAGAGTCAGTTTAACATACCTGAACAAAAAATAGTAATTTTAACAAAATTCACGACGAAAAGCTGCGGTTCAATTTAAAATAGTTAGAACTAGTGGTTACGAGAGTTCTTCTAACGATCCACTTTTTTCCGTGATTCATACATTTGTGTGGAGATTTTTAACCACTTGTGGATAGATTGCCTGCACCGGTGTAAACCCTGCGAACGAAAGGCGTGGCCTGAACGTCATCTTTTTCGGTATGTTTAGCGTAGTTAATGGAAGTATTTGGTTGAATCAACCAAATTATTTCGTTAATCTAACCAAATCATTTTCTAATAAATAATATATTCCGCTCAAGACACTTATTGTGTTGAATCAGCTAAACATGCTCAAATAAATAATGACTTTGAATTGACAAAATTAATTCGTTGTGTTTTTTAAAAATAACCAAAGGTTTATTTGCGCTGGAAAAATTTTTTAGTTCAACAAACAAAGTAGATTGAACAAACTATTTTGTTCAATCAACTCAATCTTTCTTCTGAGTGTCATAAAGCATCAGACAAATCATTAGTTACTACACTGTTAACTAAATTCTTCATTAAAACAGTAATTAGATTTCTTCAGTCAGAAAAAAATGAGAATCCCTTCTACTCTGGTCCTAACATGGGCGGTTATTCTGAATCCAATAGGTGAATATAATAATATTATAATATGTATATATTCTTAAAAACATTATTATGGTTCCGCAAATAACAATTCTTGCAACATGATCCGAATTTTTTCCCAATTTAAATAGGTGGAAATACCTGGGAATTCCTTGCAATCATTTGAAATCATTGAATTATTCTGAGATCAATTTAGGGTGGGCACTCAAACTTCAAAAGAAAATCCAGGAATTTTCAAACGAAAAAAGATTAAACTGCAACCAAAAACAGCTCAATTTTCAACAAAATAGTTGAACATTCAACAAAATAATTAAACTTTCAACAAAATAGTATAATTTTTAACCGAAAGAGATTAATTCAGTAACAAAAATATAATAGTAGATTTTTAAATTGAAAAGAATTAATTTTCGATCAAAACAGGACGAATGGTCAACAAAACAGTTGAATTTTCGACCAAAACAGATGAACTCTGAACAAAAAATATAATAGTAGATTTCATGTGAAAAAAATTAACTTTCAACCAATAATAGTTTGGTTTTCTTACTGGGTTCTATTAATTTAATTCAGTTCTCATCTAAGTGAAAAAACGAGACAAGGGGAATTCTTTAAAAACTGAGGAAAACAGGGGAATAGGAAATGAATGGATAATAAAGTGTGAAGTCTGTGATTTAATAAACCACAGTGAAAATTCTACACAAGGAAGCAACTAATGTTACTTCAGAATATAAATTGTGACGCCCTGCAAAAAAGGGCCTTATTTGGAAATGAATAGACGCTCGTTATCTTGATGTTTTCGAAGCTTGGAAATGCTGAACATTTTAAATAATTTATTTCCCATTTAATCAGTAAGTTTACGATTAATGACATTTTTTGATAAAATAATAAAATTAATCAAATATTTCAAAATATAAATATAGCGGTATCTATTCCTCTAGTTTTTCCGAAGAATAGTCCTGGGTTTAAATTATGAGAAAAAATCCAGGTGAATCGAGCAAGGACTGATTTAATGCTCCGTGAACCCCAGGTTTTTCCGCTTTTCTTCCCAAGAGTTATTCGTCTTGAAAAATATGGAAAACTTCTGTAGTGTCGAGTTTTGAAGTCTAATTTTTGATATTGCAGAATAAAAATGTGAAAAGTTTCTCAAATGTTTAATCAAAGAAGCAAACATTAACGGTTTTTGGTAATGTCTGGATTCCGAAAAAAATTATTTAAATTGAAATAATGCAATGAAAATGCAGACTGTTGTTTTTAATTTTTGTGAAAATACAATTTTTCACTGTTATTCAACAATAGAGTTATTTGTGCTCACGTAAAATATAAACTGAGTTACTCACAGAAAAAACTAAGAAGAAAATTTGTTACGGGAAATTTTTTAGAGCGATAGAGTTTTGTTCAGCCAACTTCGCGTCTTTCAAAATACATGTGTATGTCATGGAATAAAAAAGAAAGTTTAACCGATATTTGTGTAAAGTTTATCCTGTGAAGCTAATTTTTGTTGCAGAGAATCTTTCATCGGAAATCGATGTAAAGTTTATCTTCTGTTTTTTCTGTTCGGATGTATACGTCTGGCTTGATCAAATAAAATTTTACATTAGAGATATTCAATTTTTCGCTGTTTCATCATGCACATGAACTTATACTTTTCTCACCCTTGAAATACCTTAAAAATGTAGTTTTTGAAGTGTTTTAAATATTTAACCACGGTGTCAGATTATGACACGCGCGATGAGTCATATTTTTTAATAAGAAAAATAATCTGCTCATTTTAAAAAATTCTAAGTGAATAAATAAATGGTGTCATTCATATCGAATTTACTCAAATTTGCTCGCTATAATTGAAACCTCCTTAGAGATAACGTTGGATCAACAAGAATCCATTTTTTTGAAATCTTGATTCTAACTGTGAGTAGATGATGAAATAGTTTGTTATATCACATAATGTGATTCATGACATATATACTACGACGTAGAATAAAATTTCTTGCCATATATTATTAACATAGTCTACAATAAAAGTATTCTTGTTGATTTAACTTTAGAGCTGCCTAGGCTTTACTCAAGAGGAACTTCTATATATCAATCCTATACAACGTTCTCAATTAAGATTTTCAGTAAAAATCATTTTTAAAAATATTGGAAAAATTAATTTCCATTTTAACGCGAATTTATTAGATTTATATTTTTTACACTGTCGAGTAACAGCAAAATTAGCAAATTCTTCTTCAAAAAATACAGTACAAAAATTAATCAGAAACAAGATCTTAATTTCCAGTTAGAAAATACAATGTCCTGGAATATTTATTTTACGCTTTGTATGATAGCTAAAACCAGTGTGGAAACTCGAACACTTGACGAAAAAAAACTCATTATTGTGCTCACTTTTGGTAAAAAATATCCGAAATGATTTTAACGAATCCAGGCATACGATTACTCAATAATAATAAATCCGTTCAGTCTAAAAACGTTGATGATGACGTCACACGTTATGGTTTGAATTTTACTTCTAAATTCTTTAGAAGAAAAAGTTTATGAAAAACTTGATTTAAAACACAACAAAATTTTGTGGATGAATTGTGGTTTTCACGTATGTTCCTTGTGTTGAATTTAATATTGTCCAACTACTTAAAATGATTTTTAGTATTGACTGATACAACATTTTTAATACATGTCTGTTAGGTTTTTTTTTAACTTTCGTTCATCAGTATTTTATTTAATGATTTTTCACTTTTTTATGGACAAACGATTATTTAATAAGGTAAAACGCCCAGTCTTCGCCAGCTTATGCAATTTGGTTACCTTTCCAAATTCTTTACAAATTTTAGAAGGATTACGGTGAAATATGATGACAATTTTTCGAATCTCTGTCTACCTATGATTATTATTCACTTGTTTTTTGGCCAAATACTTTTTTGTATACTTAAAAATAAATATTAAATGTAAAAGAGCCACAAAATTCCCACAGTCGTCTGTATGACATCTTAGCTTACCTAGTGATTACCTAGTCTAAAGACTAGTATTTGTCAAGTCAGTGAAATGTTTTAAAAAGCACTAAAATTTAAAAAAATACACTTGCAAGTCATGCTTTAACTAAGAAAAATTAAAATACAGATTTCGATTCCCATTCTTCACAGTCTTCACTGTTATTTTATATTTTGCTATCGCCTTGCCAATAATATTTATTTCTTCAGTTATTTGCGACAATTCAAGACCAATTTTGCACATTACGGTGTATTAGGATTTCTAATAAATTTTGCCCACGAAATTCCCGGACAATTACCGCCTTTTCCAGCTTATGAATATAAAGTACCTCTTAAGATAGAAGCATACATACAATGCATAGTGGGCTGCGATACGCGTAATTTGCTCGATTGCAATATTACAATTTATTTAAATATACATTTTTTAATTTTTTAATAATTTTGAAGAATTTCAATTTTGAATAAGAAAAAAGTAGCGCAGGTCTGTTTATCAGTTTGTCTGTATATCTGTTTATCAGTATTGAAAGTAGAGGGAAGTGGGGTATGGTGGCGGGCTTTGAATGGAATATCCTGTCGATTATAATTAAAATGTGATTTTGATGTATGTATTCTTTAGTAAGAAGCTCACATTATCAGGTTACATATATCATTACTCAAAACCGTTTTTTAACTACGTCATTATTTGATATTTAATTAATTCGTTGGTCTTGCATGTCGGTCAGCGTACCCGATACCATGGGGCATGGGTCCGTCATATCATTGCCGGTTCATTTCACGAATATGAACGTTGTAGAATGTAAAAGTGTACAATATAATGATTCTTGAGAGTATAATGTAAGGAAAAAAGTTCTCGAGACATGACCAACGCTGAATAAATGTTTTCGTATCAATCAAAGTAAACTATGTCGCCGAACCTAGTTATAACCTCTTACTCCTTGAAAATTCTTTTCAGCGTGACCAATAATATTCGAAATCCCATTTATTGAGTTATGGTTCTACCCATGTAATTAGGGTCACCATAATAAATGAAGAGAATTGCTTAAAGTGCGTTTGGAATGAGAAATTATAATTAAGAATGTAAATAACTTCATGACAATAAGTTTTAATATTTTTAAGCTTCAACCTCAAAGATAACATGCTGATCTCTTTTAAAGGAATAAAACATGAAACTGGACAAGTATTTTAAAACGAAAAATTCATCACATCACTATTTTTCCAAACAATGAAAGTCATTTTATGCAAAAAAAAAAAAAAAAAAAAAAAAAAAAACTATAAGAAAATCCACAAACGCGGGCGTTTTTTGTAACAGAGCCCCACAAAAAAAGTGGGTTGTCAGACGGACAAGAGAAGTCACATCCTATGGATTTGGGGTCGCTGAATCCGAATCCAAGGTCAGAATTCCGCCATCACCCTCAGGTTTTCTCTGATTCCGTCCGTCGGACAACCTACTTTTTTCTGTGGGGCTGTATAACTGACTCCTTGCCCGCCCCACACTGGCACCATGCCCCACTCGGGGAGATAACGATATCCGTGGCAACAAAGTTTTAATGTGGATTCCTATAGGATTTTTGGCGAGAAACACGAATCTGACATCTTTAAATCGATATCTCGAATAGTTTTCAAAATATCGATTTTTTATGTTAAAATTATTGAATTTTATTTCTGATTAATATAATTTCCAATGTCTAGTAGGGTACGGGAAGGCACCCCTGCGACTGGGCACAGAAATAATGTAAGGTCACACCCCTACCCCTTTTCCAACGCCTCGTGAGGCGGGAAGGCACCCCTAAAACTGGTCACAAAAGTAATGTAAGGTAACACCCCTACCCTTTTCCCACGCTTCGTGGGGGCGGGAAGGCATCCCTATGACTGGTCACAGAAATAATGAAAGGTCACACCTCTACCCCTTTTCCGACGCTTCGTGGGGGCGGGAAGGCACGCGTGTGACTGGTCACAGGACTGAAAAATAAATGTCTATAATTCATATTTTCAAACAAGTAAGTTATTTATTAATTATAAATAGAAGAATATCTCGAGATCTAATTGCGAGATATCGATTTAAAATTGTTTGAGTCGTTTTTCTCGTGAAAAAATCCCATATCGGAATGAACTTTAAGAAATTAGATACATTTGAAAAAAGTTTAAAAAATCGATATATCTCGAAAACTATTCGAGATATCGATTTAAAACTTTCAGATTCGTGTTTCTCGCCAAAAATCCTATAGGGATCCGCTTTAAAACTTTGTCGCCACGGATATCGTAATCTTGCCCCCCACTCTCCACTATGTTCAAATTTTGCCTAGTAAATACTTGCAAAGTTTTATTCTTTATTTTTAGTATGTAAATTTATCAATTGGCGTTCACTGGCGTCTCGGCCATGACTGGGTGTGTTATCTTGATTTAGTTCAATAGTATTGTTCTCATAATTGCAAAATATTAAATAAAAAAAAGAAGAGAAATATCACAAAACACCAAGTAATTCTAAAAGATGTCTGAATTTTTAAATTTATTACAATTAAAAATCAAACTACATAATTACTAATTTATATCTAAAACTAATTCCAAATATTTCGCGAAATTAACTGCGCAACCAGTTTCATCTTAGGAACATAGTACAACACATTACTTTCCACGATTCCTCTTTAAATCCACTTGATATTTGAACTGCAATCGTAGACTTCTAAACAGATTCTAACGATTCTTAACGCGTATTTTTACCAGGGCTCTGTTTCGTGTTGCAGGGTTAAGTTCACAGTCCAATGGTTCGCGTAATGATGCTCCTATTACTGGTGTCCCCCGTGCAGGAACTTCTCATTCTCCTGATACACATAAGGTTCATCCTGCTAGACCTTCTTCTCCAGTCAGGTCTTCTCCTTCAGTGCCTCCTCCTCCTGCCAGGTGCATGGATCCACCTACCAGGCTTCCTTCTTATTATAAATGTCGATATGGACTTGAACATCTTCCATTTATTCGGCTTATTTCAAAAAAAAATCCGCTCCGCATATTCAAACTTCGAAAATACACTTTTCCAGCCGATAAAAGACTTAAATTGAGAACAGGATATAATACCTATGCGCATATGCCAACCAAAGAACAAATTGTTATATCAACATCCGATGATGAGATTTTCGCAATATTAGAGAGTACTGATAGTCTTGCTGGGATGTATATTTATGATAACAGAGGTATAAGACGGGCGAAAATAAACATGAAAAGCGGCAACGTGACTACATTGACTGCACAAGAAATCGACGAAACTCCAGTAGGTTTCCCGAACCCAATCACAAAATGTTTTCGAGTAAAGCGGGTCAAAAATGTTTAAACCCTAATCCTCCACGCTATTAATTCAAATTCAAAAAAAAATGTAAAGCTGAAGCATAATATTTTTTGTGATCCAAAGTCAGATCAATATCTTTCAAGTAAGTTGTAATTACAAATAATAATAAAAATCCTATGTATTCAGTTTGCAAAAGTAAATAAAGGTTTTTATTAACTATAATAATCTACGAAATCATTTATTCATTTATTAGTTGATTTTTTCCACATTCAAGCTCCTATTTTTCCGCTCGCTTTTTTTCTCGCGACTTTTTCTTTCATGATCAGTGATGGGTGAGTTGCTTTTTCAAAGGAACTATTTATCGTTACCGTTATATCGCGAAAAAAGTAACTAGTTATCATTATCGTTACTGTTTGAAAATATAAATTGTTCTCAGTCCTTTTGTATTTTATGTATGGGGCATCCCACTTCATATGAGCGCACTGCCCAAAACAAATGTTTTTAGATTTTCTTCAAACACGGTAAATTGCATAGCACAACTGGAATGGAAGGTTCTAATGTGTCCCCTGAGGGTTTACATTTTCCTTGTAACTCCCCCGTATTATTTTTCCACACACCACCACATATTCTTACTGGGTATTAGGGGAACCTAGAGCTCAAGTTGGTTTCCAAACCACCAATAAGCTTACGTACTTAGAGAAACTTTTTCTCTAGAGGTAACGGTCCCACTTCTCTCCAGAGATGATTATTCCCTTGCTAGGCTAGTGGTCACCGCGTGGGCCGCCCAGGCTCTTTCAAAGTGCAAAGGAGAAATCGAAACCCGTAAGCAGAGGAAATGAGTCCAAAAAGCTCATGCCTTAGCGGCTTAAGCCCCATTAACATCGCTCACTTCAAATTGTAATAATATAGGACACTATTGTATGTGCAAAATGATAAGCAACCATAGTGTACGGTTACCGAGATATGAAGTGGGTGGTTGGTAGACTCTGTTGTGCAGACCACTTTTCAATGAAATTTTATTGGTTCAAAACCAAACCAATTAAAGTTTGTAATTAACAGATTCGCAAGAATATATGATATTTATTGTTGCCATAAAATGTCCACAAGGGTAACTTGATTCCCAATTTATTTCTAAAATTAACAAATAATGTCTAGAAACACGTATGAAGTAAATAAATATGATCAAAATATGACCAAGTATCACTTTGCGATAGAAGTAAATGATTGTAATGCCGAAATATCCTATACAAATGAGCAATCTATAATGTTCAGTGTCTGTTGGTACATCTTTCTTATAACAATTATTATAAGTCAACAATTTTTTTCATTTCACGCACCCCTAAGTATTAAAACCAAGTCACACTGAGCCTGGAACAAATTTGCACATTCTATCGTTTGTCAGTGGTGAAACTGACAGCCAAGCGCAGCGAATGGTCTCACTCAAATGAAGATATCTCGGGAACAAGAAGAGAGTCTCTGTAAATTTGTTTTGAAAGTATCGTGATTTCATAAGGAATCTTTATATCCCAATTTAACAAAAACAGAAGAAGCGTATTTTACGAAAAATTTAATCGCAAATTTGTTTTCACTTTTTTCCGGCAAAATTACAAATTTTTTTATTATCTACCGCCCAAAATTTTTATAAAATAAATCAAATTTATTATTAATTGTAACGTGGTGGCTAGCCACCCGTTATATAATAGACTTAGAAACTAATATTTTCAGGCTCAAGCTTTAAAAACTGAATAATTTTGAAGAGCACTGTCCTACCAACAACGATTTCGGGTATTAATTTATTATTTTTGTTAGTTGAGAAAAAATGCCTCATACATTAAAGAGATTCTAATTTTTAATTTTTAATTATTAAAAGTTTAAAAAATTTATAAATTTTGTAATTTTATGAATTGGAAAAAATAATTTTGCTACAAAATCATGTTGTAAGCATATCTTTAAATTATTAATTTTGTAATATATTTTTTATGACACATGCATGATTTCAGCCCTTTTCGACGCCTATGAAGCAGGGCTAAAGCTCTACTTTTTACTCCCTAGGGACTGAAAAGTAACGTCAGAGATGAATAATGAAGATTTTGCATCTATGAGCTTGCATTTTATGATTATCAGCCCACTCACGGTAAAAACTGAGAGGAAATTTTTTTTGCAGATAATAGAATTTTGCGGTTATTGATGGAAAGTTACCATACATATCTGTAAAATTACCATAAATTACCGAAAAATTTCATAAATTTCCGGAAATTTATGGAAATTTGTAAAAATGAATTCTGGTTATTCCATGATAAGTTACCATATTTACCTGTAAAATTACCATGAATTACCAGAATTTTTCATAAATTTCCGGAAATTTATGGAAATTTTTGAAAATGAATTTCGGGTAAGTTACCATATATACCTGTAAATTACCATAAATGCCCGAAATTTTTCATAAATTTCCGGAAATTTATGGAAATTTTTAAAAATGAATTTGGGGTATTCCATGGTAAGTTACTATATTTACCTGTAAAATTATCATAAGTTACCAAAAATTTTCATAAATTTCCGGAAGTTTATGGAAATTTTTCATAAATTTTCGGAAATTTATGAAAATGTTTGAAAATGAATTTTAGGTAAGTTACCATATTCTCCTGTAAAACTACCATAAATTACCGACATTTTCCATAAATTTCCAGTAATTTACGGAAATTTTCAAAAATGAATTTTGGGTAATCTATAATAAGTTACCATAAATCACCCCTCTAAAATTACCATAGATTAGGTTAACATTAATTTCATGCTTTATTATACAAAATCTAATATGGACTGAAATCATGACTGTATTTCGAGAAATGCCTGGAATCATCCATTTGTTATAAAAAATATCGTATGCGCCAAAGGGGAGAGGCACTTTTTCTCACCATAGGTGTAATAATACACTATTTTTATAATATTTGTTATTAAGTATTAATAATAACAATTGAGAGTTTCTGATTCATTCTCCCAGTGAAAGATTCATATTCACATGATTGTCACATGACTTAGCAGAAACAGTAATATTTTCCGCATTTGAGGCATCCATTTAAAATAAAAATAAAAGCCTATAAATGAAAATTCGCCAAAAGTGACATAAGTCACTTTTTTTTAGTTGAGGCACAATTCCTGTAAAAATAAATAGTGAAAGATATGCACGTGGTCTAGGCTCAACAACAAAATTATTAATCGGGAATACTATGGGATTGTTTTTAAAGTCCACGTCACTCGAACAAAATTTTGTTTAAGCTTACCAGATAACTTTAGAAAGATATCAAAAACATTTGCCAATGGTTTTAAAAACAACTTAACCTTACACTGTTAAGCCACTGATAAACCATTCTTAATACATTTTAATTTTTTTTTAAGTTCATCAATATTATATACTATTTGAAAATTTTTTACTTTTTCATGGACAAACGATGTTTTTTATAATTCAGTTATATTGAAACGTTTTTTAAACTAAACTTTCTAATAAATAAAATTTCTTTAAAATCAAACATTTTAAAACAAACTTTGGTTTAGTTTCGTCCACGATACATATGTAATGAAAGATATACAGGTGGTTATGAAACACAAATATCTCACAAGGACAAGCTCGAGGTATAGATAATTCATGAGATAAGAAATGTAGCATATATTATATATTTTTCCTCAATTAGAAGAAATGAGCATCGTGTGTACTCTGATCTTAACATGGGCGGTCATCCTTAATTCTATTGGTAAAAAGAATAATATATCTATATTTTTACAAGCATTTTTCGCATATCCGTATCTAACAAGGCCAAAGTTCGGGGCATATATATAATAATCATAAGAAAAAGAGTATATTATATATCACATGCTACGAAATGAAGCACCAAAATAATCATTAGCATTGCTATTGGTTTCCAAACTCTATTTGAGTTTGTCTAAACTGAGTACGAATTTAATCTGAATTTATTTCGGGGAAACCACAAATGTACGTGTTATGAAAAATGAAATTCAAGAAGTGTACCGATTTGATAAGGAATTCACCCGAATTGAGATAATGAGTGGTTGTATAACAGATTATTGGCAATGAAAGTAAAAATATGCTGTACTACTTATTTTCTTTAAATATAAATAACTTTTTTGAAATTCTATTTAATCCTCTGCGGTTTCAAATTTCACAAATCTGCTTATGGGCTTACATGTTATTAGAAATTGGAATGATATCCGTTCTAAATATTCATCTAAACTTATGTCTGTTATCTAAACGACCACAGAAAAAACAAAGGGTTGAAAGTGATTTATGAAAAAATGCTGAGGGTAATCACGGCATGCAACCAAAATGACGATCGACAAGGGTAAAATGAAGGATCACTAACTTTTCATTTTACCCTCAATGATCTTCCTTTTTTGCAAGCCACGATTACCCGTAACATTTTTAACTGAATCACATTTTACCCTTTGTTTGTTATCTGTAGTTTTTGTCTGTTTTTGGAACACGTATCTAGAATTTTACCCCTAATTAAAATATGTACTCGTTATCACATTGCAATAAAAAATCTGTATATTAAAATTCGAATCACAGACAAACGCCGATCCTCACAAGTACGACAATTCGGTGCTGTTTTTCTGTGATGTCAGAACATAATTTGAATGTGAATCGTATATGGTATATTATGTTGTTTTTCTATAAAGAAATTTAAAATCTAGTTATTTATAACATTAATAGGTTATAAAATACAAATGGGGTAAGATTTCCCAAGTGTCCCTGCCTAGAATTTTGTTGTCGCCTATCTCATTCAAACTCCGCCAGCTTGTAGTACTAGTGAACCTCTCTAAATCCTGTGAAGGGGGCGCACCTAGTACAACGGGTTGTCAAGATACAGGGCCCCGAATTTTCGACGATTCACCCCGACTACTAACTTTCAATTGTACATAACTGCTGATACAGTTATCCAATTTTACTTTTTTATGAGGGGTTTGGAAAGGTATTTTAACAAGGTTTACATTAAAAGTAATCATGAAACAATATAAAAATTATTTCACCATGATTTTTCATGTTAAAAAACATTTTTGAGATTTTCTCTCAATGCGGCATTTTTGATATTTTTTAATTAGGCTAGAGAAAAAGCTTGATTTTTTTCGCTTGCGAAGCACCCCGAAACGAAAATGGGATGGAAAGTATTGACTGAGTCATAGAGTGGCGCCAGCTAGCCACGGCGCTACTGAGCGTGCTATAGTGACTCAGTGGTTCTAATAATTGATAACAATGATTTTTCTGCTTACGCGTGACAAAAATTCCATGTCACTCTGACTTGAATGTAGCTGGAGAACGATTTAGATATTTTCTTAATTAAAATTTAAAGATGGCTCCATTGTAGGAAAACGATAGTTAATAATAAAATGATAAACGATTTTGGTGGATGGTTCTGCCCATCTGTTACATGTCGAGATGGATTTTGATAAGTATTCTTGTTTGCCACGTTTTGGTGAGTTTTTTTTTGTGTTAATCTCTTTGCCTTTAACAATTTGCTGGGGTGCTTTTTGATATGAGTCTCCTTGCCTCTCACGTTTTGGGGTTTTTTTTTGTTTCCAAACATTCCAAACAATTAGTAGCTTTAACCCATTAACGCCCAGAGGACACGTTTTCGCATTACGCTCTTCTACAAGATATTGCACTATCAACGCGCAATACAAAAAATTTGAAAAGTACCTACCCTACTATTTTCGAGGTCGCTCTTTCCGATGGTGTAATCAGAATTTCTTGAAAAAGTGTTATTTTGCAACTTTTTTGCAAAATAATGTTAAAAAACGCGAATTTTGCAGTCCTATTTTTTTTCATTTTCGATTTTCGTCATCTTATCGCATAATTATTCAACCATGGAGTGACGTAATCGTGTCCTCAATTGTTGTAGTTTCGAATTATGTCATTAGTTTTATTTTTATCATGATTGAAACTTGCAAAATAGCGGTATAAACATTAAAAAATTTGGAAATTTTTCGACTAATCAATTAATGTGATTAAAAATGATATATCGTAACAAATGTGCAAGTTATATATATACTATGGTTTTTTGGGTCGCTGATCATGAATTTGATATTATTTTTGCAATATTAATTTGTTTAAACAATTTGTTTAAACAAATAATTGCACGAAAATGAAAATTTTTTAAATTAGTTAAATGCATCGTAATCTACGGGAAAAATACGTTCAAATCATATATGAAAAATTATAATTATTTAAACAATAATGTAATTTATTAACAAATTTCTTTATATACCCAAAATACGTTGTTACATATGGTTTCTTGGGTTTTTGGGATCGCTGATGACGAATTTCATATTCGTTTTGCTCAATTATATTGTTTAAACAAGTGATACATCAGTAGTAATTGTATTTTTTCAAAACTCGTCACTAATATAGCGCTCCAAAGGAAAAATTAGCTAAATAATATTAAAAAGTTTTATTTTACTGTTTTTGACTTTCAATATCTAAATAATTCTCATTTGATTTTCAATTTTGTGCTCCAGATTTTTTTCGTTTCGGCATGGTCTACCAAATCGAGTGCCCAAAAAATTACTTTCGAAAAATGAAACAATCCAACTATTTTACAGAAGTGAATAATATTACTCAACGTACAACGACGGCGCGACACCTTCTCTTTGTACTTATTCCAAATACTCTATACGTATATCTACTTATGATGACTGAATATGAAAATACTCAAAATCAACCGAGAATAAAACACTCAATTCGCAAGATTTTTTATGAGCAAAAATATGTCATCTATAAGGTTGAAACTATAACATCAAAATATGATTACCATAATTGAGCAAAATAAATATGAAATTCGTCAACAGCGATCCCAGAAACCCAAGAAACCATATGTAACAACGTATTTTGTGTATATAAAGAAATTTGTTAATAAATTACATTATTGTTTAAATAATTATAATTTTTCATATATGATTTGAACGTATTTTTCCCCGTTGATTACGATGCAATGAACTATTTGAAAAAATTTTCATTTTTTTGCAATTATTTGTTTAAACAAATTGTTTAAACAAATTAATATTGCAAAAATAATATCAAATTCATGATCAGCGACCCAAAAAACCATAGTATGTATATATAACTTGCACATTTGTTACGGTATATCATTTTTAATCACATTAATTGATTAGTCGAAAAATTTCCAAATTTTTTAATGTTTATATCGCTATTTTGCAAGTTTCAATCGTGATAAAAATAAAACTAATGACATAATTCGAAACTACAACAATTGAGGACACGATTATGTCACTCCATGGTTGAATAATTATGCGATAAGATGACGAAAATCGAAAATGAAAAAAAAACAGGACTACAAAATTCGCGTTTTTTAACATTATTTTGCAAAAAAGTTGCAAAATAACACTTTTCTAAGAAATTCTGATTACACCATCGAAAATAGCGACCTCGAAAATAATAGGGTAGGTACTTTTCAAATTTTTTGTATTGCGGGTTGATAGTGCAATATCTTGTAGAAGAGGGTACTGCGAAAACGTGTCCTCTGGGCGTTAATGGGTTAAATTACTGTTTCTGACACAATTTCTAGTTGGATTATTACTACTCGGGTAAAAGACCCTAATTAAAAAAATGTGTACAATATTTGTTAGTGAACAATAACAATTGGAATGACAGTTCGCATTTCAAGGAAAAAATTAGAAAAAGGGCGAATAGAGAGAAGAGTGTGAAGTCTGAATTTACATCAACAATTTTAGGAACTCTAAAGTTTCAAACACACGCGATATTCTGTCTGAAAAATTAAGTAAAAAGTAGGTGCAATGCGAGAATCCATCAAAACATTACTTTTCGTTCTTCAGAGGTCTGAAAAAAATTTTTTTAATGCTAAGAACTCCTTAAATAATTAGTTTAGAAAAATATTTCATCAGAACTTTTTTACTCACTTTTTCACATATAGAATGGCCACTAGGGTGGTCCAAAAATTCATTGGAAACTTTTTTTTTTTTATTTTTATCGGGACCCCCCCCCCCCCCACCAAATTTGTTCGAATCCACCCAAAAATAAATCCATTTTTTTTTGTTTAAAAAAAAAATGTTATTTAGGGGTGGCGCAAGCCCTATGAAGTTTAACATGTATTTCCCATAAGAAAAAAATACGTTTTTGTAAATCTTATTCAGAATCCTCAATACAATCTCAATCGAGTTGAAACTCAACATTTCTCTTCACAATTAGCCATGGAATACGAATAAAATATCACTTTTCAAATATCACCCCCATAAGTCTATTTTATAGGGTCCCAAAGAAGCCCCATAAGTGAAAAAATGGGTTTTGCGAGTTTTTGGCGATAATTATGATTTTTTTGCGGTTTTTTTAATGCGAATTGTTTCTAATACATAAAATATGACTTTATACTGAAAATAAGATATTTAATTGGATTGTTTAAACAATTTATTATTGTTTTTAGCAATTTTATCATAGAATGTAGTTAGAAAGACGCGGTTTTTTCACAAATTTTCCATTTGTTGTCCAATTTTCAATTAGAGGGAAGTGATAGTTCATCAATGTTAACAATAGTGATTGTTTACACAATTTATTATAATTATTAATAATATTATATTTGAATAATGCTAGAAAGATGCGGATTTTTTTTTAATTTATGGCTTCTTGTCCAATTTTCATTTGTAGTGAAGTAATAATAAATTCAAGTTAACAAAATAATTGTTTAAACAATTTATTATAATTATTAATAATATTATATTTGAATAATGCTGAAAAGATGCTGTTTTTTTTAATTTATGGCTTTTTGTTAATTTTCATTTAGAGTGAAGTAATAATGAATACAAGTTAACAAAATGATTGTTTAAACAATTTATTATCATTGTTGATAATATTCTCTTTGCGTAATTTGTAGAATGTTGCGGTTTCTTCTGAAATTTTCAACTGTTTGTCTTTTTTTTATTAAAAGTTACTTGATAATTAATTATATTTAACAAAAACAATTGTTTAAACAAATTATTATTGTTTATGACTATCATCATCTATATAGGTGTCGCCTGATAGTGCTGTTTTTCGGCAATCTTTACCTTTCTGTCCTTTTTTCACTTAGTGAGGTGATAATTAATTAAAGTTAACAGAAAAGTTGTTTAAACAATTTAATATTGTTTGTAACTATCTTTTCTTAGATAAGTGCTAAAAAGTGGTGCTTTTTCTAAAATCTTTTACTTTGCATCGCCTTTTTATTTATGAACAAATAATAAGTCAAACACAACAAAAATTATTTTTTACAACACTATCATGAAAATGGCGTGTTTTCGTACTTATGATCTGTGTGTAATGTGGCGCATTTCGAACGATGCGAATAAAGAACGTACGAAATGAGGAATGCTTACTTAAAGGCCTCTTTTCGTAAGCATTCCACATTTTCACAATAAGTGAAAGGAAGATAGTTAAATAAAGACGGAAATAGGTCGATGTTTTCAGCGACAA
>CAKNXH010002310.1:26899-126022 GCA_932178445.1 Andricus quercusramuli
CCCCCCCCGCAACTTCAATCAGGTGGCGTTTTTTTTCACGATTTTCATGATCTTGTTGTAAAAAGTTTCGTGCATGTCTCGTGGTAGGCCCTTTTCTTGACTCGTGCAGTGTTTTGAGACTCGTCTTCGGTTCGGGCACCGTCGGTGCCCTCACCTAAGACTCGTCCTAAAAACACTGCACTTGTCACGAAAAGGCCATCGCCTACCACTTGTAATGCAATATACTATTTCGAATGATATTTTTGTTTCAAGTAAATTATTTTTGCTCTTTTCCCAAAGCTTAAAACAATTAATTCAGATAAAGAAAAGCTATTTTACACAATTAATTATTAATTAATTAATTATTCTATCCTTCGTTTTTGCCTCTTTTGTAAAATAGCTTTTTTTCTTTAAATGAATTTTTTTGAGCATTGGGAAAAGAGAAAAAATAATTCACTCAAAACAACAATACCATTCGAAAAATCATTTTTCTACTGGTTGACTTATTATTTATTCATAAATACAAAAGCGATGCAAAGTGAAAGATTTTAGAAAAAACCGCCACTTTCTATCACTCATCTAAGAAAATATAGTTATAAACAATATTAAATTGTTTAAACAACTTTTTTGTTCACTTTAATTAATTATTACCTCACTACTTCACTCCACATGAAAATTGGACAAAAAGCCAGAAATTTAAAAAAAAACCGCATCTTTCTAGCATTATTCAATTATTATATTATTAATAAGTATAATAAATTGTTTAAACAATTATTTTGTTAACTTGAATTCATTATTACTTTACTCCGAATGAAAAGTGGACAAAAAAACAGAAATTAAAAAAAAAACCGCATCTTTTCAGCATTATTCCAATATAATATTAATAATAATTAAAATAAATTGTTTAAATAATTATTTTGTTAACTTGAATTTATTATTATTTCCCTCTATTCGAGAATTGGACAACAAATGGAAAAATTGTGTAAAAACCGCGTCTTTCTAACTACATTCTATGAGAAAATTGCTAAAAACAATAATAAATTGTTTAAACAATCCACTTAAATATCTCATTTTCAGTATAAAGTCATATTTTATGTATTAGAAACAATTCGCATTAAAAAAACCGCAAGAAAATCATAATTAGCGCCAAAAACTCGCAAAACCCATTTTTTCACTTATGGGGTTTCTTTGGGACCCTATAAAACATACTTATGGGGGTGATATTTGAAAAGTGATATTTTATTCGTATTCTATGGCTAATTGTGAAGAGAAATGTTGAGTTTCAACTCGATTGAGATTATATTGAGGATTCTGAATAAGATTTACAAAAACTTATTTTTTTCTTATGGGAAATACATGTTAAACTTCATAGGGCTTGCGCCACCCCTAAATAACATTTTTTTTCAAAACAAAAAAAAATGGATTTATTTTTGGGTGGATTCGAAGAAATTTGGGGGGTGTCCCCATGAAAATTCGAAAAAAAATTTTTTGGACCACCCTAATGGCCACTCTTATTAGAAATGTTCAAATTCAAGAAAAAAATGTATTAAACAATTTGATTTGTTTTTTAACGAGTGAGTCTACTTTTTTTACTTTTAGCTTGGTATACTTCCCCATCATCAAGGCTTAATAATTGCATAAAAAATTAAGTTGAGTATGTAAGAGAAAGGGTGATATGCGAAACCGGGCGAACCCACAGTTATTTGTTAATTTCCACAAAAATTTGGATGGGTGATGAGGTCCCTTTTTTACCCCAGGCGTTTTGGATTTCAAAAAAAAAAAACTTTTTTAGCCCCGCTAATGTTGATAGATCTACAAAATATGAGGTATTCATAATATTAACCTATATACCTACACTGAGAAAAATGGATTATACGAACTGGATAATAGAATTAAAGAATAATGCACCGTGTAGAAAAGTATATTAGCGAATCTATAATATTTTTCTAATTAGGAAGATGTGTTACCAAATATAATCTCCAGATGTTAAATTCTTATAAACTGTAGACATTAAATTCTAACATCTCAGATTTTTAAATATC
Source organism: Andricus quercusramuli (assembly GCA_932178445.1). Classification (NCBI taxonomy): domain Eukaryota; kingdom Metazoa; phylum Arthropoda; class Insecta; order Hymenoptera; family Cynipidae; genus Andricus; species Andricus quercusramuli. Next base: position 28,921 of record CAKNXH010002310.1, read on the forward strand.
CAGACGTCTGTGTAGTCTCAGATGGTACGTCGCGTCGCCTCCTTTACTTTTGTTTTTGTAGTCTTATGATAGCCACTTTCCTGCTTATTGCGTGTTTGAAGCATTGAAATTTGTTCCCAGTTCTACTTCCGAGCTCGTCTATCAAAATTTTGTATAGGTTTATATATACGTTTGCACAAATTATTATTTATATTTCAGGTTACGTAATGGACCAGAATTATAATATGAATATTAGATTTTTAAATCTTGTATTATATATTTTATTATCTCAGATTATAAAGTTTTATAATCCAAGATATTGTCCCGTAATATCTATTTCTTAATATCTAGGGATGATATTTTTAATAATTTAGATCGCTGTCCCATTGTTAATAGTCCAAGATAATATCCAGTAACATGTTTTTTATTACTCGGTATAATCCATTTTTCTCAGTGAAGAAGATTAATTTTTAACCAAAAAAGACCAATCACAGCCAAAAACATGAATTTTCAATTAAATGATGAAACTTGAACGGGAAGAGTTGAATTTTAAACTAAAAAGACGAATTTTGAACTAAAATGATTATATGATAGAAAGAAGAATTAAAATAGTTGAGGAATAGCAAGTCAGCAACGTTATTTGCAAAGTCGCTCTTGCCCCGCCGGACGGTCCTGCCCCGCTCTACTATATATTACTCAAGCAAAAAATTAGATTTTTTAATCTTATCAGACACCTTCAGAAAGATGTCAGCAAACATTTCTAAATGGTTATGAAATAATACAAATACCTGACAAGGAAAAGCTCGAGGCATATATAAATAATTAGATAAAGAAAATAGTATGGGAGAGTGGGGTATGGTGCCGGTCGTGGTACAGTGACAATGACAAACAACGTCCGCGTTTACTGATTTTCATGTTAGATTTTCACATAAAATAGCTTTCTTTATTTAAAGACACAGTGACGTGATGCAACTTCTGTTTTAAAATACGCGTCAGGAGAATAATTATGAGAAAACAGTTTTGGCGGAAACAGATGAAAATGCCTTTGGCAGAAATTAAGCACATACAGTATATGTATAAATACTTGAAAAATGCAAAAGTTAGGTTTTATTAGCCCAAGTATTTCCTTAAACTATCCTCAAACTATAATAAGATATTTTTACATGCATACAACATTTTCAACATAACTCCTTTCGATCGATATCTAGGACTACTTCTTGCAAAATTTTAATTCATTGATTAATTTTTAAGCTTTATCAATGTTTATTGAAAATTCGATTTCTTAGTCATTCATTCAAAATCCTATTCAACGTCCAATATTCAAGTTAATGTATAGAATTCCTGAAAATAAAACAAGAATCAAAGGATCAAATTTGGACAACCACCACACAATTCTCCTATTGCTCTCATTTTTCTTACCTTGATAAGGGTGCTGTATGAGCACCGAAAAGTTGGTAAATATTATAAATGCTTTCATGTTGCGATTCGATAATAATAAAAATAGAAGACGAAAGCAATAAAAAAGAGAAGGAAGGGGATTGGTTGGTTGCCTTTCTCATTTTTCTTTCCTCTTTTTTATTTTTGTCTGAAGAAACAAATTTTTTTGTTTTTAGGAATTGTCAACGGCGATGCCACGCTGAAAACACCAGTTCCCGTTAGATCACTGAAGTTAAGCAGTGTTGGGCGCGTTTAGTACTTGGATGGGAGACCGTTCGGGGAATACTGCGTGTTGTTGACCCGTCGTGGGTGTGGTGGACCCACACTGGTAGTATTTATCCACCTAGAAACACTACCCGAATCGGGTAGTGAGGCAATGAACTTTCGAGTTCGAAATGCTAATCAATTTTTTTTTTTTTTTTTTTTTTTTTTTTTTTTTTTTTTTTTTTTTTTTAGGAATTGCAAAAGCAGCATTTTATAGTGGTTGTCCAAATTTAAGCGTTTGATTCTTGTTTTATTTTCAGAAATTCTATACATTAAATAATATTTCTCTAAAATGAAATATTTTAGAACAAAGTCTGGTTTATTTTTCTCCTCGATACCTACGTAATGAAAGCTATCCAGGTGGTTATGAAATACAAATATCTCACAAGCACAAGCTCGAGGCATATACGATTCATCAGATAAGGAATATAGCACGTATTGTATAATGTAATAAAGTGACTAATCATTAGCTACACTTTAAACCAAATTCTTTATTGATACAATTCTATCCGTATTATTAGCATCCGTTTTTCCTCAGTTACAAAAAATGACGATCCTTTCTGCTCTGGTCCTAACATGGGCAGTTATTCTTAATTCTGTTGGTAAGTATACAATAATATAATAGTAAATGTATATTTAAAAAAATATTGTTATGCTTCCGCAAATAACAATTTATGCGACGCAATCCGCCAATATATCCTAAGTAAAATCCGTGTAAATCCTAAGTAAACATAGTTTAAAATCACCATTCCATTTTTAAACCCCTTTAAAATCTTATGAACTCTTTTAAGACACTTTAAAATCACTTTAAACACTAAAAGATTTTAAATTCCGTAAAATACTTCAAAATTTGTTAACTTCCGTGCAATTTTTTAAATCCTATAAAATATGTTAAATCCTTGAAATCTAGTGAAAAAATCTTGGAAATAACATAACTCACTTTCTTTGTTGATATACAATTTCTTTGAAATCAAATAGTTTCTAACAAAGTTTTGTTTATTTTACTCTATACACCGAAAAAACGATATTCTAGTATTAAGAGTGTCATATTCTTACACGCATATTCTTAGTAATATTCTTAATGAAGTAAGCGAAATTCTCAATTTAAGAGTATCTTCTAACCAAAGGACGAAATGCGCCTCGCTCCGTCCAAATGTTTCTGTTAATGTTTTGTGTGACGTGCTTTTCGATCAGTTTTTCGAATTCGTAATAAGTGAGAAGCTCGAAGAAATGCAACCGATTCTTAGGATAAATCGCGTGTGCACATCCATCTGCTTCTCTTTACAGAAAAAGTTAGAGTGAGAAAGGTCTGATTTGACAGTGAGGTTGAATACCGTTAACCACACCGAGACATAACCTCTCTACATTATTTATTCGTTCGCGTGTGACATCAAACTTTTCTCACCTTAACGTTCTCTGCGAAGGGAAAGAAATAGAGTTAGAGATGTGCACATGCGACTTATCCTCAGAATTGGTTGCATTTCTTCGAGCTCGTCACTTATTATACAATTACAGCGACAGATTTCGTATGCAACTATATTCTTAAACTTAGTGGAGAATTCTTACAATTAGACAAGCATATATATTCTTAAGGTAAGAGGGACTCCATCGTACACTAAGAATATATTCTTGGCGCCTATTTAGGTTGCAAATATTCTTAAACTTAGTGGGAAATTATTAAAATTAGAATATCGTTTTTTCGGTGTAGCAGTAAGTAGTGAAAAATATTCATGTGGTCTAGGCCCATGAAAAAATTATTTGAAAGATTTATTAAGAAACAATAATTTTTCCACAATAGCCCCATGCACGGGGATATTGTGAGACTGCTTTTAAATGGATATGACTCAACAAAAATGATTTTTTTCAATCTTAACAGACACCTTCAGAAAGATGTCCGCAACATTTGTGAATGTTTGAAAAATTACCGTTATAGACCGAGATTTTGATAGACGCGACATGAAAAAATCGCTTTATTTTCCCAAACTAATCATTATTATTCAGTTTTTTTTTCTCCCAAACTCCATTTGAATTTGTTTGCAATAAGTACGAATGTAAACCGAATTTATTCCAGAGAAACCGGAATGTGCGTGTTGTAAATAATTTAATTCGAGAAGTGTACCGTATTTCTTTTATTTAAATATTATTAACTTCCTTGAAATTCTATTTAATAGGATGTGGTTTCAAATTTTACGCATATTTCTTAGTGAGTTATGTTATACAGTATATCTATATTTTTACAAACATTCTTAAGGTTTTCACAAATAAAAATTGGTCCTACGTAATCCGCGTTTTGTCCAAATCAAACTTCGTGTAAATTCTTTCAAATCCCTTGAAATCATTTGAAATCTTCAAATTCTTTTGCAATCCCTTGAAATTTTTTAAACCCTCTGAAATCTATTAATGTACTTTGAAATCACACTAAACACTAAATGATTTAAAATTTCCTGAAATTTGATAAAATACTTCAAAACGCTGCGAAATCTTTTGAAACTCTATTAAAATCTTATAAACTCCTTTGATATTTGCTGTAATCTACAGAAAAATCTTTGAAATCTTATAATCTGGTGAAAAACATTAGACAAAGATTCAACCATATTTGTTGCAGTTTCATATCACTACAGTAGCTCAATGAATTTAATATGAAAACGAAAACTTAAACCTGAATCTTTGTCAAAAGAGAGATAACTTACTTTATTTTTTGGTGCAAATTTCCCTAAAATCAAATATTTTCGAATAAATTTTGGTTTATTTTCCGGTATGATGCGTAGCAAAAATTTTCATGTGGATATGACATACAAATATCTCACAAGGGCAGCCCAAGGCATATATAATTCATGAGATAGGAACTGTAGTACAGTAAAAACATCTCGATGGGAAACATTCCACGAAGTAAAAAGTTATCAGTATAATCAACATTTTCTGTGAAGCTTATGTTTACCAAATTACATACAGAAACTTTGAGAATGTCTTAAAAAAGGAAATCCTGGCAAAATTATTATTAAGAAAAAGAGAGAAAATCTCGCCAAGATTTCATTTCTTTCCTTTTAAATAAATCCTTAGAATTTCTGAATTTGCTGACTGACTTCTTTTTTAATACAAATTTTTATTAAATAAAATATTCGTTTCAGAGTAATAGACGTATTTAATACTTAAATATAATATAAGGGATACAATTGGTATTGATATTTAAAGTATATAATTTAATATACAGGCCTCACCGTCCCTATGGGAGAAAATATAGGGACCAAAGGGTACTTTTTGTCACACCATAGGGTACTTTTTTCGTGCTCAAAGGGTAAAAAATTAAGGTTAAATTCAAAAAACTTGAAAAAAATTCAAGCTAAATTTAAATGAATTGAAAACAATTTAAAAATATGAAAAAAACTAAATTAAATTCAGAAAATTTGAAATGAGCTTAGAAAAATGCAAAGGAATTCAAAATAATTTGATGAAATGCCTGAGAATTCTAGGTACGGTTAGAAGACTTCAGGATTAATTAAATTAAAACTTTTCAAACTCCAAGAAAATCTATTGAGTTAAGAAGAATTGACTAAATTTAAAATAATTCAAGTAAATTAACAAAATTCATTAGAATTTCATAAAATTTAAAAATATTTAAGGTGAATTCCTTAAAATAATTTCAAATTTCTTCAAACCTTTGAAATCCTACTAATTTCTAGCCAAAAAAGTGACTAATGACTACAAAAGAATTCAAATGAATTGGGAACGATAATTTCAAAATATGAAAAAACTTGACTGAATTCAGAAAAATTGAAATGACCTTAGAAAAATGCAAGGGAATTTAAAGCGATTTAATGAAATGCCTAAGAATTTAAGGTAAGGTTAAGAAACTTCAGGATTAATTAAATAAAAACTTTTAAAAATTCAAAAAATCCACTGAATTAAGTAGAATTGATTAGATTTTTAAGAACTCAAGTCAATCAAAAAAGTCTATTCATTTAAGAAAAATCTGAGTGAATTCAGAGGAGTTCAAGGGAAACGAGAAAAATTCGATGAAATTTATAAAAAATCAAACTGAATTTAAAAAACAATCAAGTGTATTCAAAAAAAAATTTTTAATATGAAAAAATGCATTGAATCGTGTGAGTTTGAAATGAGTTTAGAAAATTTAAAGAGAAATTAGGAAGAATTTGATGAATTGCCTAAGAATTTAACGTGAGTTTTAAAGACTTTAAGAAGAATTGAACAAAAACTTTTTAAAAATCCATTGAATTGAGTAAAATTGAGTGAATTTAGAAGAATTCAAAAGGATTTAAAAGAATTCAGGGCGAATTCGAAAAAATATTTAAAAATCTCGTAAAATCTTTAAAGTTACGAAATCCCTCACTTTTTGTGAATAAATTCTTCGAAATCCATTAAATTTGATAAAATCCCGTGAAATTACATGAAATCTGATGATACTTCTTGAAATCCTGAAATGTATTAAAATACCTGGAGAGTTTTTAAAATCTGTTAGTCATTGCAATCCACGGAAATGTTGTAAAACCCTGTGGATTCTTTTAAAATATCGTAAAAACTTTTAGGTCTCATAAAATCGTTCCATATCTTCCGATTGTTTTTGAAACTTTAAGACGAAACTTTCCCGAAATATATAAAATCCTTTGACATCTTTTGAAATCCCTTGAAGCTTTTTGAAGCTCTCGAAAATACCTGGGAATCTTGTCCAGTACACTCAAATATTTCAAATCTTTGAAATTCCGTTAGGTTACTTGAATCATTAAAAAAATTATGTGAATCTTATAATAAAATAATCTAAAATATTAGAAAACTTTTAAAATCAATTGAATTTTTTTTAAGCTCTCGAAAATGCTAAGGAATTTGAAAGAATACTTTAATTTAAGGTATTTAAAATCCTCAGGATCAACTAAATAAAAACTTTTAAATTAAAAAAAAAATCCATTCATTAGATAAAATTGAGTAAATTTAGGAAAATTCAAGTAAATTAAAATTTGTTTAAAGAATTTTGAAGAATTGTTAAGAATTCAGGCTAAATTATCCTAGAATATGTATTAGAATATCTTGAGAGCTTTAAAATCCCTTAAAATTACTGATTTCATATCTTCCGATATTCTAGAAAATGCATTATCCTAAAATATTTCAAACGTTTGGAAATCCAGTCAAATTAATGAAATTAATTTTAAAAATCCCTTGCAATCTTTTCAAATGCCCTAGAATATATCAAATTCAAAGCTCTTGAAAATGTCTTAGAAGTTTCAAAAATACCTTAAAATCGTAAAAATCTCTTCAAATTATTGAAATCTATTAAAAGTTTCTCGGAATCTTTAAAAATACCCTGAAATATTTCAAGAGAATTCAAAAAATTCAAAAGTAGGGATAAACCTGAATTGAATAGTAATAAACCTATGAGTTCATTTGTTGAAAAAAGTGACTAAAAAGTGATTAGAGACAAAAATTGACAAATAGTGACTGTGTATGACTTTTTACAGAAATGTCCTGGTGTTTCTTATTTTTGTTTCAGAATGCCTGACTCTTGAAAGCTTTGATCTTTCTATCATTTTTTTAATGTCCCTTACGCGCTGCAAATAGGGTACCATAGGTACCCAATCTTGAAAATAGGGTACTTTAGGGACCGTAACTGAAAATAGGGTACAATAGGCAATAGGGGATGTAGGGACCGGTCTGTGTTCACGTATTTTGGAATAAAGTGATCTGATTCTTGTTTCAGAGTTAAGTTCACAGTCCGATAGTTTACGCAATGACGTCCCTATTTCTGGTGTTCCCGGAACGTCTGATTTTGATTCTCCTGACAGAGATCATCCTCCTACGAGACCCAGGTCTAGGTCTCCTCTTGCCAGACAACTTCCCGGTGAATTTCCGCCTGCCATACCTTATGTCTTTGTTCCTGCAAGGCCTCCTCCTCGTCCTGCCAGGAGCATGGTTCCACCTACGAGGCTTCCTTCTGGTGACAAACGTGGATATGGACTTGAATGTCTTAAATTTATCCGGCTCATTTCCCGCGCGAATCAATTCCGGACATTCGACCTTCGAAGATACACTTTTCCTGCGGATTCACCACTTAAACTAAGAACTGGATTTAACATTTTTCAGCCTATGCCGACCCAAGAACAAATTGTTATATCATCGGACGAGGATAATGAGATCTTTGCAATATTGGCGAGTACTAATACTCTTGTTGGAATGTATGTTAATACTAGTAGAGGTGTGAGACGGGCGAAAATAAACATGGAAGGCAAGGTTTCCTCACTGACCGCACGAGAAATTGATGAAACTCCAGTAGGTCCCACACGCCCGATCACACGATATTTTCAAGTAAAGCGATTGAAACGCGTGTAAACCGCTCCTAGAGAAAAGTTTTCTTTCAATGTAAGACATCGTATCGTGTCTTTAACTTTTTTATTGTACTTTAATTTGAAGTAAAAATTTGTTATTCATTATGTTTTTCTTCTTATTTGAATTAAAGAAATTATTTGTTGGATACTATTTCTCTGAACTGAAAAAATGTTGTTTTTTTTTGTTTGAAATAAAGTACTGCAAAAAATTTAGGAAATAATTCATTTGATGTCATTATTTTAAGCCCAAAAAAATATTTCTTCAATGCCATTTTTTTAAATTTATAAGTCAAAACACTTAGTAGCTCTACCAGTAACCGCTGGGTTTTTAATTGCGCAGGACATTCCTTCTCATAATAGAAATTAATCAATTTGTGCTTGCAAACGCTTCAAAACGCTTCAAAAACTAAGTTGAGTATCACTTCCTGGCAATACAATTAATACATTTTTTATTCTAATAACAAATTTTTCGAATCGTAATAAATAGAATAAATGAAAGCTTTGTATAATAATTTTTGTTCAGAGCTGAATAATATAAATAATCATTTAGAAAAATTAATTTTCTTTTCTTAGATCAGTTTTAAAATTGAGTTTATTGAGACAGAAAGTTCTTATTTTACAATACACACCCGACATTCCGCTTCCACCTTAGGCCCTTTTTCAAGGTTAAAAATTATGAAATTTCTTTAAAACCTTTTTTGCAGTAGTTTAAAAAAAATTAAGTACAAAATTAATTAAACTCAAAGATTTGGAATATATTGCAAAAGTAGTGCACATTTCATTTTTTTTTTAATTTAAATAAAATCTAATATATGTTTGCACTATGCAACATCTCCTTACATAATTGATTAAATGCCTTCTATCAGGCTTCTTTTCGAGAAAATTCTGCTAGCTTTCAACCTATTGAAGAGAACAAAATTTAATTCTCGACATCCAGATTTTCAATAGAAAAGTTCATTTTTAACCAAAGAAGTTTAATTTTAATTATTTTATTAACTATTTGATATTTTTTAATTATTATATAATATTTTACAGTATTATAATAAAACGCTGCTTAAGGCTGGTGACCTTCTCAGCATAAATCACCCACCTATTGAGACTCTCGGTTTCCTTTCTCATGTCCTTATCCCCCCCCCCCCCAGTAACAGAAGTTTTGGTGGGACTGACGTTACAGCTTGACTCCACCATAAGACAAATCACTGCTTAATTCGGACATGATTTCGACTCGCAAAACAAATCTCGCGCATACAGGTGATGGTTGGGAGTACAATCTAAACATGAATAATACAAACAATAAAGTAGCCTCGGAATGGACTGAAACTCGGATTGACCAAAGGCATGCACACGGTAAGCGTAAAGGTCTTGTTTCGGGCGATGAATGGAGACTGGGTGTTTGGAATGCTAGAGGAGTGAATGATCTTAAGATAAGAGAACTACGAGAAACTATGCACGTAAGGAAACTAGACATTCTTTGTGTACCTGAGTCAAAGAAAAAGGGTTGCGAATTTAGAAAAATAGGAAATGGGGTGTTGACAGGCGGTTGTAAAATATGGTCAGGAGTAGATAGCGAATCGCATCGTAGTCAAGGGGTCGGTTTAATTATGAGTGAAAAAGCAAGTCATCATCTCATGAAGCATAATTTTGTCACCCAGATTGCTGTGGGCTAGAATGAAGGTAGGAATCAGAAGATTATTTATCGTAGCGTGCTACGCACCAGTTGATAGCGATTCGAGGGAAGTTAAGGACGCCTTCTGGGACACTCTAAATGATACAATAAGTATTTGCGATCAAGGTGAAAGAATAATTCTGCTAGGAGATATGAACGGATGGGTCGGTGTCCAACGTCAGGATACAGATACAGAAAGGGTGCTAGGTAATTTTGGAGATCCAACAAGAAAAAATTATAACGGGGAAAAGCTAGTTAGCTTATGCTTAGAAAAGGGCCTATTTATTACAAATACTTGGTTTAGACATAAAATGATCCACATACACCTGGCGTAAAGGAAATAGCCACAGCATAATTGACTTTGTTATTGCGGATGAAAGATTAAGAGAACTGGTCAAAGATACAAGAGTCATGAGGGGTTCCGAATGCAATTCTGATCATTACCTTTTAGTCTGCAAAATAAACTTAGGGCGGGGATGGAGAACAAAGAAAACAAAGAAAACGAAACAAACACGAATAAAAATTGAAAATTTACAGAGACAAGAAGTGCAAACAGAGTTTAAAAAGAGGTTAACTGAAAGCATAGATAGGGCAACGTGGGAAGCGCTTATAAGCAATAAAGATATAGAGGGCGCGTGGACTTTATTACGGGATGTCATTCTCAAAACTGCGACCGAAGTATGTGGTACAGCGGTTGTAGGAAGAAAGTCTGGCGATGCGTGGTGGAACGATGAAATTGCGGCAGCCCAAAAAGAAAAGAAAGAAGCGCACAATAAAACGCTGAACATGACAGGTCTTAGCGATGAGGAGAGAACTAGACTTAAAAATGATTACAGACACAAAAATAGGAAAGTTAAACGACTAGTCAAAGAGAGTAAAGAGAAAATCAGAACAGAAGGAGAGAATAAAATAATAAACTACTTTGAAGGAATTATGAAACTATTATATAAACAGTTGAAGGAAAGTAAAAATACAGAGTTTGCTAGCATGAGAAACAGCAAAGGCGAAATGCTATATGATATAGACGGAATAGTAGACGCTTTGAAAGAGTCTTTCAAAGAACTATTGGGAGGTGAAAATATCGGACAACAAAACTGCGACATAGAAGATAATGCATTAGAAAACCCAATTGAAAAAGTCTGTGTCACTGAGGTCAGAGATATAATTAAGAACTTGAAAAACGGTAAGGCTGCGGGTATAGACAATATTAGCGCTGAAATGCTTAAATACGGTGGCGAGTACATACCTCACAGGTTGTGCGAATTAATAAATTTATGTATCGAAACGGGAGAAGTCCCAGACGATTGGAGAAAAGCGATTATCGTACCAATATACAAAAGAAAAGGAGATAAAAGCAACTGCAGTAATTACAGAGGTATCAGCCTACTAAGTACCCTAAGTAAAATATACTCAAAAATACTCATTCGTAGGGTAATGGAAATTATAGAAGAGAAGATATGGGAAGTCCAAAGTGGATTTATGCCAGGAAGATCATGTACAGATCAGATATTTAGCCTAAGACAGGTCGCAGAAAAAAGTTTGAGAGTAGGAAAGAAAGTCTTCTGTGCATTTATCGATCTAGAAAAAGCATTCGACACGGTAAATAGAAGTAAACTTTGGGAAGTCCTTAAAGATTATGGAGTGAATGGAGGGCTCCTACAAGCAATAAAAACAATATATACAGGTAGTAAAGCGAGTGTAAGGGTAAATGGGAAAAAGAGTGAATGGTTCGATATTATGCAAGGCGTGAAACAAGGATGCGTTATGTCCTCGTGGCTTTTTATCATATTCATGGATACGTGTCTTAGAACTGCCCTCTTCGACGAAAAAGGTGTAGATCTCGAAACCGTCAAGGTACGTGGGTTGGCTTTCGCGGATGACAAGATTGTTATGGCACAATCAGTCGAAGACTTGCAAAGAATGTTGAATAAACTTAATACAAGCATGAAGAACATGGACCTCAAAATTAACGTGAATAAAACGAAAGTCATGGTGTTTGAGGGAAAAAGTGAGAAAACAATATGCAACATAGTTCTAAATGATGAGAAATTAGAACAAGTTGACAAGTACGTATATCTAGGTAGTCTATTCACTAACGACGGAAAAATAGATGGGGAATTAGATAGGCGCATAAATAAGGGTAAGCAGGTTATCGGTAGAGCAAGGTCCATCCTCACAAATAAAAACATATCAAAAAAAGCTAAAATGGCCATACATAACTCTATTTTCGTACCGACTGTACTATACGGTAGCGAGACATGGACCTGTCAAGAAAAAGACAGGAGTAAAATCAACGCGATCGGCATGAAACCTCTGCGCATAATATGCGGGAAAACACTGATGGACAAAGTACGAAACGAGACAATCCTCAAAGAATGTGGTACAGGGGAGACACTAGTTGACATATGGGAAAGAAATCAGCTAAGGTGGTTCGGACATCTTGAAAGAATGAAAGATGAACGACTGACCAAGCAAGTGTATAAAGGTAAAGTAAATGGCAAAATGCCCAGAGGTAGACCGCCGAAAGAATGGTTAGAATCTGTGAATGAGACACTAATACGAAGAGACATAAGAAGCCATAGAAATACAAGAGCCTACATGAAAAAATGCATGGACGTGAATGAAGCTAGAGTAGTATGCCAGGACAGAAATATGTGGCGACAAATAGTTTATAAACAAAGTGACAATAGAGTGAATGATGCCTGAAACAAAGACCTTGGATACTAATGGGCCCAGGTGGGGAACCATACATAATAATTTTGTGAGACTCCACACTTGGGGTGATCGCTAGAGAGATTGATCAGCAACCTGGTTCGGAGCAGTGTTGCGGAGTGAACGTGTAATTTATATAAATAACACGAGAACTCCAGATCAATCTAAAACATCTATACATAACACCTACATACCCATCCACCCTATACCCATATACCGATCAACCTCATACCTATATACCTATTTCACTACTTTCCAACCGAACAAGTCACGCCTACCCCGGAAGGGAAAAGGCTTAATGGTATAATAATAATAATATAATACTACCTGATATTGATCAATAATTAACTATTATATTATTTTGATTATATTTCAGCCAAACAGTTGCATTAACAACCAAATAGTTGAATTTTTGACAAAACAGTTGAAAAACGGCCAAACTCTTTATTCGTTTATGAAAATTATTTAAACAATTAATAATTCTACAAAATTTGCAAAGCATCATAGAAAAAAGTCATCGGAAAGATATTCTTAGTTAATTCTGTAAAAATTGAGCTAGCCTATTTGTTGAAAAATAGTCAAATTCAGAATTTGTTCATAAAAATGGTTTAAATAATTGATAATTATTGTAAATTTGCAAAGTATCGTAGAAAAGAATAATTGGAAATACATTCTTTGTTGCTTCCATAACCAAATTGAGCCTATTCGTTGAAAAATAGCCAAAATCTGAATATGTTTATGAAAATTGATTACATAATAATTATAGTGAATTTGCAAGTATTGTAGAAAAGAATTATTGGAAATACATTCTTTGTTGATTCCGTGCACAAACTGACCCGGTTGAAAAACGGCCAAACTCTTCATTCAATTATGAAAATTATTCAAATAATTTATAATTCCTCAAAATTTGCAAATCATCATAGAATAAAGTGATCGGAAAGATATTCTTAGTTAATTCTGTAAAAAATTGAGCCTATTGGTTGAAAAATAACCAAACTTTGAATTTGTTTATGAAAATGATTCAAATAATAAATAGTTATTGTAAATTTACGAAGCAGCACAGAAAAGAGTAATCGGAAAGATATTCTTCGTTGACTCCGTAAACAAATCGTGCCTATTCCTTAAAAAATAGCCGAACTCTGAATATGTTTATGAACATTGTTTAAATAATTAATAATTATTGTAATTTTGCAACGTATCATGGAAAAAAGTCATCGGATGGAAATTGTTAGTTAATTTATTTATTTATAATACTTTGATATTACCTTATTACTTGATTTTTATCATTTGACACCAGTGAACTGTATGATTAGCTACAGTCCGCGCGCGAGTCGCCTAGCCGCTAGCGACTTAAGACATCAATAACTTCTTAAATAATATCAATTCGATTGGGCTACAATTTTCCAGAAAACTTGTTTGTACTGTAGATTTTTAAATTTTGTAGCGAAAGTTAATTTACAACCGAATAGTTGAATTTTATACAAAAATGATGAATCTTTGACAAAAAAAAAAAATGAATTTTGTACATGGTACAACTTTAAACCAAGTAGTTGATTTTTCGACAAAAGATGGTACATTCTCAACGAAATAGTTACATTTTGAACAACAAAAATGAATTTTCAACCAAGAAGATTAAACATGAACTTTCAACTGGAAAAGATCCATTTTCCCTTAAAAATATCATTTTCTAGAAAAGAGTTCAAAATTCAACCAAATACTTGAATTTTCAACCAAAGCGATGATTTTTAAATCAAGAAGATTAATTTTTCTACCAACAAAAAGGAATTTTCACACAAAAAGTTGAATTTTTAACAAAAAAAAGTTAAATTTTTAACCAAAAATGAAATAGTTAAATTTTCAGTCCACGAAAGTAATTTTCCAACCAAAAAAATTAACTTTTAGTCAAAAATAGTTGTATTTTCTTATTGTATTCTATTCATGCAGTTCGCTTTTAAGCGAAAAATCGAGAAAAACTTGAAAATGGGGAAGTTTCTTCAAAGCAGGAGAAAAGAGGGGAATAAGGGAAAGAGTGTGAAGTCTGAAACGTAAGAGTGATTGGGAAACTTATTAATAGTATATTATGCACCAAGGGGGAGAAGAGGGACTTTATTGACGAGTGTATGTTTTCAGTACGAGTCGTATAGGCGAGCTCGCCGCGCCGTCTCGCATGCGGCTCGTACTGGAAATCACGCAGTCGCCAGTAAAGTCCTTCTCCTTGAAACACAATAAAAAACCGTCCTCATGAAACACACCACAAAAAGGATGAAAGAGAAGATGTAAAATAAAATAACTGCCAACGGGAATATATATAAAATAATTTTTAAATAAATAATTATAATAGACTGAAATTTTTCTTCGTGTCATATTTTGTTTTTTCGCATTTCAGAACATTTTACAACTTTTTTATCATAACGTAAAGTGTCATTTTTCCTTGACACTTTTTCTTTACCCCTGACACAGGGGAAAAAATGTTTTTGCGACAATTGTATTTAAATTTTTTCGACATTTTAGAACGCATGAAAGATATTTTTAGATGGAATCTTCTTGTTTTTAAAATTTTTATACTGTCGGCAGAGTAATGCGCCGAACGAAGAGCCAACCGTTAGCCAGTACTGGGCCACTACTGTGCCGGTGGTGAACTCCGGCGGAGTAAAGAAATTGCCACCTGGGCCCTCAGGATGAGAATGTGAAAAAGGAAAAATAAGATAAAAAGGAAAGTAAGTAACTCTAAATCTAATAGATATGTATAATACCTCTGTCAAACACTTGTTCATTCGCTCACTCCCTTCCATTGCGGGGGAATCGCCACGTTTGCCGGAAATGCCATGCGTGCCGCAGTGATAAAAAACCACGCTGAGTGGTTCGCACGTAAAATATAATATGCTTATAAGGGGGAAAAAATCCTGAACGGAAAAACATGACTCCAAATTTCGGAGGGTGAGTTCTTTCTTTTTATGGTCTCTTCTTGGCAAAGGTGCACTTTATGTAGAATGAGCGCATCGTCAGCCACCGCAAAAAGAAAAGGAAATTACGTGTTCGTTGCTCACGCATAACACGCATTACTGGATTACGATTGATTTAAAAGGAGAAAACCGGATGTCGCGCAAGGAAGTTACACGAATAAAAAAGACAGTTGGAACAAAGTCTGAGAACTTTTTATTTATTTATTTATTTAAAAAAAAGCTTTTGCGTCCAGGGGTGAATTTCAGATAGCTTTGCAGTACGCGCAATACAAGAGCCACATAAACATTAAACAAATATACAATCAGTAAGTTTGCTGAGGCCTTTTTCGGAAAAAATATCCTATGGAAAAAACTGCCAACTAAAACGTTCGCTATTCAATCAACATGTTTCGCTTTTGTTTCTGAGAACAAAAATCTAAATTTTATATTTCTTTTAGACTTACTTAGCAAATTTTGATTATACATATGTAAATTCTACTGATAACGTTTTCCTTTTATTTGGCAGTTTTTTTCATAGTAGATGTTCAAGGCTCGGAACTGCTCAAGCATAAAAATGTATAGTAAAACAGTTACCATACTTCTCTCAAAAAATTAACCGAAAAGTAACTATAATGTGGCAAAAAAGTATCCAAAAATAAAGATTTTTTACCAAAAAAGACGAAGCTTCCACCTAAATTATGAATCTTCAACAAAAAATATATGTTTAAGAAAGTAGTTTATTTTTTAACAGAATGGTTGCATTTTTCTCACTAAAGAAGATGAATTGTTAATCAAAAATGTAATAGTTGATGTATTAACAAAAAAGTATTTTAACTTAGTATAAAAACAGTAGAATTCATTCAAGAAAGACGATTTTTCAACAAAATAAGTACACTTATAACCAAAAAGTCGAATTTTCCAATAAAATGATGTATTTTTAAACAAAAGGGTGATTTTCAGTCGAGAAGGTTAAATTTTTTACCGGAAAAGACGAATTTTCAACTAAAACGATGAATTTTCAAGAAAAAAAAATCAAGTTTTAAAAAAAATTCTTCAACTTTTAACTGAATTTCAACCAAAGAAGATCAATTCTCATCGAAAAATATAATACATAGTTCGATATTTCAGCAAAAAAGAATTAAATTTTAAATTAAAAACTAGCAATTTTATTTAAATTGTAATTTTTATGGGGATTCGTAATAATATTTTTTATATATTTTACACACGGAGTAATTATTATTTTATTTAGGAACCTGTATCATCATTATAGAATAGCAGAAAATATGTAACGTCTTTTCAAAGTAGATGGAGCTATGAAAGAAAATTTATTTTAAATAATTTTTTTTTCTGAAAAAAGATCTTCTCCTGTCGCTACGCTGGGATTTGAACCACAGAACTACTGATTTCCGGCCAGGTTCTTTCCCATTAAGCTATACTAGAGAGATCGAGAGAAGAAACTTTTTTCAGAAATACACGCATTATTTTGCTAGATGGTACAAATAAAATTTGTCAAGGAATCTGTGTTATCATTATAGAATGACAGAAAATATTTAACTTCTTTTCAGACTAGATGAAGCTATGAAAGAAAAATTTGTTTAAATCATTTTTTTTTTTTCTGAAAAAAGATGTTATTCTATAATGATAATACAGATTCCTTGACAAAATTTATTTGTACCATCTAACAAAATAATGCATCTATTTCTGAAAAAAGTTTCTTCTCTCGATCTCTCTAGTAGCTTAATGGGAAAGCATCTGACCGGAAATCAGTAGTTCTGTGGTTCGATTCCCAGCGGAGCGAAAGGAGAAGATCTTTTTTCATAAAAAAAATATGTAATATTATTTTATTGTTATTTGCTAATTTTATTGTTATTCCATAATTTTCCCGGCTCTAAAATGCCAAAGTTACTAAAAAAAAATTGAATTTTTACGTCTTTCACAAGTTTTTAAATAATACGATTAACGAATTAATTAATTTCGTTATTTCGGGCAAAAAATGTAACCAAAGGTAACCTTTTCATAAATTAAGTAACCTTTTAGTAACAGCGGATCAAAAAATTAAATAAGTTACTAAAAAGTGACCCGTTCCGAGCCTTGTGGAATGAGGTTTTGGGTAATATTTCACTTTTTTGCAATAAAATTTGTATAAAAAAAAATACTCATTTGAAGTAACCAAAACATTGAATACAGAAAAATGTCACTGAATTTAATCGCACCATGCCTTTGTATTTTAAAATTTGTATTTTGAAACTTTACTATCCGAGAAACACAATATAGAATAATAAACAAACACTAGCGAAATTTGCATGAGAAAGACGTCCAGTTTCTTGCAAACTTTATAATTAGATACGAGACGCAACATTGTTGAACATGCAGTTGTTGTGTCTGAATAAAAGACTTTTTGTAAAAAAAATTTTCGTAACCGCCGCGTCGCGTCTCGGCCATACCGGAAACTCAGTGGTTTGCGCATTCGTATTAAAAGTCTGCGGTTCTGAGGATTGTTTCAAAGCTGTGCAAAATACATAACTGTCACATTTATATTCTCAAAATGTATTTCTTGTTTTGGATATTTAAATTGCTTAGTGAAATATACCTTGAAATATAAAACTAAAATTCTATTCTCCGCTATTTTACTATAAATTATTATTGAACATAACTGTCGCATTTGTATTCTCAAAACACATTACTCGTTTTCAATTTTTAAATTGGTTACTGTAAAATCGCCGTTTATAGAAGAAAACTTCTATAAACGGCGATTTTATTATTAACTAACATTAAATATAAAGAATACTTCACAAAAACCCACTGTTTTTTTGGATCACTGATTTAAAAAATTTTACACCCTTTTCTTGGGATCTTTTAGTACTTATATATCTTAAAATGATATATAAAATTGAAAATATTATATTGTAACCTCTACAAAGGATATTTTTTCACGAGTAGAGGTAGCATTTTTGGTCCCATCGGGACAAATTTTTCAGGAGAGAAAAAATCTTCGCAAAAATAGAGTTCTCAAAAATGACAAAAAGTGAGAAAGTACATTAGAGATTTGATTGGATAAAGCACGTGAGCGAAGGCTGAATATGAATGTCGCGTAAGTGCACACATGGCACTTACATGGTTATGGCGTGACACCCTTCACTTGTATTTCATGCGAAAAACTTATTATTTTTATGGAAATTAACGTTAATTAATAATAATATAATATTAGTAATACAGTATTAGTTTTAATTATTTGAGGGCTGTTGGAAGTCGCAGGCTGAAATTGAAACTTTTTTTTAATAAAAAAAAATATGTATCTTCTTCAACAAATAAAACAAGTTTAGTTGCTGCCGCATAAAAAATTGGGTTTTTTTGCAAACTCTAATTGCTGCAAAGAGTGTCCACTATAAGGATGATTTTAAATTCTGATCATTTCCCTGATTTCTCCCGGATAATTTTTTCACTTTCCTGAAATGATAATTATACTTCTTTTTGAGATTTCCCTGTCCTAACTCAGAATTTTATTTTTTTTTTCGAAAAATTCCCTGTTCCAAATCAGAATCATAATTCTTTTCGAAAATTTCCCACTTCAAGTAAAATTTCATTAGGAAAGTTCCACGTTTCAGTCAAAATTTTAATTTTTTGTAAACTTGTCCGTTTCAAATAAGAATCATAATAAGTTTAGAAAATTCCCCCTTCCAAGTAAAAATTCTGATTTATTATGAAAATTCCGCGTTTCAAGTCAAAATTGTAATTCTTTTGTAAAATTTTGTAAAAATTATCATTTTTCTCGAAAGTTCAGTGTTCCAAGTCAGAATTATGATAATTATTTTAGAATATTCATTTCCCAAATTTATAATTACAGATTACACGTTTCGTGATTGAACAAGCTGAGAGTAATAAAATTTTAAAAACTTTTAATATTGATTTCAGTACAATCAAATGAAAAATCATGGTCACTGAATCAAATTCCCGGTTTCTTCCCGGTGAACAAAATTCCCGGTTTTTTCCCGCTTTCCCGTTCAACAATTTTCCATATGCAATAGAAGCAAGCAAAAAGGCAGAATGATTACTGATAACTAACATATTACATATCCCACCAAGATAATGAAACCGGCCTTTCTGTCGTGAATCAGCGTGCAATCGTCCGGAAAAGGATTTGGTGATGATGACATACCATGTAAAGACGTGCCATTTATCTGACAAAAATTTCCAACTTTTTCCTGGTGGATGGAATTCCCAAGAAAAATAACCTTTATGGGGAATTAGGTCTGAGGATCTATGTGGAATATAAAGAGGAATTATGATTATTAGCATGCAAACATATACTGGGTAATCCTTGATTCCGGTGAGAACAATATTAGAAAACTGAAACAAAATTCAGCGTTGGAAGTAAAAAAATGTGTATATATTTCAAGATAGAATTATGTAGCTCAAAACTATGGGAAACTTTTTTTGCACCTTTCGTCATTCTGGCATTCAAAACCTTCTAAAAATTTTCGCTGATTTTCACCTTCTTTGTATTTGTGTTTTACCTATTTACAGATTATTTTTGGGAATAACTAAGGCGGAATAAGGTTTAAATGACGCGAAGAGATTGCATTAAGCTATCTTTTTGCGGCATTAACAAGGGTAGCCGAAAAACTTGACATTCAAAATTCCCTCACTCTTCACTGATTTGACCCTGGCCTCGTCCCTGGCCAATCTTTCATTTTACCTGACCATTAATATTCAAAGACCAGAATCTTAGTCTTTTAACATTTTTAACATAGAATCTTTTATAACCGGAATAAGAGAATTTCAAATTAAAATTTAAAAATGTTTAATTTATTATTCTTGGCCGTTATGTAAAAAGTGCCTCTCACAGAGATTTCCTGAGTTTTCCCTGATTTTTTCTACGGTTTTTCTACGGCCACCCTCTGCATGAACTGATTTTTATGAAAAAAGTGAGAGAGCACCCTATGGTTCTAGGAATCTAGGGTCATGACGTGAATCGTGATGGCTTGAAAACGCGATCTAACGGGTGGTGTCACGAGAAAGCGAATTAATATCATAAAGAGAAGAAAAAAAGCGACTAGTCGGGAAGAAAGGGAGAAGCGATGTGGTCAGAAGAAGGACAGGAAGTGACGACATCGACTTGCCACTACAATCTACAATTCTACATGGTCACACATTGATATTGTGTGTACTATGCAATGGTAATATGGCAGCTGTCTGCCAAGTGGCTTTAGACTTCTCATGCTTTCTCTGCGATTCGCGATGCTTGTAGCCCCCCACCACGCCCCACTCCGCCAAACCCCCCACCCGATCATTCTATTCTAATGTATAAGTATATCGACAAGAAACTGCATTATAACACTAGGGGATAGGATAGGGATAGGCACCAACAGATGCGCGAAGCACATTTCAATGGACATGCAGACGTATCTCGAGACGAAGAATGACCCTGTATACCGTATAGTGTATACTTTATATTCACGAGATCAGATGACCTGCTTCTTTCTCTAAGGAGAGTTTACCTCCGTAAGCGTAAATGCAGGGGGTTGCTTGGTACAAGAATACGATTCTCTTTTTGTCGAGATATCTCAAATATCTACCTTTCAATTCAATAACCCTTTTATTTGAGTGAATTGTGGGTTCTCTTGTTATATGTATATGTATTATACGATATACGAGATCAAAATAGAATGAGATTACATATTTGTCTGTGGCGAAAAGCAATTCTTGAAGGACTATTTAGTAAGCCAAAATAGACTGTAACAAACTGACTATAAGCTGAGCCAGAACAATTTTTTCGCTCATAGAAAGTTGCAGTACAAAACTATGTTCTCCAAGGTTTATTGCTTTGCAGTTAAACTACTCAACGTTAAAATGGAAATTTAATTCGCTTGCCTACTTCAACTTGAAATCTTTACGCACCTTCAATAATATTGATTATTGCTCTAACAAACAACCCTTCATTAGACGTTGAAATATTCTCTACAGTATAGCGTCGATTATTATACAATGTATGATAATTTGCTGGAACTGACAGAGCTGTTATTTGCTCTAAAAGCTGCATTCCTCTGAAAATGGGTTTCATTTTCGTTTACACTGCGGGCGCGAGCTGAGAGGAGTGGCTTTAGAAAGGTAAAAGTTTATTTATTTATCCGACCAAAAACATCTGCGATGCAAAAAAGAAATGAAAAGAAAAAATTCTGAATGAGAAAGAGAGTTAATTGTTTGCATATTCTGCGAGGGGAAAAGCACATAATTATGAGTTGTGGAAGTAGTTTACAGTGCACTCGTGCATTCAGTTTCGTCTGTAAGAGATTACGTTCCCGCGCATATGAGGCGTGGGGGGACCGAGTCATTCATAAAAATAACATGCTAGTGCACGCGAACTCTGATACTACAAGCCTATATAGAGGTACAGAGATTACGCGTAATACGATGCACGTACGTTATGCAGCATGCACACAAATTCACACAAATGCACACAATCTCAATTGACAAAATCAACGGTCGCGTTTTATGTGTCTATACAGTATATTAATTTACACAATATACAGTAGGGTAAGCCGAACATTATATTTTATTCTTTTATTATCAACAATCCGAGGAGCCTAAAAGTTTGTGTATATGACAAATAGTTTATCCTGAAAAAGGGTCCTATAAAAAATAATCCCTAAAACTAGTATTAAAAATTTGGTAAAATCAAACGTTTATCGGCAAAAAGCAACCTTCACATCTTCACTAATTTGAATTTAAGAACCGAAGTATTCTTTGCAGACTATTCTTTCCAACTTTCCAAAATTTGTCCCAGGTACCCAAGAATCACCCCCGCAGTTTCCGAATCTCAAAAACTCTCAAAAAGACCGACCTCCGCCATTTACAACTATCAAAAATTGTCCCTAGGTACCCAAGAATGACCTCCACCGTTCCAAACTCTCAAAAATTGACCTTAGGCACCCAAGAACCACCCACACCGATTCCACCTCTCAAAAATTGTCCCTAGGGATCCAAGAACGTCATCCGCCGTTTCCAACTCCCAAAAATTGTCCCTATGCACCCAAGAATCATGCCCCGCCATTTCCAATTCTGAAAAAGGCAATATTTTTTACTGAACAACCAGTGAAATATTACTGAAATTTGAGTGAATAATCACTGATTAGAATTTGGAGAGCGGAGCGTTCTTGGCGTTTTTATTAGAAGAAGATCTTAATCGTCCCGAACCGCGCTCCGACCGTTGAGAATAGTCAAATGATTCCTACGAGGCGGACCAACTAGATCCGTCTCTGACCGCGCGAGGATGAAAGATGAAAGAAAATCTCATCGTACCGGCTAATTCGCGGAACCTTATACTATAACTAAATGAGTTAGTAGGCGAGCGGATGTCGCTTCGATGTTTATTCACACATCTGACACACATGTATCATACACACAAAGCCAGTTTTGCATAACTGTATACTGTACACAGTATGTGTAAACAACACTCACGCAGAAGCGATTACACTCTTCGTTGCTAACCCCATATATGTTATACTAATACTAATACTAATACTAATACTAATAATACATATAATAGATCGGGTCACTTTTGCACCAGGCTTCTCTCGGAATATTTCTCACTTTTTTATCACCACGTTTTATCACCTAGGTTTTATCACCTCTCATGTGAGAAGACATTGTCGAATTTTTCTTGAAAGAAAAGCCATCGTCAGCTTACAGCTTACTATTCGTGTGCAAAGGAGAAATGTTCTTGCGAAGATTATGCATAGGGTGGATGTGTACAAGGAGTCAAGCGCTCAATTTTCCAAGTCGGCTTTATTTCCTCAATAAATCAGAAAAACTCGAATACACATTCCTGCCGAAACATTTTTTTAGGAATGCATTTTTCAAAGTGAAATAAAGTTTTGTCTTCATTGTCCTGAATTATTCTCTTTTCTTAAAATAATAATTATAGTACAATACTACGTAACATTTGGATAAAACTTGCAAAAAAGGAATAAGAAAAATAATAATTACAATAATTATTCTCATCTAATGGAGGTAGGCTATGTCTAAAATCAAAATAAGAACTATAATTTAAATTTTTTCGAGACCGAACAATTCCATATTTTTAATTACTATCTTGTACCCTGAAAAAATGAGGCATACCGTCTGGTGGTATTACACGTGGGTCCTTAAAGATCCAAAGTACGCTACTGGCGTGGGTGGAATTACTCAGGCATTTATTTAAACTCGACCTATTTCCTAACGTCGCGCGACGAAGCTCGTGTCTGGAGTTTGGACACCCGCAAATAAATTAACAATAAATAAAAATTAAATATAAAAATATAATGAAAAAAACTATACAAAAATTAAAAATATTAATATAATAACAATAAATATATAAATATAATGTATGAGTGATCATCATGAGTGTCTGAATTATGATGCACGTGCCAATTGACAAATTTATTACGTGCTTTTCTGAAAAAATGATAAAGAGGGGTGAATTATTTTTTTAATGACTGTACCTAATCTCCAATGATCGATTATTTTAAATATCGATCCAGTTTTGCAGAATCGATATATGGTGAGACCGTAATAACGGGAAACGGTTCGCCTCTCTTTCTCTCTTTCACTCTTGATCGAAGCGAGTAAAGTGGAAAAATTCAAATTCCACCGGGCTGTTCGTTATGCAGAATGTACTTGTACAGCACCGATCCAAGCATATTTACTAACTTGAGAGGCAAAATGCGAGCAGTTACTTAACATGCATTTCTGGGAAAGTTTGCTACAACTCTTGTCGCTTGACTTTAGTTTATCAAAAAAATATGTTTCCTGGACTCATGACGCGCAGTAATAATCCTCAGGACACTTTTAGAAAATGAAATTTGGTGGTGCCCAACATAGGGCCCCACGATTTGAAATCATAAATGTAGACTGCCAATAGGTTTAAGATTGTAACTTGCAAAACTTACCTGATCACAGCAAAGCCACAGAATTATGGGATCCTGGTAACGAAGGGGACCACCCAACCCTGAACCACCTGCTTGCCGTTGAATCTTTAAGAGGTCCGAATGTCGTGTGCCAAATTTTTCAAAAATTTCCAGTGATCTGCAATTTAAAAAATCATTTCGTAAATCGATGGCAAGCGCTTATCAAAAAGGATTTCGTAGGCGAAAGTGTATTATTGTAATGATCATGTTTCATTGTGCTTATTTTTCAACCACTGTGCACTAGCTTCCAGCAAAATTTCCTAATTCCCTCATTTTTCTTAGAAAATGTTAGTCTTTACCACAATTCTGCATGCGACGAAATATATACGAATAATCATCTCTCAATTAAACAAAGAGAAAAAACGAGGCTAACTAAACATCTCGCATAGTTTCATTTTCTACATGAGATTCGACCACTGAAGATGTCACGAAGAGAACGAAAAGAAAATTTAAAATATCTTTTAAGACTAGACACTAGACGGAAGAAAAAAATTCCGAAAATACTCCAAGGGCGTCTAGTAAAATATCGTACAGAATATACGATTTCTGAAATAGAATACAAATGTTAGAACGGATTAACGGAACTGGTTAAACTAGATTAAATGGTGCGCATAAGTTATATGACAAATCCGGAGGTTCGTTATCACCGCCCCCACAAATCATCAAATTTAAGATCGTAATAAGAGTAGTCTATTTTGGAAGGTTTGGAATTAAAAATAAAATCAATTTTTATGAATAACACTTCTAATCATTTTCCCATCAACTTGGGCAGTTTTTTCTGTATATGTATATGCATATATATATATTTGTGTGTGGTCGGACATCCGACACCATCAGCCAATTAGTGGTTAATCAGAGTGCAGAGGATAAGCTAATGAGTGTAATGCAATTAGCATTGCTTCGTCGACGCCGTCTGTATTTATACAGAAAAAGTTCATAAGGGATACACCGCAGAAAGGATTCGTCATCTTGGCAATATATCCTATCAAGAAAGTTCTGCGATGATTAGCATGTCGTCCACGAGCGATAACGTGGTTAGTTTAAGGACCCGTTACATTTTTTTACAATTAGAAAAATTCCAGGTAATTTCCAGGTTTCCAGGTCAATCGCCATCCTGATTCTGCTCCAGCCGCAAAAATTCCCTTTATGGGTCAAATCCCCCTGTCTAGCTCTTCCAACCATTGATTTTTCTTTAATTAGCTAAAAATTATGATCTGTAGACTAATTTGTCCAAAAAATCCAGTTTTATCCCACTGTGCCGCCCACAGATGGATCCGAATGATTTCAACCAGCCATCTGGTTTATGCAAAAAAGTTTATTCTTAATGATTGGCATATGTATCTCTTTACCGACGACATGAGCTGCGCGTTGAGTCTCGACTCGGGAAGAGTCGCAGATGATCAGCCATTTAGAGCGCGGATAGAACTCGGATGGGTGACCGTATGCGATTTACGATAAGGTTGTGTATTCGTTGCATTTAACTACTCTTGAATATGAGGTTCGACGCAGAAAAGGGTGGTGTACGCTCGATGATCTAGTCTAGTCAATGGAAAAGGTAGTTTTAAACTCGACAGTCGGAAAACCGAATGAACTCGGGAAGATGGCTTTCTGCAGTTTTCCTTTCCCCTGGTCAAACATCCAGGCAAATGCGAGTTCTAATAAAGTCGGATACAGCCGCGTGATATCAATGATTGTGATTAACTTCCTAGAGTGACTTTTTAAATGATAGTTTAGCAATGAGGAGGACCCATGAGCAGGCCTCTGTTTCAGCGGGGTTTAAAAAAAAATAAAGGCAGAATACAATAGGTTAAACAGCGGTGCTACGGGACTTGAATGAATCAGCCTAGTTTCAATAATAACAACTTCTTGAAAAAAAAAAAATAATAATAACAATGTATATCTTTGTATTTGCTGTATAGCTGATATGCTTGAGACCCATTAATTCCGATGCAAGATGGTGCAATCGTGTAGCTTTGGAGCAGATGCTGCAAGTGGCGCGTTGCCTGGAGGAGTTCTCCTTGCATAACGAGACGTACGTTACGCCGCGAGATTCCACGGACGAGAATTCAGGGGCAATCAGTCACGTGCTGTCTTTCGAGAGTTATTATAACCTACACCAATGAATTTCTTTTTGCTTCGACCCCACGCGAAAAGCCTTACTCTATTGCGGTCATTTACCCCGATCTCTTACGGTCAGACACCTCTCCTCCTCTTGCTGCATCACGCTAATTTTAATGTTTTCTTCTTGACATTCGAAATAGACTCGCATGACACGCACCTCTGCGGAAGCGAGTCGCGCCTTCAAGATCTACATATACATAATCATTGGGGCACACCCACGTGTAGCAAGAGGCACCACTGACACTTCCTCCTTACAAAAGAATTCAATTTTGCTTCATGCGAATAATTATTTCATATTAAAGTAGATAGGAGGGGCGATTTCTAATCTTAGATATTTAGATTCCTAGGTTGCCGACACAAAAACCGTTCCAGTGGCTCCACAGTTTAAGACTCAAGTGGTTCGTGTCCGTGCCAAGTTTCTGGAATATTCTTGATGACGTCATCAAATTATATTGTGAAATTGTGTGGAAAAAATTTTTTGTAAATAATTTGAAAGTGATTTATCATTTCAATTAAGAATTTCGCAGTATAATTTGATCACGTCATCAAGAACATTCCAGAAACTTAGCACGGACACAAACCAATTGAGCTGTGGAATGGTCTTGATGTCGGTAAGGTAGGAATATAGGATTAAAACCCTCCATGCACATCTACTTATTAATAAGTCAGAGTGAAGATAATTACACAGACTATTTTAAATTCCCCGAAAATTTTTCCCGGTCGAATATTTCAATCCCAAAAATCACCCCTAAGTATACAAACCCTCTGTCCTGTTCCCCAGCCCCAAAACTCACCTTCAAGTGTGAAATCCTTCTGTGCAGTATGCCCCAGCCTAAAAAATAAGTGTACATCCCCTTTTCCAGTTTTCCACAGCCTCGCGAGTCACTCTGAGTGTAAGATCGCCCTTTTCCAGGTTTCCCAGCCTGAGAAGTTACCTTAGTGTAAGATCGCCATTTTCCAGTATACTCTTTAACTTCGCAAGTCTCCCGAATTGAAAAATCGCCCTTTTCCAGTTATTCCTAGCCTAACAAATCACCCTAAATTTACAATCCCTTCTGTCCAGCTCCTCTCTATTTCCGAAAATCAACTCACAATGTGAAATCCAGCCGTCCCCAGCCCGAAAAATCACATGTAAGTGTCAAATCCCCTGTCCAGCTCTCCTTAGCCCTAAAAATAAGTGTCAAACCTCTCTGTCCAGATCTCCCTCAGTCCAAATATAAGCTGATACGACCAAGCAATGAAACGTCTTCTGAACATAGATTGAAAGAGACTTAAATCATTTTCAACACTCTGATTCTCTAATCTCTATATATAATGGGATGTATGTAATTTCTGATACACAAAAAATTTGGTAATTAACAAATATACTCTGATATCACTGTTGCATGATTCTGCGGGTCGGTGTACCAAGCAGTAAAAGCAACATGACGTATATAGATTTGAAGACTTATAATTAACCAAGATCTCATTATAATCAAATATGGCAAAGGTTAAAGTTCACGACAGAGACACGTTGAAAGGCGATGACTGCAGAGATAAGAAGCGTTGATATGTTTGTAATTAAGCAGAGGGGTATCATAACGCGATTAATGTAGAAAGCTTGCGACATCGATGCAGGACTTGGTCCAAACTCTCTCACTATCTATATCCTTCAGTTTGACCTAAAAATTGTTTGACCCATATCAGGTGATTTGATCAGCTGAATTATAAGCTTAAATTCAGGTTGTAACTTAAAATTGAAATATGAGCTATTGTCAGTCATGTTATTCAGAATATAGCAAAATTTAGTACCTTTATACTCTGTTGCGTAAATATTCTTCAATGAGAGCACCAAATTGCACAAGTTTGCGCGTAACAGCTTTGCAAGAAGTTAAGGAAAACCACGATAGAGTGAAAAAGTGGTGATCGAGGGAAGAACGCAGAAGGAGAGAGGCAAGTTGAATTGGAAATTTACTTTCTCTCAAACTCAAACAAGTCAATCGTACGTACATATAACCTCGCCACCCTCAACCCCTCCTTTCTACTCAACTCTACACTAATATACTTGCTCCTCGTATCTGAATTCTGGCACATTATACACAGCAAAACTTATTAGATACAGTAGGTCAACGGTTAGTGGCGCCACCAAATGCTATTTACACGCACCATTTCTACTCACATTTTTCGCGCAAACTGAAAGAATATTGGAAAAAGTTCAACTCTCACATATTGATGATAATGATCGCTTGCTGTAGAGAACGGCGAAATGGTTGAAATTCTAATGCGGGATACTCTAAGTAACTGTGCAATAAGTCGGCACGCAACATGAAATGTTCACATACACATACATACTCTCCAGTACAAGAATTAGATTTGAATTTAATACACAGGAAAGAAAAAATTCCTAATTAAATATGTATTTCTACAGGCTAGCGTTATACGTAGTTATATTCTTATGGAGATTTGTATAGGCAGAAGAGAGAACGCGGTGCGACCTGTACGAATTCATCACAACCCTCCGAAATCTTCAAAATCGTTATCGGTCCCTTGAACTCTTGAACCATAAGCTCAATTCGATAATTTCGGACCTTGTCATATTAGCGCGAATATGTTGCACCAAAATGTTAAAAATGGAACCTCTCATCAGCGAAAAATAAATTGCAGAAACAAATCTTGGATTCTCTATTAATCTAAAAGTACCTAATAGATTGTAGACGACCATGTCATCTCTTATCTTGAGCCTCAAGAGCCAACTCTCTCGAGCTCTTATACACACGCACACATACTTCACTAACTATCGTCTTAGGCTTAGGTCTTTGGATTCTGGGATCTCAACTCAACAGAACCAAGCTGCAGTACTCTTTAGGTACAAACAAGTATAGTGAGAGCACTGCGCTTGTAGTGAGTGCAATGTAAAGTGCAATGAGACTCTAAGCCATGCACCTTCACTCCTCGACTTTGGAATGCGGGAATACCTGTCTGATGGTGAAGGTGCTGCACCAATGTCCAAGGTTGCTAAGCAGGAAGGAAGACTTGGTGAAAAGTTGAAACACCTATCATTTAAACACAGACAAAGAGAGAATGAGAAGGGGGGGGGGGGAGGAGGAGGTCTTGGCGTAAAGCCAGAGATTCGGGCAGTTAGTCATCCTAGTGGATTCGCGGACATCGAGGAGAACTGAGTCTGCGAGTGGCTAATAAAAGACGCCCGTTTATTCCACCCGCGTGCCAATAATACCCGGCGATTTAATGGCGGTCCTCGTTTGTCCTTAATGACTTGTCCATCGACCGATCGTGTAATAACGATTGCTTCCAAAGACATTCTTCTATCTTTTTTCGTATTCGTCTTCAACTTGAATCTTGATCATCATCATCGACAATCAACGCACTATCAGCATCATCAACCTATTAGATTCAAATAATTAAAACTCACTTGTACAAGAGCTCTTGGCCGAAAAAAACTTCTTCTAACTCCAATTAAAAGAATTTAATTAAATTCTTCTGTATTATTGAACCTTGATATGAACTTTTCAAAGCAGAGCCTATACAATATTGGGTGTTTAGCACTAAACCTAACTACTAACGTAGCCGTTGGCTAAACACGGACTTCACGTTTATTCTGGGAAGAAATTCTTTTAAATGCAATTAATGTAGGTATAATGTTGAATTCAACTTGAAAGTTTTGAAACTACATATACATACATACATACATACATAAATTTTCTACAAAATAATTGAATTTTCAACTATTAAATAATTAATTATCGACCAAAGGCGGAATAGTTAAAATTTCAGATAACAACATTAATTTACAACCAAAGAAAAACACAAATTTTTAACAAAATAGTTAAATTTTCAATCTAAGAAGTGAATCTTAAAACACAATTCATTTTTTACCGAAGCAATTCAAATTTGATAACAAGAAGATTAATGTTCTACCAAAAAAGACGAATCTTTAAGAAAATACTTGAATTTTCCAACAAAAAAGTTGAATTTTGAATCCAGAAAGGCGAATTATCTAAAACACAGTTGAATGTTCCACCTAAAAATATCATTTTTCATCAAAAAAGTTAATTTTCTACCGAATAGTTGAATTTTCAAATATATTTTTTAATGTTAAACCGAATTATGGAATTTTCAAGACAAAAATCGAATTTTCTATAAATTAGTTGAGTTTTCAATCCCAAAATTTGTTTTCTACCAAATAGCTAAATTTTCAAATGGTTTAATTTTTAACCAAATAGTTGCTTTTTCAACGAAATAGTGAAATCCGCAAACAAAACAAGACTAATTTTCTACAGAAAATATAAATTTTCAAAAAAAAAAAGTTAAATTTGTAATGAAAGAGATGAATCTTCAACCGTAAAATAGAAATTTTTAATAAAGCAGTTTTGCATTTTCAACAAATTATTTCAATTTTCAACCAAATAGTAGAAGTTTTAACCAAACCAGACGAATACACAAACAAAAATATAATATTAGTTTTCAACCAAAACCAAAGAAACTTTTAAGCAAAATTAGTTGTATAATTTTCTTGTTGGGTTCTATTAACTCAGTTTTCATATAAGAGAAAAAAAACTAAATAAATGGGAAAAAAGGGGAATTCATTGGAAACAGGGAAAAAAATAATTTTTGAGAAAAGACGAAAAGAGGGTAATAGGGAAAAGAGTGTAATGTATGAAATATGAAAGTGATTTCCAAACTTAATATGTTATTATTGAACCGTTGCAGGGCCTTGTTTCGCAAAATTCGCAGACGTTACTTCGACGATATAACGAAAGTGGAACTTCTGATGCGCATGTTATGAAAAAAATATTCAGGCAGTCCAAAACAAAACAGGCAAGAGAATGATGCTTTTGCTTCAAGACAAATTTTTCGTTGAGTGGTTTTGTAACGCACACGCAGGGTGCAAAATCCCCTTTTCCAGCTCTCTCAGCCTCACACTCTCTAAATCTGAATCAGCGATAAGTATACCACTAATTCAAATCAGCGTATATACTCTCTAAATATGAATTAGTGAAAATTTCACTAGTTCAATTAGTAAATGTATGGTTCGCTAACCAAATAGTAATATTTTGATGTTTAACATTTGAAATAGTAAATATTTTACTAATAAATTAGTAAAAGTTTTACTAATCTCAATTAGTAAACATGGTTCACTATTATTTAGTAGCTTCGCTTCACTAATTCATTAGTAACTTAGCGCGATCACTAACGAATTAGTGAACTGCAACGATTTTGACCAATCTGAAGTCATATCCTCATATGACATTGCGTACCACTTATTGATGCCACGCTATTTGAGGTTCACATTGTTTTAATCCTTAAAGTACAGTTCAATTTTTAAAATCATTAATTTAATTTATATTCACAGTTGATCAACCAAAAATGGTTTTTTATCCAAAAACATCAATTTTAAACGCTTCTAATTTCTAATTGCTTGAGTATGTAAAAGTTCATTTAAAAATTCTTGAAATTAAAATGTACGCTTGAAAATTAAAATCTAAAATGGGACATTTTTAAAGTGGAAGATTTTCGAATTACGCATTCTAAACTGAATGATATCATAATTGTAAAATATACCAATTTATCTCATTATTTAAGAAGGGTTGAAATACAGGTTGGAAAGACTATTTTTAAATTTGTAAAATTCCTGGTCAAAAATAAATGCACTGTTATTTCCCGGTTTTTCCCGGTCTCATGAGATTCCCGGTCCAGCGGCCACCCTGAAATTATCATATTATTGTTCTATTTAACTATGGCCAGTAGACAAAAAGGAACTCAAGATCAATTTATTCATTTAATATCGCCAACGGCCATACCACACTGAAAAAAACCGTTCTCGTTAGATCACTGAAGTTAAGCAGTGTTGGGCGCGGTTAGTACTTGGATGGGTGACCATTCGGGAATACTACTGCGTGTTGTTTTATAATCGCCTTTCAATTTATATTTATTTTGAAAAAATTAATTTTTTCACTGAACAATTAGTGCATTTTTACTGTATAATTAGTGACTTTTCACTCTTCAATTAGTACACACTACAATGACAGGGATTACTAATTGCTTAGTGGAATTTCACTAATTTCACAAGTGGACAATTTCCACTAATCAAATTAGTAGTTTTCTACTAATCGTGAGTGGCCGACTTCTCTCTAATTGAATTAGTGAAATTTCACTAGCAATTTGTGAAATTTCACTAATTCAGATTTAGAGAGTACGCTGCTCAAGCAGCGAAATTTAGCTGCTGATCAGTGACATTTCACTAATTAGCAGATGAATTTCACTGATTTGCCAGCGTATATACGCTGATTTGAATTAGCGGTATACTTATCGCTGATTCAAATTTAGAGAGCATGTCACCCGAATTGAAAAATCGTCCTTTTCCCATTATCCCAACCTCAGAAGTCACCCTTAGTATAAATTCGCCCTTTTCCAGTTCTCCCAGCCAATCTCCAATCCCTCCGCAGTACTCTTCCCAGCCCTAAAAATCAAAATTTGAGGTAAAGATCTTGAACATGTTCTGTCGGATTAAACATTTTGCTCGATATTTTGCTACTTTCGTCAATTCAAATCGTGATTTGCCTTTATTGTATAAGACGCAAAGAT
The DNA here is from genome assembly GCA_932178445.1 of Andricus quercusramuli. Lineage (NCBI taxonomy): Eukaryota > Metazoa > Arthropoda > Insecta > Hymenoptera > Cynipidae > Andricus > Andricus quercusramuli. The sequence continues at coordinate 61,901 of CAKNXH010002310.1, forward strand.
CGGTGAACACGTTTAGAGAAACGAAACGAGGTACGTAGCAGTACTCGAAAGAAAGGTCGTTATTTCGTCAGAAACCTATACTACACAATATCCAGTATTATCCACTTTCGTATTTTCAGCCTCGGTTCATTCGCGACTATCAGCTGTGGAAGAAGGTTGCCTGCATGGATGCTTGCAAGCCTCAAGTTGCTCAATTCTACTTTTTTTTTTTTTTTTTGCTACTCGATATGTGTATAAGAATAGCGTAGGAGTATGTATCGACGTTCATTCATCATATCAGAAAATTGGATGATAATTAATCATTCTCGCCTAATAAAATTACCAAGAAGATCTAGGCCATGAGCTACATAAGGAAGATGGAAATCCGGTTAAAAGGTCCGCGACGGGATCACGATTGAATATATATTCAAAAGAGACTACTTACTACCTGAGACAGAGCAATAATGCGCCTAATTACACTGCTAGAACAAAATGCGAATGCTTCTAAAAGATTACTTTTTATTAGTATTGACAACCGGTCACATTTCTAGAGCAGGGTGACCGCAAATCTTAATTTTCGAAATTCCCTCACTTTCCTTGACCATTGCCATTCAAAGACCAGCATTTTAATCCTGTAACATTTTGAACATCGAATCTTTTATAAAAGGAATGGAACGATTTCAGATTGAAATTTGGAAGTTTCGATTTTATTGTATATTTCGATCCAGAAGGACGAATTTTCAACAAACCACTTGAATTCTCCACCAAGAAGATGACTTTTTATCCAAATAGTTCAATTTTTAACAACAAAATTAAATTATCAACAAAATAGTTGCATTTTTAACCAAATCCTAAAATTTGCAATCTAATAAGAAGAATTTTCAAAAAAAAAAAAGAATAGACTTCAACCAAAAACAGTTTCGTTTTTAAAAAAATGATTGAATTCTGTAGAAGATAGTTGAATTTTCAACAAAAAAAGATCTTTTTACAACCTAACAGGACGAATTTTCTACCCGAATTTTCAACAAAATACATTTTCATACAGATATCAACATCCAATATTATAAACAATATAAATTTATATCTAAAAAAAAGATCAATAATTTTCAACAAAATGGTCAAGTTTTCAAACAAAGAGATGAAAAAAATTAATTTGCAACAAAAAAAACGATTTTTAAATTAAAGAGATTAATTTTCAACTAAAATCATGAATCTTCAACTTTAATAGTTTGATTTATATTTAAATTATTAGTTTTCAACAATAAAAAAGAATTTTAAAACAAAAGGATGAACTTTCAACTGAAATGATAAATCTTCAGCAAAAAAATTATTTTTAAACAAAGTGTTTCAACCATCAACTTAATTTTAAATTAAAAATAGTTGAATTTTCATTCCAAAAAGGCGAATTTTCAACAAAATAGTTTAATCCTCAACTAAAGAAGTTTGATAAACCAAAAAGAGGAATTTTCCAAAAGAATAGTTGAATTTTTAACAAAACATGAATTTTAAACAAACAGTTCATTTTCTACCAAAATACTTGAACTTTCAACCCAAAGAAGGCGAATTTTCAAGAAAACAGTTGAATTCTTAACCATAGAAGATTAATTTTCGACCAAACAGCTGTATTTTTATCCAAAAAAGATGACATATTTCTACTAAAATAGATGAATTTCTAAAACAAAAAGACGAATTTTCCGAAAAATAGTTGAATGATCAACCAAAAAAAATTTCAGTTGAATTTTCAAACCCAAAGTATGAATTCTCAACAAAAAGTTAATTTTCAACCAAAATAGTTGAATTTTCAATCAAGAAAGATTTCAGTTGATTTTTCAACCCCAAAGTATGGATTTTCAACAAGAAGTGGATTTTCTACCAAAATAGTTGAATTTTCAACCCAAAAAGACGAATTTTTAAGAAAGTAGTTGAATTCTCATCCAAAGAAGATTAATTTTCAACCAAACAGTTGTATTTTTATCCAAAAAAGATGACATATTTCTACTGAAATAGATGAATTTCTGAACCAATAAGACGAATTTTTCAAAAAAAATAGTTGAATTTTTGACCCTACAATATGAATTTTCTACTAAAATAGTTGAATTTTCAACCCAAAATGATGAATTTTGCCCAAAAAGTGTACTTCTTAACAAATTTGTTGAAGTTGCACTCAGCAATTTTTCATTTTCCTGACCATTAATATTCAAAGGCCAGAATCCTAATATTGTAACTTCTTGGTACAGAACCTTTAAAAACGGAATAAAATAATTTCAAATGAAAATTTTTAATTTATTAATTATTATGCTTGACAGTTACTTACAGTACCTATTATATGTAGAAATTCCACGACTTTGTAGGATTTTTTAAAAATCCCTGACCAATAAAATTCCCTGCTTTCTATAGGATTTCCCTAACCTACGAACGTCCTGTTAAGCTATAACATACACCAAAAATGTATAGCTGAACCAACAATATACTTATCCTTGTTCTGGCTACGAATATCGTTGAAAACCAACCAATAATATTAGTAAAAATCTTTAATATAGGGATTGTCATCTTATGTAATTCCTCTGCCTTTCTCAGTCAACCAAAAAATTTCACATGAACTTTCAATTTTGTATGACATTTGAAACTCATCAAGTCCCATATATGTATATGAATGATATGATGTTAAATTCCATGAATCGGGAATACAGTTGGCTGTTTCAAAAACAAAAATTACTTCTTTCAGAAATATTTCAGTTTTGTTAATTTGATTTTTCAGTATTTATCTGTTTGAACTATACATTTCTTTTTGTGTACATAATGATAGATATTAACAATGAAGGCTTGGCGAAAAAATTAGCACTGGTTCAGGGTTAACGTTAACATATTTTGTATTTAACTATAGGACAGCAATCTAGTTGTTCAAAGTTAGTATCTATACAAATTTTCAACTGAAATATCCAAAATATCAAACGGAAATTTTAGATCATGTCAAATTGCCGTAAATATTTGAGGAGCTTACCTATTCCTAAAATCATTTGAGAAGTTAATCTAAAAAATTTGAAAAAGATACTAGATGTTCGGCAAGAATATCTGCATGTTAGGCGAATACCTACTTTAGAACATCCATTTTTTTCCGTACGAGTATCAAGAAAATATTAAATTGTTCGTATTACGAGGGATATTTTCTTGATTGAATGCTAACTGAATTCTTTTCCCTGAAGATACAATCAAAGCATGACTTTTCATTCGAGTCATGACTTATCTCGAAGCACGTCTATCTAATTGAATGTTACATTTCCGTGGAGTAATTTAGTTTCACGAAAGGTTAGCACAACTTAAAGAAGCATTTAAAAAAATGTTCTGAAATCACCAGCTCTGCTATCTAGCTGCGTCGAATAGTATAATTATTATCAAGCATTGGATTGTTATGGAATTTACTGTGGTACACGCCCTGCCCCAAACACATGTAACGGTTCACCCCGCGGCTAATTGTATTCTTGTACATGCACATGACGTACATAACAATATACACAGTGAAATTTAATTTCATATGAAACAATTTAGGTGCTAATTTCTTTCTTACTTTCGCCGCATTCTCTCGCCGAAAAAAAAAACAACGAGAAATTCAATTTTGTTTCATGTCATTTTCTGACAAACTCATTTTGAACTTGAGTTATGTTCGCCCTCTTGACCAATGTAAACACTGAAAAACAATTAAATTGCTTTCAATATTCGTAATGCTCAATATGAACTAATCATGGTTCAATGTTACTTCAGTATATTTTGACGTCGATTCTTTGTTTAAAATGAAACTTGATTTTTTTCTATGCTCTGAAGACTGATTGATTTCTTCTCAATAAACAAGCACTTACACACGATAAATTAAACTAAGCTAAAGTCAAAAAATAGGAAATACCACAGCCCAAATGCTACCTCTCAAAACAGGAGAAGTAGAGTGATTTTTCACGAATGAATTCTTTTAAATAAAGTTTATGTAGGTATACCATAATGAATTCAATGTGAAACGCTTTACACTTCAAAGATTTCAGGTCAAAATTCATTGCATTTTCAACGAAATAGTTCAACCATGAATTTTCACCAAAAGAGATGAGTTTTCGAAGCTGAAAACTCGAATGTTTTAGAAAACAACTCACTTTTAAACCAGAAAAAATGAATTTTAAACCAAATAGTGAATTTTTCAATTGACCAAACAGTTAAATTTACATCTTACAACCAAATAGTACAATTATCAGACGAAAGAGTCGAATTTTCAAAAAAATAGTTGAAGTTCGAACCTAAAGATGAGTTTTCAAACAAAAAATATGCACTTCCTGCCTAAAGAGATCAATTTTCAACAAGAGAGTTCAGTTTTAAACAAACAGTGAAATTTTACACCAAATGATTGAGTTTTCAAACAAAAAAGATTAAGCTTCAACCAAAAACAGTTTCATTTTTCACAAAATAGTTGAGTTTCCAAGTTAAAAATTCGAAAAAATTTTCAAGCAAGAATGATTAATTTTTCACCAAAAATAATTCATTTCGAACCAAACAGTTGTATTTACAACCAAATAGTTCAACTTTCAAGGAAAAATACAATTTTTAACAAGATAGTTCAATTTTTAACCAAGCAAATATAAAAAAGAAATAATTAAATTTTCAACCAAATAGTAGAATTTGTAACCAAGAAAGATGAATAATTCTGAACCAAAAAATATAATAGTACCTTTTTCAACCAAAAAGAATGAACTTCTATGCAAAAATAGTTGGATTTTGATAGGTTCTATTGATTCAGAATTTAAGCGATGAAGCGAGAAAAAAGGAGAAGATTTTTGTAAATAAGGAAAAAAAGAGTAGTTCTATAAGCATGGGGGAAAATGGGGATAGGGGAAAGAGAGTGAAACCTACAAATATAAAAAAATCGTCGTATACATATAGTCGTTTAGATGAACTGAACTATCAAAATATTTGAGTTTTCAATCAAAAACTTTTTAAAAAGTAGTTGAATTTTTAACAAAATAATTAAATTTTCAAGAAAACAGTTGAATTTTTAATAAAAAAGAATTAAATTTCACCGAAAAATATTTTAATTTTCTTATTGGGTTCTATTAATTCAGTTCGAATTGATGCGAAAAGGCGAGAAAAAGGGGATGTCTTTTGAAAACAGGAAGAAAAGGAATTCTCAAGGAAGGGGGAAAGAGTCTGTAACTTAAATTTAATATATTGGGATTTTCTTACTTGATACACATTTTCACACATATTTTTGACAGTAAGCATTGAATAAAATGTGTGTTTAAATCAACTAAGATCGCGATTTGAAGTCCATAAAAACCTTGCCAAAGATCCCTCAAAAAATATTAATAAATTGTCTTTACAATTTTTTTCTATTTATTATTATATAATAACCAGTCAAATGAAAATATTGAATAATTATGATCTCATAATCTTTACGTGTGGACGCGCGGTCGCACAGACCGCACCATGCTTCTGATATGTTGGTCCCTCTCCCCTGGCCTTCCACAAGGCTGTCGTTATTAATGGCTTTAGTTTTAGTTGTGTTTTCTCCGAGGCAGGTGGACAACGTGCGGTCCTGCGTGTAATTGCTAAGTAATATCAATTGAAAGTTCATACGCGGTCCGCGAGATTGCACGTCCAAGGTAGCATCACAATTTTATATTTTTGTTTCAATTTTTTTCAAGGTATTTAAAACGTAAGAAGTCACCCGCAAACAAAATTGAGCTTGGTGCGGGCCGTCCGAGACAAATCTTACGTCCCGATTAATCCTCATTTGAGCAAAAAGTGACAAAGTAGTATGGACGTGCGGTCTCTCAGACCGCACCATGCTTCTGATATGTGGGTCCCTTCCCCCCGCTGATGCAGAAGATTATTAATAATAAAAGTTGATAAAATGTATTAAATTCTTCAAACACTTCTTTACTTATTTAATTAGATATAAATGTATGCAGCGCAGCGGTCTGTTAAACCTAAGGTCGATGTGAGTGCAAAAATGAAATCACGTCCACACTTGAAGGTTAAAAGTTTGCTTTTCATGCTTCAATGTCGCTGAAACTGAAAGGTGCAGCTTCGAATTAAGAATAGAATCTAAATTCAACTTTCTAGATCCCGCATGCGTCAAGATCATTATTTAATTTTCTTTTATTTCTTACTTCTTTAGAAAGGGAGTGTGTTTATGACATGCAGAAAGTGTTTGTGAAATTTAGCTGGAAGGGTCTTTTGAGTCTCTGCGCGAAAAGTTTAATTGCAGAAAGAGAGAGACTGTACTGTCACTGACCTCGGTAGGTTATCACACTCGGTTACGTTGAGCGAGAAGACACTTAACACGTGGGCCAAAAACCCCACGCATTGGCCATTTGATAAAAATATCCGACCACCCTCGAAAAATCCCGCCTCTAGATCTAGAATATCTAGATGTAGAGTGTATAGGTTCATTTTCAGCCGGAAACGCCTCTTTCAATCGGTTCAATCAGTTTGTAAAAAGAGGATCTTTTTTTTTTTTTTTTTTTTTTTAAAAAGACATTTTTTTCTTTTGAAAATGGCAGTGTGATGAACCTAGAATCATAAATAAATGCAACACTTTCATAACAAACCACAAATTTTATATTAAACTAGAAAAAAACCTTTTTTTGCCTCACACAATTTTTAAATCAAAATATAAGATTAATATTGATGGATTTTTTTATAGTATCTATTATCTAAAATAATAGAAAATAAGAGCAAGGGAATTATTTTTGATAATTGATGAAAATTGATATTTTTGTATACACGATAAACCCGTTGCATTTTTGTTAAGAAATATCTATTTTCATATAAAATCACTAACGTAACCTAAATTTGTTCAAACTATTGAGTTTAGTATTTCAAGTAAAATGTTTTTGGTTTAAAATATGAAATATTCTTCAAAAACTAATGACTTCTGAATGACAATACACATTTTAGAAGAAAAACACTAAATGAGATACAAACTGTTAAGATTGTAAATCATCTTTTAAAATCGAGGGCATTACCTCAAATTTTTCAAAAATGTGTCATCTTCTTTGAAATGCAACGATTTTTTAAATTACAAATACCAATTTTCGACGAAAACCCCTAACATGCCACAACAAAAAATTGTTCCCAATTGTAAATCTTGTTTGAATATGAATTACTTTTGTCTAAAATAATCGAATTCCGGTGAAAAACGCTAACATATCCTTTTATTGTTCAAATATTGTATATCTAATGACCTTTTATTAACCATTTATATTTTAGACGAAAAGCACTAACATAACGTAACAAAAAATTCATTTAAAAAAAGTTGTGCAAATCATAGACAATTTGCTTCTGTTATTTTTCTTTGTACCGTAGTTTCTCTAACGTATTCATAATTTTTTTATTAATGGCCGCAAATTTTGAAAACTTAATCGCAGCTTCAAAAAAGGGATCGAAATTCTCAGATATAGAGATTGCAGAAGATTTTTAAATAGACAGGAAAAAAGGGGAAAAAGTTAATTTGTCAAAAATTTCTTACACGATTAATAGTTACATAATGCAAATATAAAAAGAATTATCATTTTAATCTTTAATATAAAATTTCTCAAGTCTACAATTATTATAATTATATCGACACATCGACCACTCGACTTTTCAGTGTACATTTTAAAGTCTCATATTTTATTGCTTTTGTAAGCACGCCATGAGGGCCTGACTGTATATTTGTGTAAAGTAAATGCTTACTTTTGTTTTTAATTGAAAATTGGATTTTTTATCACCATCCGAACTTGAGAAAACGTGCTCCTTGAACAAAACTAAAATTCCTACCTCTATTTTCTGGGAACCTGATAATATTTTTTTATCGATTCATTAATTTGATGGCTAGAAAGTAAATGCTGACTTTCTTAAAAATAAGAATTCAATTTTCTATCGCCAAGTTGAGAAAACGTGCCCATCGAGCAAAAAAAAACACCTGCCATAATTTTCTCGGAATCAAATAAAAATGTTTAATAAAATATTTTTTGTATCGTTTCAAGAAATCAATAGCTATAATATCTAATATTCATCCTTTTCCTTTTCTGAAACTGAAAACTGGGTTTTTTATAACCTTCCAAAGTTGAGAAAACGTGCCCCTCGAGCGAAAAAAATCACCTCCATTTTCTCGAAGCTTAATCATATTTTTAATCAAATCTTTTTTGCATCGCTTCAAAAACTCAATGGCTAGAAATTCAATATTCATCCTTTTTTTAAATTTAGGTAGATTTTTCTATCACTGTCCAAATTTGAGAAAACGTGCCTCTTGAGCGAAAAAAACTTTCACCACCATTTTCTCGGAACCTAATAACATTTTTGAATCAAATCTTTTTTCATCGCTTTAACAACTCAATGGCTGAAAATTCAATATTCATCCTTTTTTAACATTAAAAATTGGATTTTTCATCACCGCCCAAAGTTAAGAAAAAGTGTTCCTCGCACAACAAAAAATTTCCACCTCCTTATAATATTTTTTAATCAAATCTTGTTTGTATTGCTCTATAAACTCAATGCCTGGAAATTCAATATTTGTCCTTTTTTGAAATTAAAAACTGAATTTTTTATCACCGTCCAAAGTTGATAAATCGTGCTCCTCGAGTGAAAAAAAAACCTTTTACCTCCAATTTCTCGGAATCTCATAAAATTTTGTATCAAATCTTGTTTGTATCGATTTACCAACTTTACTCAATGGCTACGAAAAATACAATTTTAATTATTAACAGTGTTTCTGGCCGTACAGATGTTTAAAAGCACCTAAACAGTGAGTTAAATATGATCATTCCGATATCGTGACAGACCTATATTTGAGACATAGTAGTAACTAAACCAATCTCTTCATTCACCGCTCAACTAAATAGATGCTCATAGTTTGTTGTCGAAAAAAAATTTCTTCTAGCCAAAGCAGAGGTGACAACCCTATTCTGCATTTGCACCAAATATAAAATTGGATTTTTTATAACCGTCCAAACTTGATAAAATTATCGAGCGTGTACAAAAACTTTCAGCTCCATTTTCTCGGAACCTAAGAATATTTGTTAACAAAATCTTTTTTGTATCGATTGAGCAGCTCGATGGCTTTTTAACAACTCTATGTATAGCAACAGTGCATATCTGCAAACCCGATGCCTGCGGACATTTAAACCGAGCTGCTTCGTATATTGAATACCGTTAGCACACATACAAAGGACTAAAGCGGCTTTTACACATACCCGCGTTGTAAAACCACAAACAAGCGTATAACTATAACATAACACGGCACATCTTGTTCGATCCAGTATCAGAATTACGTGCCAGAATAATAATTATCGGGAACAAAACCGCAAGCCAAAAGAAAACAAAACAAAACAAAGTAAGACAAAAGAGTACGGATAGTGGAACCCTGTGATTTTTAGAAATTCAAACAGTGCGAATTATTACAGTATCCCACGAAAATAGAGATTCCAAGATTTAGAAATGAAGGCTGCAATTTAAAATCGGGATGTCTAGCGAGTCTTACACAGAAAAAAGCTCGGCTCACTTTGAGTCGGATATTGGCCCAAAATTCAGACGCAACATTTTTCGGTCAAAAAGACTAAAATTGAGTTGCTGAGCATGAGAAAATTACATGAAATTGCTCCGGCAATGGCTGAAGTAAGACTTGAAAAAAATAAGAAGCAGCAATAGTTAGCCTTTCGACATTTTTTTTATTTATTCTACAGGTTTAAGAATTGTATAAAAATTATTTTTCTCTAGTGTTTTTTTTTGTAGCAAATAAGAATACAAAGGTGAGAATGATGACAAAGATTCCTGCTGATTACAGGAATTATTTTTTATTGAAGAAAGCCTTACTTTTCTGGATTAGGCTACATGAACATTGAGTTTTGAAGAAGGAATTGTTTTCATCATTTTTAATTTTATATTCTTACTTGCCAGCTAAAACAGTACACACAAAATTCTCCTACAAATTTTTTCACCCAGAGAATGAATTAAAAAATTTCTCAAGTTTTAAATACTTCCTGGCACCATTAAATTCTTCGAACAAAAATTGGATGCAGCCTAATTATAGAGAATCTTTCACTCAGATAATAAGCTTTCACTCAATAAAATGACATAATTTAAAAAAAAAATTGGTGAAAAATTATTTCAGTAAATACGTTTTCTGTTTCAAACTTTGTTTATGGATAAAAATCTTTTCTCTTTTCAACAATACGATGAATAATAATATTGCAATTCTTGAGAGTATATTTATGTAAATTTTCCCGGATACCTACTTTCTCGCACAACTATCTTGAGTCAACATGAGATAAAAAAAATTGGGGTCAAATTGACAAAAATGATCTTGTTTTTTCGCGGCTTTCAACAACACTGAATAAATAAGGAAAAGTATACAGAGCTTCATAATTTTCTTATCACTTTTAATTAGGTCCTACATTTAAAATGCGAATGGTTGGAAATGATTTCGAAGAGAGCAACAAGTGGGAAAGAGGTGAATATGAACTACATCGAAAGCAGCTTTGATAATTATGTTAAAGACAGTGATTACAATGTGAGATTTCCAACTAAAAAATATAGACTCCTGACATTTCTAATTTTTGAAATGCGATCTGCTATTTATAATAATATATTAATTTTGATAATAATATATTATTATTATTATTATTATTAAAAATCCCCGAAACATCTCAATTATTACAGATTCACTGCAAAACATCATTTTTTAAATTCCCTGACTTTTTCCCCAACTTTCATTTTCCCCTACCATTAATATTTAAAGACCAAAATTCCAATCTTGATTAAAATCTCTTTATTTTGAACCATACTCTAATTAAAAAAAAAAAAAATTAAAGGCCGAAAGATTCCATTGATTTCACAAGAATTTGAATAATTTAGAGAAATGTAAGGGATATGACAATAACTCGATGAAATTCATTAAAATATTATATAATCCCGTAAAATTCTAAGATACCTGATATTTCCAAAAATCCTGAGAAACTGATTAAAATACCTTGACATCTTTTAAAAATCTTTGAAAATCTTATAAAATCTTTTAAAATAGCTTAAAGCCTGTAGAATCTAGTGAAATCGTTTCACATCTTCCGAAATTCTGTATAACCGCAAGATAATTTTTTTCAAAATAATTTTTTGATCTCTTCATAATGCGTTGGAATCTTTCAAAATACCCTACAATATTTTAAATCCTTTAAAATCCCAATAAATTAATAAAATCAATTGAATATTCCTTGGAATATTTTTAAATACCTTAAAATATTGCAAATCCTTTGAAATCTTCTGAAATCCTTTGAAACTTTTTAAGGCTCTTGAAAATTCCTTGGACTTTTCACAAATACACTGAAATCTTCAAATTTCTTTAAAATCACTTAAAATGATTGAAACCTATTAGAAATAATATTAGATATTTAAAATCCCTTAAAATGTTTTTAAATTCCTTGGGATTGAAAAAAACACCCTAAAATCTTTCAAATTTTTTGAAGAGCCTTCAAACTATTGTAATCAATTGAAAATTCCTTAAGATCTTTTAAAATGGCCTCAAATACTTCAAATCCGTTAAAATCTATTGAAATCCCTTGAATTGTTGTAAATTTCTGGAAAATTCCTTGGAATTTTTAAAAATACACTGAAATCTTCAAATTCCTTTAAAATCACTTAAAATGATTGAAACCTATTAGAAATACTATTAGATATTTAAAATCCATTTAAATGTTTTCAAATTCCTTGGGATTGAAAAGAAACACCCTAAAATCTTTCAAATTTTTTGAAGAGCCTTCACATTATTGAAATCAATTGAAAATTCCTCAAGATCTTTTAAAATGACCTCAAATATTTCAAATCCGTTAAAGTTTTTTGAAATCCCTTGAATTGTTGTAAATTTCTGGAAAATTCCTTGAAATTTCTGAAAATGCACTGAAATCCTAAAATCCTTTGAAAGCACTTAAAATTATTGAAACCTATTAGACATACCATTGCATATTTAAGATCCTTTAAAATGTTTTAAAATTCCTTGGGATCAAAAAAACACCCTAAAATCTTTCAAATTTGTTAAAAACCTTTCAAATTAATGAAATCAGTTGAAAATACTTTTGATTTTTTTTAGAAAAAAACTCTTAAATATTTTAAATCCTTTGAAATTCCGTTAAATTACTGAAATCAATTGAAAATTCCTCAAGATCTTTTAAAATAATCTAAAATATTTTAAATCCGTTAAAATCTTTTGAAATCCCTTGAAATTTTGTAAATTTCTGGAAAATTCCTTGGAATTTTTAAAAATACACTAAAATCTTTAAAATCCTTTGAAATTTTTTCAAATTCTTTGAAACTGTTTAAAGCTCTCAAAAATACCAAAAAATCTTTCAAATTCTTCGAAATCCCTTCAAATTATTGAATTCAATTTAGAATTTCATGAAAGGTTTTGAAATATCATTTAATTTTTGACATTCTTTAAAATCTTTAGCAATACCTTGAAATATTTGAAAACATTTGATATCCTTAGAAATTACTTGGCTCTTGTGAATACATTTTTTGAAATCCATTAAAATATTTAAAAATCCCGTAAAATTATATAAAATCTGATAGGATTTCCCGGGATCCTAGAAAATTGATTAACATACCAGGATGGCTTTTGAAATCTTTTAAAATCATTAAATTCCTCGGAAAATGTTTAAAACCTCTTGGAATCTTCTTAAATATCCTAAAACCATATAGGATAAAAATTCACTGAAAAATTGTAATCTCTTGAAAATGCCTTGAAATCTTTTAAAATACCCTAAAATATTTCAAACCCGTTAAAATCTTTCGAACACCTTTGAAACTTTTTAAAGCTATATATCTTAAATTTGCGAACATAAGCCACAAATTTTATTATTCACTGCCAATGGATGGATGGATGTATTATTATTATTGCTAAATTTTTCTTTTGCATTAATTTTTTGGAATGATCTACTATATTATTCTAAACGCCAACTATTTACGCTTCTGATCTGTTTTATTGTTCCTATAAAACTATTGTTTTATTTTTCAAATTATCATCTAATATGACTAGTCTCTGTATCTTGGTTGCCCAATCATGGTTTACCTAGGGCATATGCTCTGAATAAAAAAAAAAAGAAAGCTCTTCAAAATTCACTGGAAGTTTTCAAAGTTCCTTAAAATCTTTCAATCCTGCAGGATACCTTCAAATTATTAAAACCTATGAAAAATTCTTTGGAATCTTTCAAAATACCCAAAAATGTGAAACTTTTCAAAATTGAAATTCAAGAATTTTAAATCAGACTAAAATCAAATTCAAAATCCCATTTAATGTCCAATAATCAAGTCAATATATAAAACTTTTCAAAGCTCTTGAAAATTCCTTGGAATTTTTTTAAATATTCAAATCCTTGGGAACCCCTTGAAATTATTGGAATATATTAAAAATCTCTTGGAATCTTTTAAAATACTATAAAAGATGGTATTTGATAATGATGATTTCGATGATTTTCCCTGATTGCCAGGTTTTTCCTGACCTGCGGCTACTCTGCAATTAGTTACAAAATTATATTTACAAAATATCGTAAAATAAAATTAAGAAAGTAAAAAAATATATTTAAATTTAAAAATTTAAGTTATTAAAATGATAAAATAATTGTTGTTGCAGAAGTTTAATAAGTTGACCTGGCGAGAAACTGGAGGGCTGGGCAGGGAAGGGGAGGGGAGGGGGAGAAAAGTTCCGGAATTTGAATTAGAAGATTGATTGTATTAAAATGATAAGAGCATATAAGGAGAGGAATTTATCGCGATAAACGCTTCCACAGTTTATATTAACGGGGCTAATAAAGCAGCAAAGGAGCAAAAGGAGCAAAAGGAGCAAAAGGAGCAAAAGGGGCAAAAGGAGCAAAGGAGCAAAGCAGCAGGTTTTCGCCTTCAGTTTGGTCACGCCCAAAGATCCTGCTTTCACCCACCCTCCTTTCCAATTTTGGTACAATTTTATTTCTTTTAATCTTATTTACAGACTTCACAGGTCTCAAAACTCCTCTCAAAACAGAGGAAATAGGGTGACTTTACAAGAAAATAGGGGCATAAATCTTGATAAATAAAATTAACGTGCATGGGTACCACACTGCTTTCAATTTGAAAAGCTTTAAATTCCTCAAATTTTAGGTCTAAATTTAATTTAATTTCTACAAAACAGATGAATTTTCAAAGAAAAAAGATAATGTTCGACAAAAATAGTTGAATTTAAAATTCAACAAGGATGACTTTTTAACAAAATGGTCGAACTTTTGATTTAAAAAAAAAATACATGTGTAAAAAAAACAATTTTCAAGCAAAAAGACGAATTTTTTACAAGACATTTGAATTTTTAACAAAAGTTTTTTTTATCCAAGAAAGATGAATTCTCAACCAAAAAGATGACACTTCTATCAAAGAATATAAAATTCCAACAAAAAGTTAATTTTCAAGAAAGATTTTGTTTACAAAACTGTTGAATTTTCAACAAAAAAACTTTATATTGAAGCAAAATAGTTGAATTTGCAAAATAAAATTTGCAACTAAATTCTCAAATTTTCAAACCAGAAAGACGAAGTTTCAACAAAACAGTTGAATTTTTAACCTACAATTTGATTTTTCAGCCTAAAAATATTACTTTTCAACAAAAAGTTTATTTTCAACCAAACAGTACCGAAAAAGACCAATTTTTTACAAAAAAGTTCAATTTCCAACTAAAAAAGTTGATATTTGATGGAAATAGTTGCATTTCAACGCATAATGGAGACGTTTTTAAGAAGGTAATTAAATTTTCAATCCAAAAAGATCAATTATTTTTAATAATGGAATTTTTAGCCAAAGAATTGAAATTTTTAACCCCAAAAAAACGAATTTTCGACTAAACTATTGAATGTTTATCCTATAAATATTGATTTTCAACAACAAAAAAACTAATTTTGAATAAAATAGTTGAATTTTCAATAAAATGAAATTCCGAAAAATGAAAATATCTATTTTCAACCTAAAAGTTAATATTCAACCCAAAAAGACGAATTTCTTAGAAAAAATAAGAACATTCAGCAACAAAATTTAATATTCATGGAAATAGTTGAATTTGGAACCCAAAAAGGAATACTTTTTAACGAAATAGTTCAATTTTATATGAAAATATATAATTCAACCAAAAAATGGAATTTTAAGCCAAAAAGACGAATGCTTATTTACAAGATATTTTCAAATTTTTAACAAAATAGTTGATTCGACTTCGTAAATATGAATTTTTAACGAAAAGTTCATTTTTAACCAAATAGTAGAATTTTCAAGTACGAAAGACGAATTTTGTAGAAAGAAGAATGTTCAACAACATAAATTAATATTCATGAAAATAGTTCAACTTGGAACTCAAAAAGAATGCCTTTTTAATACAAAATAGTTTAATTTTCAATTAAAAAATATATATTGCATCTAAAAAATTGAATTTTTAAGCCAAAAAGGCGAATGGTTTACAAGATATTTGAATTTTTAGCAAAACAGTTTTTTTAAACAAGAAAGATGAATATTCAACTGAAAAGATGACGTTTCTGCATAAAAGTTAAATTCTTAACACAAAAATATGAATTTTCAACAAAAAAGTTAATTTTCAACCAAATAGTTAAATTTTCAATCAAAATAATGGAATGTTTCACCAAAAAAAAAATGAATTTTCAACCGTAAAATACGAATTTGCAACAAAATTATGAAATAATATTCAAGCAAACAGTAGAATTTTTACCCAATGGATCAATTCTGTATCGAAAATATACTATTACACTTTTCAAGGGAAAAATAGTTAATTCTTTTTACTGGATTCTATTAATTCTCTTCGTATTTAGGCAAAAAGTGAGAAGAAGGAGAATTTTCTTGAAAACAGGGGAAAGAAGAGGCATTTTTTTAAAAGGGAGACAGAGAGAAATAGAGCAAAGAGTGCCAAGTCCGTATTTGATAAAAATATTTTTTATAAAAATGACAATTCTATAACTTTTAAATAAAATGTTTGAAATAAAAACAAACGTAAGTGATTTGTAGAGAATCCTTCTGAATAAATATGGTTAAATAAACAAATGAGACCTGAAATATTTTTTTTTCCAAAGTTCTCACTTCGCCTCCAGTTCTCTTCCCAAATTAGTTACGATGAAGTGCAAGACTTTTAAATGGAAGGGTTACCTGTTCATCTCTTTGAATACCCGTATAATATACGATCATTTCTCCGTAAGGCTTCAAACTGAAGGCAATGTCTTCTCTTATAATAATCATTAAGGAAGGCTCGACGCGACGGCTGTATTTTTTATATCTATTTAACCTTTTTTTAAATTCACGGTGTAATTTCTTGGTAAACGGGTTCAACCTACTTAGTTTGAAAATTGAGTGCCCGCTGCCCGCTGCCCGCTAAAATTAATGTGTTGCGACGATGCAAACTTGCATCAAGGTTAGCTTTAATTAAATTGAGGTTCCATTAATTTTCCGTTTTCGTACCACATTATCGTACCATATTATAAATTTTAATGTCAGCTTATGTATTTCAAAGTTTAAAACTGGTTTGATAATCAATTACGCAGAAAGAAATGTCAATAAAATATTGTACACACTTTCGAAAAGTGTCCCAATATTTAAAGAATCATTTATATGCACCAAAAATCGATTTTATTTCTTCATATCTTCGAAAATGTTGAGGTTATCAAAATGCATGTCACACAATAGCAGATACTGTATTGTCTATAACTTTCTTCAGTACGACTAACAATTTTTCAATAAAATAAAACATCTACAGCAGGGTGAACGCAAAACTGTTCTGCTTTCTTATTTTTCGAATGAATGAATAAAACTTGAATTTCAAACTTCCCTGGCTTTTCCCTGATCAAGAATATTCAACGACCGGCATTTTAATCTTGTAACATTGTTGTCAGAGAAACTTCTATAAACGGAATAAAAAAATTTCCCATTGCAATTCAAATATTTATTTATTTAAACCAAACAAACCTTTATTTAACCTAAAAGATTAATTTTTAATTCAAACGAACCAATTTGTGACAAAACAGTTGAATTTTCTACCAAAAAAAGGATGACTTTTTAACAAAATGATTCAATTTTCAACAAAATAGTTGAATTTTTAACTAAATTGTTGAATTTTCAACCAAGAGGTCGAATTTTCAAAAAAATAAAAATAAACTTCAAGCAACAACAGTTGCATTTCAACCAAAAATAATTTCATTTTCAATCTAATAGTTAAATTTGCAACCAAAGAGTTGAATTTTCAGATAGTTGATATTTCAACCAAAAAGATGAAATGTTGACCAGAAGAGACGAATTTAAAAACCAAAAAGATGGATTTTCATTAAGATTAACTTTTTAGCCAAAAGATGAATTTTCAATCCGAAAGGACGAAATTTCTACCCAAACAGACAATTTTTTAACAAACCAGTTAATTTTCAACAAAACAGTTGAACATTTCGAACAAAAAAAAAGTTTAACAAAGTAGTTCAACTTTCAGCCAAATCGATGAATTTTCAAATAAATTGATGAATCTTCAGCTGGAACAGATAAAGTTTCAACCGAAAAAAACGAATTTTCAATCAAAGACCTGAATTTCCAACTGAAAAATGAATTTTCAACAACAACAAAAAAATAAATTTCAAGAAAAAAAACGATTTTTTAACAAAGTAGTTCAATTTTTAACCAAGCAGCTGAATTTGCAAGAAAAAAGATTAATGTTCAACAACAACCGTTTAATTTCCGAAAAGCACAACAATGAATTCTCAAAAAAGAAGTTAATTTTCAACTAAATCGTTGATAATTCATGTCAAAGGCGAATTTTCTACAAAATAATTGTATTTTAAACCCAAAAATATGGACAACAACAAAACTAATTTTGAATCAAATGATTGAATTTTCAACAAAATAGTTGAATCATCAACCAAAAAAGATTAATTTCTGAAGAATGAAAATATGTATGAATTTTCGAAAAAAAAGTTCACAGAAAAAAAAAAGTCTTAAAGTTGGGTTGGTCTTGTTTTTATTTTTGACTTAAATTAAGCCCGAAACTAAATGAGAGCATGAAGATCGTTTTAAAAGGAGTCCTCATCGGCTTAGAACTAAAATTAATTCATTGATATTGCTTATTTGCAAATATTCACCTTGAAACAAGTCCCACTAGGCTTAGCAAGATAGCAAGATCTTGACAGTTAAAAAGAAGACGATATTGAAGCTAACGTTTAGCCGTCTAGAGGCCATATTCGAGAATCTAACGTCTTCTCGCAGTTGTGACGTGACGTAACACGAATAGGCAGCATGCGAAATGCGCCAATTCTAACTTTTTGTTCTGTGTAATCTGATTGTTCAGTGACCTGCTCTATTTAATTATCCGAATTCAACATATTCAAGGTGAGTACATCTCATCATATATTTTCATCATCGTTATTCATCGCACAGTTTTAGTCGTTTTAGTTGGCGTTCTCGTCGACACCTAACCTATACAAATCTTCACACGTACAATGATACCTTTTGCCTTTTCATCCTTTTCATCAAACACGACGTTTACTGATATATTGTGAAATACTAAATTAAAGAAAAATATTTCTGCGGAATTTAGCTATATATTTCTTATAAAAAAAGTATTTTTCCGTTTCACTGATACTCTGTTATGAATTCAGTCAAAGTGTCAAATCTCTGAATCCTTAAGAGATTATACTTTTTCTCGTCATTTTATTTTACTTTTTTACTGCAAAATGAAGTAATATTTCTCCATAGTCTTTTTTTAGACAGTTAGTAATACATTGAGGTTTCAGGGTTTACAGATTAATATTGATCTAATGCGAAATTATAATTTCAAATTTTCGTAATATCTCTGGGTTTTCCACAAAACATTTTCAGTGAGTCAACAGAAGATAAAAATATCGGCAGTGTTTTATATTTTTATATTTTGAGAGCTGTTTTAGAGCTAAGTCAGGATTACCTCAAAATTATTTTCACATTTTTTTTCCAAAAAACCAGACGTTCGTCTGGTCCTGAAGTTTGATAATAATAAAAAGAGTTTTTCCTAAAAATTAATTTGGTGCTTTTTTTATAATTTAAAAAATTTAGAAGCTGACAAACGTTCCTCAGTGCTTTTTATTTAGTTTTCATAATTTTGAACTAGATACCACATTTCGAGCGAACGTAAGTTGGTTCGAAAATTATGTGAAAACAAATTTTGAGGTTACCCTCACCTGACCTGAGTTCGTAGCCGAAAAATATGTATAAAAGATAACTGTTGAAAATTTGGGTTTCGCCAAGACTTTGCGATATCGTGCGTTCAAATCCGTTTCATTCCTTCATAGTTTTCAAGGTCAATATATTTTCGAAGTTTTATAACATGAATTTATTTTATTCTTCAAATGTTAAAGCTGTCAAAAAATTTAAATTTCGAAAACTTCACTTTCTCAAAATATGATTAAAGTTATTAGCATATGTTTTTAAATGTTTCAGGATTACACTCAACTTCCGATTGAAGACTGGTTTCAAAAATGGCTCACACTGGTCTTGGTCCTCAGTCGTAGGCCTTCAAACGTAAACAGTCAGGGCCGTTTGAACCAATTCTGTTGGATTTTTCTCCGTAGTGAAAAATATTTTTTTAATTTTGTCCACTTTGTTGTCTAATGGATGTAATGAATGGTATTAATCTGAGAGAAAAATCCAAGTTTGGTCTCGCAAATGAAATTGTAATCTGTGAAGATTCTCCTGTGATATTTTTGTTAATTAAGTCAAATTTCTAATGTTATAATACTTTCATTTAGGGCCGTACTTAAATTACGTAACATCTCAAGGGGGGGGGGGGGGCCCAGTCCAAGACATTTTGTTACGATTTGTTAAGGTAGGATTATCTTTTTAGTCATAAATTTTATTATTTGGTTGAAAATTTAACAATTTTCTTAGAAAGACATAATTTTTCTTGCAAATACAACTGTTATGTTGAAAATTCGTCTTTTTGGGGTTAAAAATTCAACTCTTTTCGTATAATATTAACCTTTGTTTAAAATTCATATTTTGTTGCTGATAAGTCAACTGAAATATTTCTTGGATGAAAAATATTTTTTTATGAACATTTTGCTTTTCAATTTAAAAGTTTTATATTTTTTTAGTAAAAATATTGCATCTTTCTTGGACAAAAATGCAACTGTTTCGTTGATAATAAAACTACTTTCTGGAAAATTTACTTTTTGTTTAAAATTTGTATTTTTCTGTAGAAAAGTCTATTGAAATTCTTTTGGATAAAAATTCAACTCTTTTTTTGAAAATTTGTCTTTTTGATTTAAAAATTCACCTGTTTTAGTAGAATTCACATTTTTTTTGACAATAATGCAACTGTCTAGTTGAAAATTTAACAATCTTGTTAAAAAGCCATACTTTTTGGTAAAAATTTCGACTATTTAGCAGGAAATTAACTTATAGTTTACAATTCCTAATTGGGTGTTGGAAAGTGAACTGGAATCTTCTTTGTATGAAAATTTAACTATTTTTTTCATCTGTTTTAAAATAAATATTTCATCTTTCTTGAACAAAAATACAACTGTTCGGTTGAAAATTCAACTCTTTTTTGAAAATTTGTCTTTCTGATCTTAAAATTCATCTACTTGAGCAGAAATCACATCTTTCTTGTATAAAAATACAACTGTTTGGTTTAAAATTCAAAAATTTCCTTGAAAAGTCATACTTTTGGTTGTAAATTCTACTGTTTCGTTGAAAATTTAACTATTTCGCAGAAAATTTACTTTTTGTTCAAAACTCATATTTTGGTGTTAAAAAATGAACTGAAAGCTTTCTGGATAAAAGTTCAACTTTAAAAGAAATTTGTCATTTTTTTATTAAAAATCCATCTGTTTTAGTACAAATTTCATATTTCTCAGATAAAAATTCAACTATTTGGTAGGAAATTCAACTATTTCGTTAAAAAATCATCCATTTTGGTTGAAAAAATTCGTCTTTTTGAATAACAATTTCAATTTTGTTCGTAGAAACTTATTTTTTGTTAAAAAATTCATATTTTGATCTTGAAAAGTCAACTATAATCTTTTCTGGATAAAAATTCAACTATTTTTTTAAAATTTGTTTTCTCTGTAAATAAAAATTCATCAGTTTCAATAGAAATTTGATCTTTTTTAGATAAAAATCCAACTATTGGGTAGAGAATTTAACAATTTTGTTAAAAAGTCATCCTTTCTGAGTAAAAACTCGTCTCTCTGGATTGAAAATTCAATTTTTTTCGTAGAAACTTATTTCCTGGTTAAAAATTCATATTTTGAGCGTGAAAAGTCAACTAAAATCTTTTTTAAAAGTAAATTCAACTATTTCTTAAAATTATAAATTCATTCGCTTTGGTAGAAATTTCTTTTTTTTTACGAAAATGCAACTTTTTGGTTAAAAATCAGTCTTCTTTGCTTGAGTATTCAGTTGAAAATTCATCTCTTTGGTTCAAACTTTAACTATTTTTTTGAAATTTAGTATTTTTAAATTGAAAATTCAACTACTTGGGTGAAAGTTAAATTACATTGTTAAAAATTTATTTTTTTGATTGAAGGGTATTTTAAAAATTAAGTTCTGGGACACCCGACTAGCAATAACTAGTAAAATATTTTTGGAACCTAAAAATTACCTACAGAAAGAGTGGGGGGGGGGGGGGGGTAGAAATACTTTCTTACAGTTTGTTACATGATGGAGGGAGGGGGGGGGGTCTAAGAAAGGGCCTATAATCCGATACGTAATTTAAGTACGGCCCCTTACTTACAAGTGTTTACTTTTAGTATGAAGCGTAGCTTTCAAAACTGAAAATACCTGTACTTAAGTTTCTCCATTACTTATTTTATTTTATTTTAATAACGAAGCTATAAACCAAATTTTAACCCTTGTTTGACACACTGGGGTGCAAAACACCCCACGACCATTTTTCCTCACTTTCATAATTATTTAATTAATAATTAATTTTAATTTTTGGCTATATAACCTACAAATTCTTTTAAAGTAAACTCTTAAGATTATCTTAAGTAATTTTCAAGTAAAAATGTTCAATAGATTATTTTTTTAAACAATTTTCGTCGATATTGTGTAGAGCACCCCAGAAGTGTGTCAAGTAAGGGTTAATGTTCTTAAAAATCTTGAATTATTATTTTGAATTATTGTGATTCTCCTATAATATTTTAAATATAAATAATGAACAAATTACTGTACTTGTACAAATATTGTCTCAAATCACGTTTAATTGTAAGCAGGGATCCGAACGAGACTTTCATTCAATTCTGTGATTGTTTAATATAAAATACATTTGTACATTGTTAAAAAAAGTCATATTTCATTTGAAAGCTAAAGTATTTACATAAAACGATTGTTTGTGAATATGAGACTATTACAACAATTCTTTTGTTCAAAATAAATTTAGAAAATGAATTTTCTTATAGTCTCATATTATTGAACAAACTTTATGTATTTATTATTGCTACAGTCCTTCCCCTATATTTTAGCTCTAATGTAAGCTGCATTTGAAATAGTTCAACCATTTAATTTGAAGTCATATATGGGCTTTATTTAAGCGTGCATTTTAGATTGCGAATAATGTTTAGTCTGCGAGAACGCTTTCTTCAAGCCTACGTTCTGGCTTACGGCTACCTTTAATCAGTAAAGTAGTTACATTCAAGCCCGCATTCCGGCTTGCGACTACTTTTTAGCTCATACAGCGTCTCACCTTTAGTTCCTCAATCGTTTTCTTTTAAAGCCTCAATCCTATTCTAGTTTTTAGCCGATGCTGTCTTCTTTTTGTTACACCTTAAAACAAGACCAGATTTCGTATTGTAATAAGACTTTTTTTTCTGTGTTAATGTTGAACCAAACAGTTGAATTTTTAAGCCAAAAAGATCAATTTTTTATAAAACAGTTTAATTTTTGACCCGAAAATATGAATTATTAACAAAACAAATTAATTTTCAACCAATCAGTTGCACTTTTTACCTAAAAATATAACATTTCTGCCAAAAGAGATGCATTTTCAACCAAAAAATTGAATTTTAGATCAAATAATTGAATTTTCAACCATGAAAGAATAGCTATTTGTGATACAAGTGCGCAAAATAGGCGATTGCCAACGAGTGTAAATTTGTCAGCATGAGCCGGAGGCTCGAAGTACGAGTCGGAGGCTTGTGCACGAGCGAAGCGAGTGCGAAAACGAGGACGAGTGCGCAGAGCTGAAGGCGAATGCTGAAATCACACGAGTCAGCAATTGCCTGTGCGCACGTGTATCACACGCTATTTTTTGCAACAACCTTCCGAGAAAGTTGTTAAAAGGTGGTAACGAAAGATATTAATTTTATATTGCGTAGAGTGGAGTAAAGAAATTTTGTTTGAAAAAAAAATGTTCAAAAAAATTTTGTAAAGAAATTTTTGAAAAAAATTTGAAAAAAATGGTATGGAAAAAAATTCGGTGCAAACAAATTTTTGAAAAAAAATGTTGAAAAAAAAAATGTGGTGAAAAAAAAATGTTGCAAAAAAAAATGTGGGAAAAAAAATTTTGTTGTTACGTTGCCCCCGAATTGTCGCGATGCGGAAAGTTGCTTATCTGCAAAGTGCGCATGCGCGTACATTTCGCTGATGTGGAAAGTATATAAGAATCGAACTGCGCATGCGCCAATATTATTCCCGCATTGTTATCCGGAATGAGTCACTTCGCGTATAATTTAGCTACACGGAACGGAGCACTTTCGAGGTGGGTGTAGCAAAAAATAACATATTTTCCTGAGATTAGTGAATATGATAAAAAGAAGTTTAATTTAAATAAATACCAATTCAGTACTATTAGTTAATTTCCTTCTAAAGACGGAAAAACAACATCCTTATTTCATTTACTCCTTTTTTGAAGAAGAAGGAGAAGAAATTTAAGCACGTCCAAAAAAAGTCCCTGACTTTCACAGAACACCTTGAAAAAGCAGGAATGAAATAAAATGCCCTGGGTTAAAGCTACAATTTTGCGACTTTTCTGGCAAAATTACCACATTCATCATTGGTACTTTTATAATTATACTTTTTTCCCATGATTGATGTTGTAATTATGAAGGAAGCATTTCTTTGACAGTCCAGCTTCCCTGAGGCTTCTGCCTGCACCAGACACCAGACACCAGACACCCTCACCGGACACTCCAAAGGTAGAAAAAAAGAACAAAAAGTGAAAAAAAGGGACGAACAGACGAATAGGGAAGTAGACTACGAAGATATTCCGGACGTGTCTCTCGCTGAGACAGGTCCCCCGTGCAATCACTGCTCTGCTTGAACCAGTGCCAACAATCTTCCTTCCTCCCTTATTTTGGCTTCTACATATACCTACATACAACTAGTTGTTTTACATATATATACATGTATACTCAAAATGCTACCTATCGAAACAAGAACAGTAGGCTGATTTTTCACGAATATATGGCAATGCATTATTTTTCATCAAACTAATTAAGTAATTATTGCAGCTACCATACTCTCGTACACTGAAGCAGTAAAGTTATCACTGGTTGAATCAGTATACTGAGTTATCACTGGTGAAACAGTGACTCTACGGCTTTGACTGGGTGAACCAACTGCGTGAATCAACTCAAACAGCGTTACTGAATGCACCAGTGATGCCAAACGACAGATTCAACCAGTGATATAGCGCTCCATGCGGGCAACTCATGAACCTCCAGTCTAAGTTATCTAACAAGTCCACTGTTACTTACGCATACGACTGGCACTGAGTGAACCACTCTCTAAAAAGTAACCAGTGAAATCTCACTGGTTGAAAATGCCAGAAGTGTGTCACTGACAATCGGTAAGAATTCACTGGTTCATTCAGTGGAGTTCCGGCACTGGTTTAATCAGTGAGCTTCACTGGTTTCTCAATACCAGTAGTCATCTGGTCGTACGTCGTTATGTCAACGTGTCGCGTTCCTCAAAGTCAAACCCAAGTGGCCAGGGGCCTTCCCACTGTCAAGCGAAACATATTATATCCCCTGCTCATTGCGTCACTGGTAGAATCAGTAGCGCTATTTCAGTTGAGTCACTTCCTGGTTCACCCAGTCAAAGTGGCAAAACCACTGGTTCACCAGTGATAATTCAAATTACTGATGCAACCAGTAACAATTTCACTGGTTCAGTCTAAGAGAGCAGTGAACCTTACTGATTATTCCAGTGACAGAATTCCACTGAGTGAACCAGTGAAATTTCACTGAATACCAGTGACACACTTCTGCCTTCTTCAAGCGGGAAATTCTCACTGGTTTATTTCAAGACAGACCATAGTCCTAAGATTTCGAGTAGAAATATTTTGCATCTTCCAGAAAACGGTTGAATTTTAAACCAAAAAAGATTCATTTTCTATACCAAAAGAGATGAATTTCCAATCAAAAAGACGAATTTTCAACAAAAGAGTGGAGTTATCAAGATAAAAAGTCGAATTTCTGGGAAAATATCTGACTTTTTTAGACCCGAAAAGATTTCAACCCAAAGGGATGAATTTTTAACAGAAATTTGCATTCTAAACCAAAAATATGAATTTTTAAACCATAAAAACGATTTTTCTACAAGAGAATTTTCTACAAGAATTTTCAACCTAAAATGTATGAAATTCAGAAAAAAAAACTTATTTTTTAACCAAACGATTCAATATTTAACCGAATAGTCGAATACTCAACCAAAACAATTTAATGCCCTACCAAGCAGTTGAGTTTTCAACCCAAAAAGACCAAGTTTTTACAAAAAAGGTTGAATTTTCAATCCAAGAATATCAATTTTCAGCCAAAATGTAAATTCTGAACCAAATAGCTGAATTTTCTACAAAATTAGTTGAATTTTCAGCCCAAAACGATCAATTTTCAACCAAGAAGATTAATTACACTCGAACCTCGATAACTCGAACCACCAAGGGAAGCAAAAAACTTCGAGTTATCGAAAATTCGAGTTATCGAGGAAAATCCTCGATGAAAATCCCGGGGCCGAAAAATGTCTTCGAGTTATCGAAAATTCGACTTATGGAGGTTCGAGTTGTCGAGGTTCGACTGTATATACCAAAAAGATGAAGAATTTAAAAAAAATACATGAATTTTCAACCAGATAGTTGAATTTTCAACTAAAAAAATAAATTTACAACCAAAATGGAATAGTTCAATTTTCAGTTTGAAAAATTAATTTTCAACCCAAAAATACAAATATTCAATGGAAAATTTTATTTTTTGCCAAATATTTGAATATTTAACAAAACAGTCGAATACTCAACCAAAACAGATTAATTTTCTTCCAAAAAGTTAACTTTTCAATTAAAAGACAATCAAATGTACCAAAAGGGATGAGTTTTCGAACCAAAACGATGAATTTTCTACAACACAGTCGAATTTTCAGCCAAAAGGATCAGTTTAAAAAAAATTATTGTTCAGCAAAGAAAGGACAACATTTTCAACAAAAAGGACGAATTTTCTATTCAAAAAGACGAATTTTCAACAAAACAGTTGAGTTTTCAACCAAAGAAGATGACTTTGCAACAAAATAGTTAAATTTTCAACGAAAATAGATAAATTCTTAACGAAAAATATAAGAATAGATTTTTCAAACCAAAACAATTAATCTTGTATGATTGACAGTTAAATATTTTTGATTAAAAAGTCTACTATTCTGTTCCAGAATTCATCTTTTTTATTAAAACTTATACTGTTTAGTTGGAAACTTTAATTATTTTGTTAAAAATGCAAGTATTTTGTTGAACATTCGTCTTTTTGAAAATAAAATTCAGGTTTCATATTCAAATTCATATTTTTATGTTGAAAATTCAAATATTTTCTGGAATTCAACTGTTTTGTTGAAAATTGATTACTGTGGATAGAAAATTCGTCCTGTTTGTCCGATAGTGTTGACGCAACTTCGTTGTTTCTTTCTTCTCCTATTTGGATTCTCGGACGTTAAAGAATTATTTTAAATCGTCCTGTTTCATTGAGAATTTATCTTTTTCTGGTAGAAGTTTCATCTTTTTGGTGAAAAATTCATTTCTGTTGGTTCAAAAAAACTTGGTTGTTAAAAGTTTTAAACTCCTGCCAAAAATTGGTCTTTAGGGGTTAAAAATTTAACTGTTTTATTGAAAATTCAAATATCTTGTGAAAAGTTTGCCTTTTTTTGGCTTGAAAATTCAACTTTTTGGTTGAAAATTGGTCTTTTCAGATTAGAAATTTATTTATTTTGAAAGAACTTTTTTTAAACCAACATGAACTTTAAGAAAGGAAATTGTGCAAAAAAATTACACAAGAAGGCTTAAAAATAGACTTATGTTCCTTAAAACACTGTTTTTCAAAAACAAATACTTTTTCTGTTGGAAATTCAACTGTTTTGTACAAAAATTGGTCTCTTCGGCAATTTTTGGTTGAAAATGAACTTTTTGTTGAAAATTCATATTTAATTTTGTTTAAATTAAACTGTTTTGTTCAAACTTCGTCTTTTTGTGTTAAAAATTTAAGAATTTAGTAGAAAATTGAAATATTTGCTTGAAAATTCAACATTTGTGTTAAAAATTGTTTATTTTGTTTGAAAATTCCCTTTGATTAAAAATAGTACTATCTGGTTGAAAACTCATGAAGTTTGTTGAACATTCGTATTTCTTTGTACAAAAAGTCATCTTTGTGGGAAATTCATCTTTTTGGTTAAAAATTCAACTACTTGGTTGAAACTTAATCGCTTTTGTTGAAAATGAAATATGCTTAGACCCTTGAAAAAATCCCTTTATTTGCTTTGTGAAGTCTGAAATAATTTTTACAATAATTTACAGCCTATGTTTTTAGATGGACTTCGAAAAAGTTCAATTCTTTTCATATTTGAAAGTACATTTTTTAAACGAACATAAACTTTAAAAAATCAAATTATGCAACAAAATTGAACAAGAAGGCCCAAAAAGAAATATGTTCGCTAATACAGGGTGCGTCAAAAGTTCCCGCACATGTATTTTGATGCATAATAATGTAAAATATTAATGTATTTCGAAATAATTTTACTAAAACACTTTACATATACACATATATAAGAAATTATAGGGACATTTCGAAATGTCCACCATTAGCAGAGATAGCAGCTTTTAAGCGTTTTAGGAGATTATCAACTATGGCCGTGAGCTCTTCTTCGGTTATTTGATCCCAGGCATGAGAAAGGTCGCGTTTTAACAATTGTATATTGGTGCGGTTTTTAGAGCATACTTTTTTCTCCAAGATAGGCCAGACTGAATAATCCATCGGGTTCAAATCCGATGAATTTGATGGATACACATCTTTTCCCCAAGTAGCTGGAAACAACCTTTCGCAGAGCTGCATCGTCGCTTTCGCACCATGTGCTGGTGCCCAGTCTTGTTGAAAGGTACATGGGTTTTCGCCGAAGTGTTCGCGTGTCCAAGGATCCACGACGGTCTTCAAGATGTTTTCTTCATAATATTTTTGATTTATTTTCACACCTTTTTCGAAAAACACCAATGGCGTTTTTCCTGTTGCACAAATTCCACCCCAGACCATCACTGAAGCAGGAAAATGTGATCTACTGACTGTTCTTGCTTTTTTAGACCTTACAGAACCTTTAGGCAATAGTTGCCGATTATTTTTACGATTATGAGCTCGATCAATAGTGAAAACTTTCGCATCAGAGAACAAAACATTACGATGTCGTCCAGCTGCGGCCAAGCGTAATAATTTTTTGCATTTTCGCAATCGGGAGGCTTTCATTTTTTCTGTCAACAGGTGAGCTTTTTGTAGTTTGTAAGGAAAACAATTTAACTCATTTTCCACGATTCTTGTAATACTGGCTTCACTGAATTTGAACTCTTTACCCATTTGACGCATGAAACGCTCTGGATTTCGAAGCAGTCGCTTTTTTATCTTCTGACGGTTAGCTGGAGTGTTTACGGTGCGTGGTCGTCCACTTCTGGGGCGGTCTTTAGTTGTGCCTAACTGCCCTAACTCACGAAATCGGCGTATGGCATCATAGATTCTTCTACGCGGGATATGCAGCAAGCTTGAAATTTCACTCGCTGACTTTCTTCGCTGATGCAAAGCAATTATTGATATACGATTGGCTTCTTTATTCGTGGCGGATTTTTATAGCACCTGCAACAGTTCTGAAAACACTAACTCAATGGAAAATTACCTCAGGAACACGAATATCATGTCTAAATTCATGAATCTTTGACGTAAGTCCGAGAAACTGAAGCACAAAGATTGTGCGGGAACTTTTGACGCACTCTGTAAACTGTTTTTGAAAACAAATACTGAAGAAAATCAATTGTGCAAAATAATTGCACAAAAAGAGTTAAAATGATAGAAATATGTTTTTAAATAACATTTTAAAACGGCTAATTAGAGACAGATATATAAATGACAATTAAAAAAAGAGGGAGAAAGACAGAAAGAGACATCCTAACCACCTCTCTCTCTCTCTCATTTCTTTATTATTTATCCGTCTTTTTATAGCCAAGATCCAACATGTTTGAAGGCCTTTTAGGCTTCAGGACTTTTCCAGGTTTTCCAGGACAGAAAAATACATTTTTCCAGGTACTTTTGTACAGTAAAAAAAATAATTTCCACGAAACGTAGTAGAAATTGTAGGTCTAATAGAACTGAAAAAGTGTCATATGCGAAATTTCACATACGCCCCTAAAATCTGATTTTATAGAAATAAAAAAAAAACACTTTTTTTGGGCATTGTTCATTCTATCAAGGTGAAATATCACGATGCTACGACAGAAGATATTCAAAGTGTCTCTTTTTTCAGCTTTAAAACAATTTAATGAAACTTTTAAAATTCAATACTTTTTTGCTGTTTATAATATCAAAGCGAGTTCAACACCGTGTGTAATGAGATTTTTTTTGATAGAATTGGTTGACATTTGATTGAGTTATCGAATTTTAAGCTAATTTAGGTTTATTTTCAATAAAATAATAAAACTGTCCACAAATAAGTTGATTTTTTACCAAATTGTTGAGTTTTCAACCTACAAAGATGAATTTTCATTTAAATAATCGAATTTTAAAGAGAAAAGATTAAACTTCAACTACAAACCGTTGCATTTCCAATGAAATAATTGAATTTTTTAGAAAACAGTTTATTTCTTAACAAAAAAGGTGAATTTTAAATCCACAAGGTTGAATTTCCAACCAAAAATGTTGATTTTTTAACAAAATACTTGAAATTGCAAAAATTATTTTGGAACCAAATAGTCTTATTGAAAAAAAAAAATATTAAACTTTATCCAAAAATAGTTGAATTTTCATCACGAAAATTGGAATGCTCCACAAAAAGACGAATTCTCAACTGAAAATGAAATAGTTGGTACTTCAAAAACAAAAAAACGAACTTTCAATAAAATAATTAAATTTTCAACCAAAGAGTTGAATTTCCGAAAAAAAATTCAACAAAATAGTTACATATACAGACAAATATTTTAACTTTTAACCTGCAAATATGAATTCTTGACCAAAACTACGAATTTTCAACAAAGAAAATTAATGTCCTACCAAAAAAAGGTAAATTTTTAACAAAATTAACCAATTCGCAAACAAATATTAACATAGATTTTCACCCGAACAGTTGAATTTTCTACGAAAGAAGATAAATTTCCATCCAAAAGTGGAATAGTTAAATTTTCAGTTAAAAAAATTAATTTTTGTAGAAAAAAAAGCTATTTCGAAAAAATAGTTGAGTCTTGAACCAATATAATACATTTGAAGAAAACAAGCTGAATTTTCAATAAAGAATATTTTTAATTTCTAAAAAAAAAAATTTACTGAAAAAAGATGAATTTTCAACCAAAACTGGAATAATTACATTTTCAGTAGAAAATTTTTTTTTTCGACAGAATAGTTCAATTTTTAACAAATGAAATGAGTTTTTAACAAAGTAGTTCTACATTCAACCAAGAGGTTGAATTTTAAACCATAAAGGTGAATTTATTTATAATGGAAAATTTAATAATTGAATTTTCGACTAAAGGCGATCGATTTTCAACCGAACATGGAATAGTGGAATTTTCAGTTCAAAAAATTAATTTTCATACAAAAATAAAGTTTTTTCAACAAAATAGTTTGATTTTCAGCCAATAAGATGATTTTTATTTAAGGTTTTTTTAGATTCCAGCCAAGTAGTTTAATTTTCAATAAAAAAAAAAAAAATAGTTGAATTTTTAACCAAATAGTTTAACTTTTAACCTACAGAGATGAATTCTCAACCAAAACGACGAATTTTCAACGAAGAAAATTAATTCTCTATCAAAAAAGACAAATTTTCAACAAAATACACCAATTTGCAAACGAATAATTTAATTTTCAACTAAAAATGATAAATTTTCAGTAAACAAAATTTCAACTAAATAGCTGAATTTAGAACCAGAGATGAATTTTCAATTAAAATGATGAATCTGCAATTCCGCAACCAAAGAATGAATGTTTAATAAAGTAGGTAAACTTTTAACAAACAAACAAAAAATTTCTACAAAACAGATGAATTTTCAACCAGAAATTATTGATTTCATACCAAAGAGACGAATTTTCTAATAAAAAAGACGAATTTTCAACAAATAAAGTTTTTTCAGCCAAGACAGGAAAAACTGTCAAAGAAATTGCTGAAAATTCAAGCCAAAAGACAGTGTTTTCAACCTAAATACGAATTTTCAATAAAAAAGATAATTTCTGACCAAAAAATTGCAGTTTTAAACAAAAGAGAGGAAGCTTCTACCAACAGGATTAGTTTTCTACCAATAAAGACCAATTTTTGACTTGAAAAAATTAAATTTCAGCAAAAAAAATGGAGAAATTGTAGGTTACAAAATTAATTTTTAATGAAAAAGAGAATTTTCAGCAAAATATTTAAATTTTCAATTGAAGAGATCAACCCTCGAACAAACAAATATTTAACAAAGTGGTTCAAGTTTTATCCAAGTAATTCAATTTTCAATTTAAAAAATATCAATTTTCAGGCAAAAATGAAATAGTTCCGTTTTTAGTTAAAAAAATTATTTTTCAACCAAAAAAAGGTATTTTCAATCAAAAAGATGAATTTTCTACCAAAAAAATATAAATTCTCAACGAATAATGTAATAGGAGATATTTCAAATTTTCAAATAAAAAGTATGACTTTTCAACAAAAATTGTTGAATTTGCAACCAAATAATAAAATTCTTCGCTACAATTATAGTCGTCAGGATCAAGCAAGTGTAAGAAAAGAAATAAATATACAAGACAGATAAATTACTAAATAAAATAATTATTACTCCCAAACTTCACCAGGACTTTTCCAGGTTTTCAAGGATTTCCAGGACACTAGAAACCCTGCTTGAGAGTTTACTTGACTGTTAATCAGTTTGAAATATCTGATGAAATCAAAATCAAGAAAGCTTGAATTTCAACGTGTGATAAACACTCTTCTTTTTGTAATTTTTTCCTTGAATCCAGCTCGGAATCCAGTAAAAATGGAAATTCTTTCAAAAATTAATCTTAATCACATTGGACAAAAATGTTAATTCTTTATTCTTCTTCTGAATATATTGACTGATTTTAAAATACGATTTTCTGGTTCAAGGACAGAACGCATACTGAGGCAAGTGTCTCATTACACCATAAATTTGAAAAAAAAGAGACCACAGATTCATAGAAAAGAGATCGTGAAAGCCAAATGTTAAAGAAATTCCTAAAAAACTGTAATTAAAATATTTTCATAAATTTATAAAATAAATTTTTCAACAGTGTAATATTGATCAAACACACCCATCATTTTAGTAATTTCATTTTTAAGAAAATTTAATTTTTTTTTCCAGCAAACATTGAAGCAAACTTATTTTAAATCAGTGACTTCAGAAACACTAAAGATTATTTTTATAAACAATAAAGTAAAATTCCTAAATAATTTAAATATAATATAATTGTAGTAACTTGATATAATAAGCAATTATAGTATTGGATCATCATTATTATAAAGGCTTAAGAATCAACCGGGAAAAATGTCATTTTTGACCAGGAAAGCCGGGAAATAGCTTGGATTTTTTTTTTAAATCTGAGTGGCCTGCTTTGTTGTCAAGCTCAAGCCTGCTGTACGCTCTTAAATGAATAGGTCTATTGTATGTACAAGCACGCACAATGGCTTCATCCCTCGGGACTCTTACTGCAATGCGCAAGTCGCATTCTTCTCTTTCCAGTTTCCCATTTCACAGGCAACTTGCGACTTGCGACTTGCGACTTGCGAATTGAGAATTGCGACTTGCCTGAGCTGTATTCCTTTCTACAAGGTAGTTACTTTTTCCTAAATGAAAAAAAAATTCACAGGACGTATTGCCGACGTAATCACCGATTTCACTTGACGAATATTCTCCGCTATCCGGTCTAGACGACATTAAGAGACATAAAATACAAATACGAGTCATATCGAGCCACAGCTTCTCACCACTCAATTTTATTTTTACTTTTTACTTCAGGGCTCGTCCATACATTACGTTACCAATTTTAGACTATTTTTTTCCCCCCCCCCCCCCCTTCCCTCTAAAAAAAGTAACGTAACCCAAAATTCTATCAAAACATACGAAAGAGGGTTATTTTTCACGAAAAAAGGATAATAATTAATAAATAAATTCCTTTAAATAAAATTAATGTGAATAACATATTGAATGCAATGTAAAACACTTTGAATTCCTAAGATTTCAAGTGGAAATATACATATGTATTATATATATATTGTATTTTCAACCGACAAGATTAATTTTCTGAAGACAAAAATTCAACAAAAAAAAATACAAAAAAAAAATTTAAACCAAAGAAGTGAATCTTCAAGAAATATGAATTTTTAACAAAAAAATGTGAATTTTTAAACAAATTGTTGAATTTTCAACCAAAAAGATCAATTTTATAGTAAAAAGATTAATGTTGGACAAAAAAACACGAATTTTCAACACAATACATCAATTTTCAATACGCTTGTTATTTTAAAGCCAAATGAACAAATTATCTACAAAACGGTTGCATTTTCAAACCGAAAATAATTTTTTTTTCAAAGTTACATTTTCATAAAATAATTTACTTTTTTAGCTAATATTTCAAATTCAACCAAAAGTTTTTGATGAAAATATTGACCTGAAAAAATGTCAACACAAAGTTACATTTTCACCATAAGAGATGAATTTTCAGCTAAAATGATGAATCTTTAAAAAAAATGTTAACAAAAGAGTTCATCCCAAAAAGACGATTTTTTAATCCGGAGGATTAATTTTCTAAAAATGGAATAGTTATATTTTCAGCCAAGGAGGTGAATCTTAAAAAATATGAATTGTTAATAAACTGGTTCACCTTTCAACCAAGTAGTTGAACTTTAATCTAAAAAGGATGAATTTTTAACCAAATAGTTACATTTTTAGCTAAAAAAATAAATTTTCCAGCATGTAGATTAATGTTCTAGCAAAAAATACGAATTTTCAAGAAAGTTTATTAATTTTAAAGTTAAATTTCACAAAAATAGTTTCATTTTTAACAAAATAGTTAATTTTCAACCTAATAATTTAATTTTATTCCAAATTGTTGAATCCTTAACAAAACCAGATTAATTTAGACCCAAACAGCTGCATTTACAATAAAAAAGGACGAATTTTCAACCAACAAAATTAATTTTCGACCAAAAAGGACGAATTTTTAACAAAATAGACGAATTTTCAACAACAACAAAAATCGGTTAAAAGTTAATTTTAACCGAAGAAGCTGAATTTCTGACGAAAAAAGATGACTTTGCAACCAAATAATTTTTAACCAAACGAGATGAATTACGAATCAAAAATATAAGAGTAGATTTCTCAACCGAACGTAGTTGAATTTTCTTTTCACGTGCCCCCCCCCCCCCCCCCAAACAAAAAAAAATTCGTAACATAGTTTATGGACGCTCCCTTATCTACACTCAGAAACAAATTTTGTTCAACCAAACAAACTCTTTTCTACAATATGCAACAAAATATTTAATTGAACGAACAAAATTTTTTGGTTCAATTAATCAAAGACTCCACTCGCCAAAAGATATCATTAAAACAACCAACCAATTCGGTTGAGTCAACCAAATATTTTCTTGTCCATATACACGCCTCGGACTCACTTTAAAGATCGAAAATAGTGTAAATAGTGTCACAAATTTGAAAAAATAGTGTCAAAATAGTGTCATAAAGCTAAGTGTTAAGCCTGAGTGTAGTCCGACTTGAAAAGTGTGCAATGGAAAATTAAATTTATTTTTCAAGCCAAATTTTCAGTTTTAAATTGGTCTTTTTGTCTTGAAAATTCCACCATTTGATATTTTGTTTCTCTTGTGACTAACACATTTTTCTTGGTTGAAAATTCAATTATTTCGTTGGACATTCATCATTTTGATTTGAGAATTTAACTCTCTCTAGAGAAATGTCACCTTTTTTGGTTGAAATGACAAATTTCTGGTTAGAAATTAATTTGTTTCGCTTTGAAATTATCTTTTTTGTTGAAAATTCTACTGTTTTGTAGAAAAATCGTATTTTCGCCTTTTTGGTAGAAAATCTATTTATTTATTTTTTTTGAAAATTAATCTGTTTCATTTGAGGATTGAAGTTTTTTGTTGAAAATTAGTTTTTGTTGGTTGAATCCAACTGCTTCCTATTTAAAATAATAATCTCTTTTTTTTTGAAATATCAAATATTGAGTCAGGATATTTTTTGATAATAATTCTTTTTACGTTAAAAATTCAACTCATTGGTTGAAAGTTGAACTACCTTCTTTAAATTTAATTTTTTTGGTTAAAGCTTCATAATTTTGGCTGAAATTTGTTTGTTTTTTTCCTGGTTGAAAATTAATTTTTTAAACTGAATTTTGAACTATTTGTTTGGGTTGAAAATTCGACTGTTGTGTAAAAAATTCGTATTTTTTGGTTGAAATATTAACAATTACATTTTTTACATTTTGTGTCGATAATTCATTATTTTTTGGTCGAAAATTCCAATACTTGGCTGAAAATTGAACTACTTTCTCAAAAGTTAATTTTTTTGGTTGAAGATTCGTCATTTGATTTGAAAATTCCAGTTAAATGAAAATCCTACTCCTTTTTTGCGTTAAAAATGGATCCTTTTTGGTTTAAAAATTCAACTATTTAATTAAAAATTGTTATACACTAAAAATATATAAACAAGAAATTAATCAAATAAAATTAGGACTAGCATTACACTCATCGTTCGAACTATTTAGTTAAAAATTTACGTAAGTTGATGAATAATCGTCTTTTTGGTAAAAAAAATTAATTTTCGTGGGTGAAAATTCAATTATTTGGTTACAAATTTATGTTTTGTATAAATCCCGGGAAGCTTTGTTCAAATTAAAGCAATCTTCAAAGTATATGAGGGTGACCGCATGAAAAGGGTCCTTATAAACGGAACAAAAGAATTTCAGATTAAAACATCCGAGTTATTAAATATATTTCAAACAAAAAAGGAGATTTTTCTATCATGCAAGATGAATTTCCAATCCAAAAGGGCAAATTTTCAACAGAATAGTTAAATTTTCAACAAAAAGAAATGAATTTCCAACAAAAAAGGCCGAATTTTCTTACCAAATAGATAAGAGGTTTCGACTAAAAAGTTACTTTTTAACAAAGCACTTAAATTTTCGAAAAAATAATTCAATTTTTAACAAAGTAGTTAAATTTTTAACAAAACCCGAGAAGTTTTACCTGCAAAGATGAATTTAAAACCAAATAATCGAATTTGCAACCAAAGGGATTAAACTTCAACCAAAAAGTTTAATTTTCAACCCGAAATATTGAATATTTAATACAATGAATAATTCTCAACGACAAATATCATTGTATATATTTCAACAACAACAAAAAATGAATTTTCAACAAAATAGTTAAAATTTCAACCGAAGAGTTGAATTTTGAAGAAAATATTTGAATTTTTAACTATATATTTGAATCTTCAACCTAAAAATTTGAATTCTCAACCAAAAATATCAATTTATCTACCAAAAAAGACTTTTTGTCAACAAAATACATGAATTTTCACCTAAAAGAGATGAAATTTCAACAAATTAAATTTCACAAAAAAAAATAATTTTTGACCAGAATAATAAAATTTTCAACCGAAGAAATGAATTTTCAACTAAAATGATGAATCTACAAGAAAATAGTTCAACTTTCAACACAGAAGTTGAATTTTTTTTACCAAAAAGACGAATTCTTGACAAATAAAGGTATTTCAGTCAGGAATGATAGTAAAATTGATCCAGATTTTTGAACTTTAAAGTCTAGAGACAAAGTTTCTGTAAAACAGTTGAATTTTTGACAAAAATTAAATTTCGAAGCAAATAGTTTTATTTTCAATTGGGAAAGAGGAGAAATTTCAATTATTATTAGAAAAAATAATAATTTTAAACCAAAAATAGAATGGTTACATTTTCAGTTGAATAAATTAATTTTCGACAAAAAAATGAGTTTTCCACAAAGTAGTTAAACTTTCAACCAACGAGTCAAATTTTCAACTAATTTCATGAATCTTCAACTGGAATAGATTTTCAGTTAAAATACCATTTTTCAACAAAACATTCAAATCTTTAACCAAAAGGATTAACCTTCAACAAAAGCAGTTGAATTTTCAACCTAAACAGTTTAACATTCAACAGAAAGATGAATTCTCAACGAAAAATATCAGTGATGACATTTCAACAACAAAAATCGAATTTCCAACAAAACAGTTGATGTTTCAAACAAAAAGTTGAATTTTCATAAAGTAAGGAAATTGTCAATTATATATTTGAATGTTTAACTATTCAGTTGAATTTTCAACTCAAAAAGATGAATTCTGAACTAAAAAGATTAATTTTCTACCAAAAAAGCCGCGTTTTTAACAAAATACATGAATTTCCAGCTAAAATCATGAATCTTCAACTGGAGTAGTTAAATTTTCAGTTAAAATAATTGATTTTTAACCGAAGAAAAAAACGAATTGTCAACAAGAAGTGAATTTTCAACAACAAAAAAGTAGATCCACAAGGAATAATGTAATCTAAGAGATTTCAGCCAAAAAATATTTTCATTTTTAAAAGAAAAAACAGTTCAATTTAATCAAAAAAGGTGAATTGTCAAAATTGTTTAATCCTCAATCATGAAAGATCAATTTTTAACCAAGCAGTTGCATTTTTAACCAAAAAAGACCAAAGTTCTATCAAAAGAGGTGCAGTTTTAAACCAAAAAGCCAAGTTTTCAGGAACAAAAAAAAAACAGTTGGATTTTCAGCCAACAAAAATTTCAGTTGCATTTTCAACAAATAAGTTAATTTTCAACCAAAAAGAATAAGTTTTAACAAAAACTGTTCAACTTGTAACCAAATAATAAAAAATTAACTAAAAATGTCATCGTCAGGAGGAAGTAACTACAAAAACGAAGCATAAATACAAAAAGAAGAATATTATATGAGGCTCGCTGCAAACTTATTTTTAAAATTCCTTAATATTTTCCTCGCCAATTTTTCATTTTCCCTCGCCATTAATATTCAAAGACCAGAACTTTAATCTTTCAAGATTTTTAAAATAAAATCTTTTATAAACGAAATAAAACAATGCAACATTTTAATTTATTATCTTTATCAGTTATTTAAAGTGCCCCTTACAGAAATTCCCTGATACGGCCCAATCTTAAAAATTATTTCATTCTGTAGAAATTCCAAGCAGATTTGCTCAAATTAAAGCAATTTTCAAAGCATATTAAAATTTAGGGGAGATTTTTTAATCTCGTTAGTAAATTATTGCAGTAGATTATGGCTAAAGCGGGCTTAGCAGAGGCCAAATATTTTAACGATTTGAGCGCGGAAGGGGCGTCCTAAAAATCAACATGCTAAAAAAATAATTCTTCCTTCGACCACTGACATGGCTGCATACAGATCACCTGATTTACCAACGCCGCGCACAAAAATTACTTTTTAAAAATAAGAAGGAAGGGCCTTTTCTAAATTGACCTTTTTTCTTTTTATTTGCCTTAGACCTGCTTGGTTCGTCTTCGCCATTTCTTTACTCCCATTGCAGATAAGATTATTATAAAATTATTATTATTATATTATCTTTTATATGGGTAATTCTCCCAATCTCCCAATCTCCCAAAAATATTATTATAAGCCTAGATGCGCCAGACGGAAATAATATTATTAGGAATAGATGAATTTAATTTAATGAATTTAATTTTGTGATAATTACTAATATTATATTAATATTATATCATCGAAATTTATTTTCAAGAACATTTTTATTATTTCCATTATATATGATGCGCTCCCGGCGAAAATTGCTCGATCCCCCATGCCTTTCAACCCGCATATTGCAGTCGGTACGTACATACATTAAAATATAAAATAAAAATTTAGTATCATACATTTTTTAAATTATTCGAATAAATTTCGCATTAAGGGAATATGTAGATGATAAGATGTACTCTTGAATTTAATTAAAATGTATTTGTTTCGTAATGAATATTTTTAACTGCTACATTTGTTATGGAAAAGATTAGTTATATATTGCAATTAAAATTAACTGCCCCATCCCCTGTAACGAACCGTAACAAAATACCCCCCCCCCCCAACCCTCGAGAACTTCATTTTCAAAATTCCCTTATTTTTCCTCGTCTAATTTTTCATCTTCCTTGATCATTAATATTCAATTACCAGCATTTTAATCTTGAAATACTTTTAACAAAGAATCTTTCATAAACGGAATAAAACAGTATTTCAGATACAAATTTATTAATTTAATTTCAACAAAAGAATGTATTTTCTTCTATAAAAAATGGCTTTTTGACAAAATAATTGAGTATTCAATAAAATAATTAAATTTTTAACATAATAGTTGAATTTTCAACCAAAAAATATAAATTCCTAACAAACAGTGTCATAGTTTATATTTCAATCAAAAAACATTATACAAAAAAAAGTTTTTTAAAACCAAAAAGACGAATTTCTCTACAAAAATTGAATTTACAAACAAAAAATATGACTTCAGCAAAAAATTATTTTTCCACGAAACTGATGATTTTTTATCCAACAAAAATGAAATTTTAAACCAAGAAACTTGTTTTTTTTTACCAAAAAAGGAGAATTTTCAACTAAAAAAGATCAATCTTAAAAAAATGGAAAAGTTACATTTTCAGTTAAAAAATTAATTTTTAAGAATGTAATACATCTGCTATACAAGTAGTTGAATTTTCAATTCATAAAGATTACTTTTCAACAAAATAGTTAAACTTTTAACCAAAGAGATGAATTTTCCACTAAAAATAGGACTCTTCAAATAAAAAAAAATATTTCTTAACAAAGTGATTCAACCAAATCTTTTAAATAAAATTATCAAAAAGATAAATTTAAAAAAATAATTGAATTTTCGGTTAAAAAAGATTTTAGTTTAATTTTTATGATCAAAGTATGAATTTTTAACGAAGAAATAAGTTTCTACGGAAAAAATTTAATTTGCAATACAAAAAGACGAATTTTTACATAAAAATGACTAGTTTTTAACAAAATTGTTGAATTCTCTGCCCAATAGTTGTATTTTTATCCAAGAAAGATGAAATTCCTCTTAAAGCAGATGAATTTTCATTTAAAAAGAAAACAAATTTAGAAAAAATAGTTTAATTTTCATCCAGAAAAGATTCCAGTTGACTTTTCAAGATCAAAATGTGAATTTTTTAACAAAAAATAAGTTGCTACGAACAAAATTGAATTTTTTATCCAAAAAGACGAATTTTTTCAACCAAAAGGGATGAATTTTTAACGAAATAGTTGAATTCTCTACCAAATAGTTGAATTTTCATCCAAGAAAGAAAACTTTGCACTAAAACCGATGAATTTTTAATAAAAAAAGGAAACATTTCTTTTTAAGTTGAACCTTTAATCCAGAAAAGCTTTCAGTTCATTTCTTAACACCAAAATACGAATTTTAAACAAACATTAAATTTTCTAGGAAATAGTAAAATTTTCAACAGAACAGTACAATATTCAACCAAAAGTATGATTTTTTAACAAAATAGTTTTATTTTCAACCGAACACTTGCATTTTTATTTAATTGTGAATATTTAACTGGAATAGTGAACTTTTAAATCAGAAAGATGAA
Source organism: Andricus quercusramuli (assembly GCA_932178445.1). NCBI lineage: Eukaryota > Metazoa > Arthropoda > Insecta > Hymenoptera > Cynipidae > Andricus > Andricus quercusramuli. The sequence continues at coordinate 103,010 of CAKNXH010002310.1, forward strand.
TTTTTAAGTGAAATGATGAATCTTTAACTAGAATAATTGAACTTTTGATCAAAAAGATGAATGTTCAACCAAGAAGGCTAATTTCTACCAAAAAATACGAATTTTCAACAAAAAAAGGTAATTTTCAACCAAAAATTGAATAATTAACTTTTTAGTCGAAAAATGAATGTTCAACCGAAGAGATTTATTTTTAACTGCAATTATGGAATATTCGACTGGAATAATAATTACATTTTCAGCTTTAAAAAAATAACTTTCAACCGAAAACCATCCAAAGAAAAAATAAGTTTTCAATGCAACAGCTCATTTTTCAACCAAAGAAATTGATTTTTAATTAAAACGACTAATCTTCAATGAAAACAAAATTGTAACAAAAAAGTTCAACTTTCAACCAAGTAATTTTATTTCCAACCTAAAAGATAAATTTTCAACTACAAAATGATAAATATATTCAACTGGAATGCTTGAATTTTTGACCAAAAAGAATCATTTTGAAGCAAGAAGTTTCCACCAAAATTATGAATCTTCAAGAAAAAAATGTATGTTTAAGAAAGTAGTTCAACTTTAACAAAATGGTTGAACTTTTCTGACTAAAAAAGATGAATTTTTAACGAAAAATGTAATAGTTGATACAATAACAAAGAAAGATTTTTATTTGTTATAAAAACAGTAGAATTCATTTGAAAGACGATTTTCCAACAGAATAGGTTATTTTGCAACCAAATTGTTGAATTTTCAAGTCGAAAAGACCAATTTTTATAAAACAGTGGAATTTTCAACCAGTAAATATGTATTTTTGACAAAAAAGTAAACTGTCAACCAAATAGTTCAATTTTCTATCAAAACAGGGGAATCTTCAACCGAAAAAGACAAATTTTCAACAAAAAAAGTACATTTCTAACTAAAAAGATGAATTATCTAATAAAATTATGTATTTTAAAACAAAAGGGTGATTTTCAATCAAGAAGATTAATTTTCTACCAGAAAAGACGAATTTTAAACTAAAATTTCAACAAAAAAGATTTAAATTTTAATTTAAAAACTAGAGATTTTAGCTAAATTGCGATTTTTATCAGGATTCAAAATAATTCAATCGATAGCCCTTTTTATACATTTTACATACGAACAAATTATTACTTTATTGTTTTCCCTAATTTTCCCGGCTCTAAAGTGCCAAATTTTCTGAAAAAATGTGAATTTTTACATTTTTAACCAGTTTTAAAATAATATGATTAATGAATTAATTCATATCATTATTTCGGGCAAAAAATGTAACCAAAAGTAACCTCTTCATAAAATAAGTAGCTTTTTAGTAATTGCGGATTCGAAATAATTTTTTTTTAATTCACCCTGAATTCTTATTAATGTATCCTTCATTCTTTCGATTTTTTGGTATTCTTTGGAATTTTAAAATTCACTTGAATTTTTCTAAATTTACTCACTTCTACATAATTTGATGGATTTTTTTTAATTTTTGAAAGTTTTTATTTAATTAATCCTGAGAATCAACTGACAAAATGATGTAAGGATTTGAAATATTTTCAAGTATTTTTTTCAAGGGAGCTTTAAAAAGTTTCAAGGAATTTCGAAAGATATCAATGGATTTGAAATATTTTAGGATATTTTAAAAGATTCCTACAACTTTTTTTATTTATTTCAAAAGTTTATAGAAATTTCAGAGACTATGAACTATTTTAGGGTATTTTGAGAGATTCCAATGCATTTTCCAGAGATTTAAACAATTTCAAGGGATTTCTGATTGTTTTAATAATTTTAAGGGATTTATTAAAATTTGCATGCAGTTTTCAAGAATTTCCTAGAATTTTGGAATATATAGGAGGATTTTACAAGACCTGTAAGATTATAGGATATTTCTAAAGATTTCAAGAGTTTCTATCAGATTTCCGAGGAGTATAAAAATATGTTGTTATTATTATTCGTTATTGAAATGTTGATAATTTTGATAAATCATATTATTATATTTACGAAGCGAAGCAGTTTTATTTCTACCTAATTTATAGTCATTATATTACAATCAAGAATTAATTCATTTAATTTAAAAAAATTAGTTAAAATCTTTTTTATTCAATGAATAAAAAAAAAAATTTATATCTAGTATATATTTTCTATTATACTATTCCTCTTTTGTGAAAATTTAATTGCATCCTTTTATTTTATTTAGGAATAATTCTAATGACAATGAACCTAATTTTAACTTAGAAAGTAATGTTGAAAAAATATTCTTTTTCAATTTACTTCTTTTGAAAGTGCCCTCTGCGTGGAGATTAACCCATATTGTTTATTAATTATTTTATATTTTATGTCACTGTCTGAGTATAAACTATTCTTAACTTAAAAATTCGTAACAAAAAAAAAGTTGACAAGTGAATGAAGATTAGGCAGTTTTCCTTGCTTTTAAGTACACCCACGCAGATCGTAAATATATTAAATCTATAAACAAACACGTTCACATTTTTCGAAAATCACATTTTTTCTTTTCATAAAACACTTGCTCGTATGTCTGGTTCAAACAAATTCACAGATTTTTTCACTGAATTAGAAATTAGATTTATCGACAAGGAAGTTATTCGCTCTTACATATTTCAGTCAAGAATACATTTGTACTCTTTACTTTTTTATTGTGTTTTCGTTTCATTGGCAACACTGATATAAAAAAAAATTATAGTAATGAAAATTGAAAATGGGCAGCAAAGTAGCATTTTTATTATTATTATAGAACAAGTCTGTGTTCTATTGTTAGAGTCTAGATACTTTTTCGACCTATCTTAAATCTTCAAAAAGCTTTTTCAATTTTCTCAAGGAACCTAGGAAAGTTATATTTTTATAACCTTCAAACAAATGAGGAAAGAAACTTGAAAAATAAATTGTTATTCGAAATTTTTCTTTTCAATTGAAAGTTATTTTTCCCTTCAAATTATAATTTGCCTACAAAATTGTTCGTCCTTGACTAGCAAATCTCTTTTGATTGAAAATTCAACAATTTTCTCGAAAATTCCTTTTTTGGTTTGAAAATTCATCACTTTTTGTAGAAATTTCTCCTTTATGTATTCAAATTACCACTGTTCGGCTTGAAGTAAAAATTCTTTTTGGTTGAAGATTCATCATTTTAGTTCAAAATTCATCTCTTTGGTTAAAAATTTATCAATTTTGTTAAAAATTTGTTTCTTTTTGTGAATTAAGCTGTTTTCAATTTAAAAATATAACCTTCTTTATAAACTATATAATTTGCCATTGAGAATCCATTTTTTGTTGTTGTAAATTGAACTGCTTATTTAAAAGTTGAACTAATTTATTAAAACTTCATTCGTTGATTGAAAATTCATCATTTTTAGTGGAAAATTCGTATTTTTTGTAAAATATTATCCTTGTTATCAGAAAATTCATGTACTTTGAAAACTCAATTATTTGGTTGATAATTAACTTATATGTTTAATATTCATCTTTTTGGGAAAAAATTAATCTTTTTTGCTTAAAAGTGCAACTGGTTTAAAATGAATCTTTTTTGGTTGAGGATTTCAACTATTTTGACGAAGATTCGTCTTTATTGGATAAATTTAATTCTTTTTGATTTAGAATTGAAATATTTTATAGTGTTGATATCAACAATTATATTATTCGTTGAAAATTCATCTTTTTAGTAGAAAATTCAACTATTTGGTTAAAAGTTAAACAAGTTTGTTAAAAAATCACTTGTTTGCTTGAAGATTCATAATTTTAGTTCAAAATTCATCTCGCTGGTGGAAAACGTGATTCTTTTTTTCAAAATTCGTTTTTCAAACAATATAACTGTTTTTTATTTGAAATTAAAGTCTCTATGAATCAAAATATCAACTTTTTTATTGAAAATTCATATTTTCGGGTTGAAATATTTACCTTTTTCTTCAAATTTTTTTGTCTCCTAAAAATGCAACTGGTTGAAAATTAATCTTTTTTTGTTAAGAACTCAAATACTTTGTTGAAAATTCGCCTTTTTGAATAAATTCAACTCTTTTCGATTAAAAACTATAATGTTTTTTTTAGCTTCAATGTCGAGTATTAATTTAATGTTGTTTGAATTCTTCTTTTTGTCTAAAAATTCAACAACTTGGCCAAAAGTTGAGCAACTTTTTAGTTAAAAATGTTGTATTATCAGAGAACAAGTCTATCTTTTATCTTTACAAATGAGAATCCAAATGCTGAATTAATAAAAAATAAAAAAGGTTTGAAATTGAAAAAAAAAATGAAATTATTTAACTCACCGTATCACCTTTCGTCGGTTATTCGGGTGCAGCCTGCGTGCCATATCCGGATCGACCTGTGCCAATTTCGCATGCAGTTCTTCATTCGTTTGAGGTAATTCCAGTCTTGGCTTTTTTATTAAGAGTTCCTCATCGCTTTCTTCTTTATCTTTTTCTTCTTTTTCGTCTTCTTTTTCGTCTTCTTTTTCTTTTTTGTCTTCTTCGGGCTTTTTTATATTTTCAACGGAAGCTGAATTTTTTTCACTGGATGAAATGCAACTGGACTCATTGCCACTCACTTTATTTTCACTGGGATCTTCAATGAGAATTTGCCAGAGAAGTGATTCTATGTAATAATTGGTGCCACCCACAATCACAGGCATTTTTTTCTTGCTAATCATATTGTCAATCTGAGATTCAACGTTAAGGAATATTCAATACAAAATTTAATAAAAACTAGAAAATACGCGATTCTTAGTTTTTTGTCTTCACGCAATTCATTCATTCAGTTAAATTTTTAGTTAACAAAATTAATTCTCCAACATAAAAGAACAACCGAGCAAAGTGATGAATTTTTAGCTAAAATTATAAACTTCAACTGATATAGATGAATTTTAGATCAAAAAGATGAATTTTCAAACAAAAAGATTAATTTATACAAAAAAATATGAATTTTCAGTTAAAAATGTAAAGATTGAATATTTAAAGTTTTAGTTAAAAAATGTAATGTTTAACTGAAGATTTTTTACTTTACAAAATTTATTTTAAGAGGATATTGAGAAAGATTTCAAAATATTCTAAAATATTTCCGAAATTATCGAAAATGAATCCGGAAGACTTTTAAACCATTTTAGGAATAATTTGAGTCAGTTTAGAAGGTATTTAGAAATGTTCAGAATTTTGAAGAGATTACAAATATTTGAAAACTTTGGACGATTTCCGAACACTTATCAAATATTTTAAAATTTTTTCCAAACGTCAAAATGTCTTGAATATCTTTTAAATTACTCAAATCTTTTCTATAATTTTTTTAAATCCTGTAAAATAAGCAAAATTCTCAGAAATTTTCTAGATACTTGTTTGAAATATCTGAAAGCATCAAAAATCTTGTTGAATTTTCTCGAAAAACTTAGGAAAAATATACTTGTATAACCTTAAAGCAAATAAACAAGGAAAATTAAAAAATGGCTATTCGACATTTTTAATTTGTATTAAAATTTATTTTATCCTTCAAATTATAATTTGCCCATTTTTGTTTATTCTGGGCGGAAAATCTTTGGTTTAAAATTGAAATCTATTGTGGCTGAGGATTCAACTATTTTATTGAAAATAAGTCTTTTTGGATGAATGTAAGTCTTTTTGATTTAAAATTAAAAATATGTTTTATTTTATTTTCTGCTATTATATTTTTCGTTGACATTTGCTTTACAATTCAACTACTTATTTATTAATAGTCATTTGCTCCACTTCCTGTTACTTATACTCACTTCTACTTCCCCTTCATTATTTGCCCCTCAATTCCCCTACAACCCTACCCCTCATTTTCCTTATTTTTTCCTACTTCACATATTTCGTCTCCCCAAATTTTCCCGCACTCCCCTCGCCCAGTTTCCCTCATTGCCCCTCACTTCCCTCACTTCTACCCCTCCCCCTCGATTTCCCTACTTTACCTACCCTGATTCTCCCTCACTTCCTCCACTTTCCCACCCCTAATTTTCTTTAGTTACCTCCACCCCTCATTACCCCTACTCCTTTCATTTCCCCTACTTCCCCTTCTCTCATTCTCACTCACTCCCTCTACTTTCTCTCCCCTCATTTCCCTTACTTTCCCTTCTCTCATTTCCCCTCACTTCACCCTTCGTCCCACCATCCTTAACTTCTTCCTCATCTATTTTCCCAACGACTCAATTCCCTAGCTAACACTACACGTCCCCTACTCCCCTTCCTCTGCCATCACTTTCCCACTCCTAATCATCCTCATTTATAAGCATTTCCCCTACTTCCTCCAACTTATACTCACTTCTCCTACCTCCCCTCCCTCATTTGTCTCTCACTTCCACCAGTTCTCCTTCCCTAACTTGCCCTACTTCTAGACCCCTAATTCCCCTTTATCTCCTCTACTTCACATACTTCCTCTCCACCAATATTCCCACGATCCCCTCCCACAGTTTTTCTCATTGCCCCTCACTTCCCTTACTTTCCGTCCCTTCACTTCCTCTACTCTCCCTGCCCTCATTTCCCCTACTTTCCCTCCTCTCATTTACCCTCACTTCCCCCATTTTCTCACCCCTTATTTTCCCACGTTATCCCTACTCCTGAGCTCTCTCATTTCTCCTCGCTCCCTACTTTCCTTCCCACAATTCCCACTTACTTCCCCTTCTTGCAAAAAGTGCGACAAACGAACACCCGGTCAAAACTGTCAGGGTTTCTGCCCGGGGCTACAAAACCCTGAAAAAGGAAAAGGCAATTAGTTTAATGGAAAATTTGCAGTTTTAACTTATAATTTGTATTTTCTTTTCATCTGACGCAAATCGCAATACAAATATTAGTAATGACATAAATGTTGGGCTGACTTTAATGGCAAAGTTTAATTACGACAAGTGCGACAGGTATATTTAATTACGATATGCAGAAACTTTACAGTTGACCTCAGCACTTTTATTTAAGTAGTATGTATAGCAAATTTAAGATCCCGATCATATTTCACTGCAGTAGTCAGAATAATAATCATTCGTTCCTTCGTTCGTTCCTCCGTTCGTTGAAATGCTATTCAACACTTTGAATAAATGCGACGCGAGGCGACGCGACGTACTTACTTAAAGTACCTAGTTTACATACTCAATTTTCTTCCATTTACAAATTTACATTAATCTCAATATTATTTTTCAGATTCTTGTGCGGAGAAAAATAGAAATTAAGTCCCAATTATCAGTCGAGGAAATCAGATCCACGATAAAGAACCACAGAACCATCCATCTAGAGACTTTTCTTTTTAAGATATTATAATGTTATAAACAAATTCAAAAGCAAATGTAATGTTTTGCCATTCGCAATTTTCAGCTCATTGAATTAATGCTTTTTGAATGATATGACAAAAAATAGGTGAGATTTGGCAGTCGTTTAAAACAATTTTTATTCAAAATTCATATAGTTTCTCTATCTTTCAATGAATAACTTCCATTTTTGTTAACAAAATGAGCTAAAAATATCGTTCCGCTGAGTCTTTGCTATGATACTCAGGTGATTGACAAAAAATGTTCATTATTTACAGAATCTTAACAAACAAATGCACAATCTTACATTCTTTCAATGAATAGGCTCAATGTTACTTAGAAAATCAACTACAAACGTCTTGTCGATTCCATTTTGCAATGATAATTTGCAAATTGATAAAAATTCTCATTTATTCAAATAATTTAAAATTTTTTTAAATGTACAATTTTACTTTCTTGCAATGAATAAACTCATTTTTCTTTACGCAATCAACTAAAAATATGTTGCCAATGAATTTTCGCAATAATGATTTGTAAACTGACCACAATTGTTATCTATTCAAACAATTATTATAAATAAATTCACAGTTTGAATATTTTTCAATGAATAGACTTGAAGTTTTTTTGCGGAAACAACGAAATATACCTTTTCGATGACTTTTCGCTATGATACTATAACAGTTGACAATAATTGTTATTACTTAAACAACTTTGATAGAACAGCACAATTTTACTTTTTTCTCAATGAAAAGGTTGAATTTTTGTTAAGGAATCAACCAAAAATGATTTTCCAATGACTTTCCGCAAGGATAACTTGCAAATTGATAAAAATTGTTATTTATTTAAACAATTTTTATACAAAATGTACAATTTTACTTTCTTTCCATGAATAAGCTCGTTTTTCTTTACAGGATCAACTGAAAATATCTTGCCAATGAGTTTTCGCAATAATAATTTGCAAATTGCCAACAATTGTTATTTATTTAAACAAAGAATATTTTTTCTGAGTACGATATTTTTAAATCTCGAGATTAGTCTCTTTAACATAACATAATAATATCAACATAACATAATTGTTTTTAATTAAACAAAAACAGTTGCAAAATGAAAAAAATTATTTTACACTGAAGAAAATTTTTCACTGGAACTAAAAGCATTTCTTTGAATCAAAGAATATTTTGTCTGACTCTGTGATTTTTACATCTCGAGATTATTATCTTATTATAAATATAGAATATTGAAATAAAGAAACTGTTTGTTTAGCATAATTGTTTTGAATTAACCAATAATAAATTCAAAAAGAAGAAAATCCTTTTTAATCGAAGAAAAATTTCCATCGGAACAAAAATCATTTCTCTGAAGCAAAGAAAAGTCTTTTTTAATTTAAAAAAATTACTTCAACTAAGAGCCAACGAATATTTTGCTTTGATTCAAGGAAATTTTCTTTTCATCAAGGAGCCTTTTTTCTGAGTTGAGCCAATGGTGAAAAGAAGATTAAGAATGTAAAGAATGTCTAGCATTGAAATACTGAAGATATATATCGGAAAAAATCGTTTAAAAAAACAGGTTTGGCACAAGACATACTCCAAGGACGTATAGAAACAGACATGCTAGTTATATTGAATTTAAGCAGTGAAAGGATACGATAGGTAGAGCTCGATTCCTAAAGTCAACCACTGTAAAATTGACCAATGGATCGACTACGTCTATTAAATGATGTACCGCTTGGAGTCTTTCTTCCTTCGTCACTTTCGCCGTAATGATGTCGAGTCCTTTGTACACCTGAGGGCAAACAATCCATTGTTATAAAAAAAATCCCATAATTCACCCAAATAAATATTTGCCTCAACGATTAATAGAAGCCGCTGGGATTCGAGCCCAGAACCTTTCGTTTCCCAATTGCCGAACGACAACTCAAAGATCCTGGCCTCGATTTTTTCTGAGCTTTGAAGCAAGTTTTCTTTTAAAAAAGGAATTAAACTAAAAGAAATTTAAGAAAATTGTTGCTTAAAATAAATGTTTAATTTAACACAAAAATACTCTAAAATAAAGAAGCAATTCATTTGATCTCAAAAAATGAGGTAGTTCGTATTTTTTTATGAAATTATTTCTTTACTAAGTTTTGTTTACGTTAAAGAAATATTTTTTTGACTCAAAGAAATTCAGAAAATATTCTGTTTAAAATCATGTTTTTAATCTAACAGAAAAATACTTTCAAGTGTAGAAAGAACTGCTGAAAAAAATGATATAATTCTTCGAAGTAAATATTAGTTTAGATTAAAGAAAATTTGTTATCGAAACAAAACAAATATCTTTAAATCAAACGTAGAAAGGCTATCACAGTATTTCTTCAAATCAAAGAAACTTTTCATTGACAGAGAGTACTTTTATATAATTTATTACATAAACTTTAATGTCTAAAACTAAGCCAATATTTCTCCATTATTTTGTATAATTTTAAAGACCTAATATTTCACATTTTACGCAGTTTCTAAATTTTACAGAGTAAATATGAACTTATTTATTATTTGTTCAAGTATAAATTTGTTTTGAAATGTATGTAATTAAAATCCTATCAATGAAGCAGCAATGATTGATGAATATAGAAAATTTTTAGATATGACTAAAGTGGATAAAATACCTCAAAATTATTATTTGAATCAAGAAAGTATGTATATATTGTAAGAACGAATTATTTTAGTTCACGATAATGTTTATTAATTATACGCAATTCTTCATAAAGATGGCAAATTTGCTCCATTTTCAGTATTTTCCGTTTTCGAAATATATTCATTTTTTCAAAACAACTTACTTTAGTAGAATGTTTGAAAATCGTTCTTTTTTTAATAACAAAAGTTTCGTTGTGAATTATGTCAAGGTGATGAAGAAATTTTTGTAGATAGTTTAAAGAGGAACTTCTTTTTAGCAGCAACTTTTTTTGTACCTCGCTAGAATCGAAGAAGAAATGTTAAATATCCGAATTAATTCGAATAATATAGCATTAAAAAAAAATGCTGAAAAAATTGTTCGCACCCCTTCCAGAAACATTCTCAATGCCAAAGGGGACATCTTCACCAAATTTGACGCTTTGATAATTACAGCAAAATTGTCGAACCCAATTCGGCGAAAAGAAAAATGACTGCAGTTAAGTTTTATCCCAAATTAAAGAAAGTTCCAAAATCGGGCTTCTTCTTTCAAATATGAACTGTCTCGCCAAACCTGTTTAAACCAGTTTTAAGATTCGAAATTTTTTTCTTTTTTTGCTCTCCGTTATGCCGCACCAGTTCGTTAGCACTGATGGGTCTTTCGGGCAGGTCGTTTATACTTTCATCTTCTAAAACTGAGCCTCTTTTTTGCAAAGAGCTCATGAGCAAATATATTTTTTTTGAAGAATCGTACAATCTTACGCAAATTTTCAGCGATGGGTTTTCTCGGTTTTTTCAACAACAACAACTGATATATTAATAATTTGGAAATTATTATATTTCAATATCAATTGTTTAAATCCAATTTCAAGGAAATAATAATATCATTGCACAAATGCGATTGATCCATCTTATTATTCACCCTGGTTGACGATATCCAAAATCCGAAACCGTAAGATCTCTTAAAAAACCTGACCTTTTCCTTAAAGAAAAAGTTATCATATCATCTATATTCTATAAATTCATTATCTCTCCATGGCGCCTCGTGTTTTGAGGGTCGCTCGGCATTCTTGTGATTCTGTATGGCAGGTAATTTTCATGGTCTTGGGACTCTTGGGGACGCTCCAGCTACAATATACTGGAGACATTTCTGCTCGCTGTTAAGTATGAGATTTTGTTACAAAGTGTGTGGACAAGTTTTAGCCAGGATGGCTGTATTCGAGCAGACGAGAAACTGGTTTTTCAACCCAAGCATGATATCTGGATCCAGGCTGGCTGAATGGTCATGCAGTCTTCCGAGACGTTCCGCTTCATTCATCAGCTTTTCTTACACGAGAGATTCGTTTTACGATCATAGACGTGCGCTGACGTTTCGTCGGAAGTACAGCTAAATCCACGAGTTCCTAACAGCTGATTCTTCTTTCACTCCGTTCGCGATCCAAGCGGGCGTTTATTGCCCATTTTTGTGTCCCCATTCTCCAGACACAGACAGTGTGAAGAAAACATGATCTGTAACACACAAACAGGCACACAAACCCAAAACCAACTCACTCACTCAACCCACCAAAAATCCCCGCAACCACCTACCGAAAAACCCACCCCCTCAAAACAAACCCACGCAGCCAACCCGCACAAACACCAACATCCATTCACCCACACAACCAAAACACACGAAGGAACTCCCGCACCAAACAATTAAAAAACCCATCCACACACTCAAATCCACTCACTCCACCCTCCCACCTAAACCCCATCCACCAAAAACCAACCTTCCCATACAAAATTATCTTATGTTTTTTTTTATTAAAACTTTATTCTTTATGATTGTGCTACAAATTGGTGTGTACTTAGGCGAGCGTTGGGTTTAGGACAGGCTTAAATGTGTTGATCATGCCCTGTGTCAACCTAGCGAGACCGTTTATAAATACATAAAGGCCCTATCTAGTTTCCGTGTACAGTACACGGAGAAAAATGGAAGTGAAAAATTGGGTCTTTAGTGCTGGTAGTCGAGGTATTCATTACTGAACTGGCGTTGTAAAAAAAATTCGAAATTGAAAATCTGTTATTGATTCAAGTGCAATCGCGGTATTAACTCCTTCAGGAAACTAAAGAGATTACAGCTTGTTGACGGTCTGACTCCCCTAGCGCACTGTACGGAGTCCAGTCCAGAATAGGAATCGTTCCTATACTCGCAACAGTAAAGAATGATCGGCCAAAAAGAATTTACAAGGACACAGAGTGGCAGTTGTTGACGGGTCGATATAGTCACTTTTCATTTTATAAACTTACACTTATTTATATATTATACACACACATATTCAATAAGTTTTGAACACTGAATTATGATATTTGCTGAAACAGAAAAAGTCGAGCTAGATGAAAAACGTAGTTGACGAGAATTGAACCCGGGTTTCCAAGACAGCAATCAGCTTCTCTCTGCAATCTGGTATTCTGGATGCTAAAGTAAGAGGCACAAAACGTCCTTATGGTATAATGCGAGCAAGCTTCGATTCGGTGCTGCACTTACGTTATTGAGTGCGGGGCATCCAGGAATGGTTACTGGACTGTTTAGGACTCAGTCGAGTTCCAATAGAAGACTATAAACTATACATCGATTAAGAATTCGTCCTTCCGACAACTGATACACGATATATAGATTTCCATTATTGATTCTAGAAAGTATAGTAATTTATGCTTTCTATTCTTTATTGAGAAAACGCACTTTTTAAGAGAGACTCGTTTTTTAATTGTGCAAAGGTTGAAGCACTTGAATTGTAAGTGGTAACGTACGAAGTGTATACAAAAACTTTAAAGTATTAAAAGATAAGTTTCTATTCAGGAGAGATACAAATTTTTAATGATTAGTGTGTAGTTTCACAATCTTTCCCGTGTCTTTTGCATCCATTCCTGAAATTTGGTAATCATTAAACAATTTGTGTACTGAATATGGAACTCTTCAACCTCATTTTTCTCCGTGTACATATCCTAGTGGTTTTCCAGGATAGCTTGATATATTCATTTCAATACATTACATGTAATCGCTTATGACTTATGTCTTAACGATAAACGGTGGGTAGCGTGCCCAAATTGACACGGTCAAATTGTATCGACGTCTACTTCTCGACGACTTTTCCATAGTTGAATTCTTGTTGCTTATCTAGGAACTTTATCTTATGTTCTCACATTAACGTTAAAGTAATGAGTATTGGTAAAAAGTACGAAAAGTAGCATAATTCTGGTTCGTTTGCAGCAGAATCATTTGTTTCTTGTTTTGAATTAATTCAATATTTTTCCTAGTGCTACCAGATTCAGGTCTACAAACCAGGTCAACTGTACCACATAATTTCCATGAAAACCTAAATTATGGAATAAATGATATACTTGTGAAGTACTCGACCATTCAGAAAAAAATTTGAAGCATTATTTAATATTCCTTCTTATTGTTTGTTATTTTGTTACATAAACATTGGGACACTATTTTCTTGCAAAAAGCATAAGTCAAATTCTGTTGAAGATAATCCAGTGAAATTTTCATGGATTGTAAATAAATATCCTCCCTTTCATATGAAACAGACAAAAAATTAGAATTTGTTAGAAGAATTTTTAGTAACAATTTTATAAACAATTGGAAATTGCGAAATTAATTAATTAATTGAATTACGCGACTGGGCTAAAATTTTACACACATGTGGAATGAACCTTCAGCTTCGAGTCATCTTGGTCGAGAATTCCGGAAAACGAGCAAGATCGGGTAGAATTCTCGATGAAGTTTACAATCTAACATTTTGCGTAAATATAAAAAATAATGCTTCAGAATTTGCAGAATATGGAAGTGGAATCATACGAAAACAAACAGAAAGGCATTAAGAATGCTAAAAATAAATTGTTTTAATGAATGAATTTTATATATGTCTAAAAAAATTTATATTTGTTTTCTTGTTTTTCTTTTTATGAGAAATTGGACTAGTGCCTTTATATTTTCTATTTTAAATTTATTTAAAATTTTCAAACCTAATGATTTATCCGAGGGGCTATTCACTGAGAATTCATGTTAGTCCCTGTTAGTCAAACTACCAAGTACTGCCCGACTGCTCTAGCGAAGACCGTAGTGACGACCAGAGACGACTAAAGACGTCGAGCGACTTACTCGTGAGGATTGTCGGCAATATCAGGCATCACGTCTGTCTTCTTTTCTCGTAGCATTAATACGTGGGAGTAAGAAAGACACGAATGGTCGCGAGCCACAGACCATTCTAATTTATTAATTTAATTATTTATTACCCAGCATTACCACAGAAGTTAATAACATTATCAAATTGTTTTACCTAATTGCATTAACCACACATGAATATTAATTTCAATTTAAAAAAGGAAACAATAATTAAAATTGTAGGGTTAGTAAAAAAATGCGTATGTGCATTAAAAATTGTATTTATTTCAAAATATTTAAATTTGCAAAAAAGTAATTGAACTTTCAACAAAATAGTTGATTTTTTTACCAAATATATCTGAACTTTTAACCTAAAAATATGAATTTTCAAGCAAAAACATTAATTATTTACCAGAAGACGAGTTTTCAGCAAACTACATGAAAAATCAAATAGTTTAATTTTTAACTAAAAAAGATCAGTTTTTAACCAAAAAACGAAAGTTTAATTTTCCGTTAAAAAAAAACTAATTTTCAACCTAAGTAAAAACGAATGATCAATCAGTTGAACTCAACGAAGAAAGATGAATTCTTAACATAATAGTTGAATCCTTAACCAAATAATTGAATTTTCATCAAAGAAGATAAATTTTATACCCAAATAGACGAATTTTCAACAAAAAAGGTAATTTTCAATCATGGAAGACGAAATTTCAAGAAAATAGTTGAGTTTTCAACTAAAAGAGATAAACTTTCAATCAAAAATTGAATTGTTAAATTCACAGTTGAAAAAACTAATTTTCAACGAAAAGAAAACGAATTTTCAGCCGACTGAATTGGTCTATAATAGACGAATCTTCAACAAAATACATGCATTTTCAACCAAACAGTTGAATTTTTAACTTATAGAGGAAAAATTTCCAATCAAAAATAGAATAACTACATCATCAGATAAAAAAAAATTAACAAAAAAAAAAAAAAAAAATTTCAACTAAATAGTCAAATTACGACCAGATAGTCGAATTTCCTATCAAAAAAAGCAGTTACCAACGAAACATGTAATATTTCACATTACAACAAAAAATTATTTTAATATAAAACAAAAAACAACTAAATTAGACTAAAAAAGTAGAATTTAAAAAATGTAAATAGTTATAGTTGTCGTTAAAAGTAATATTTCAACCAAAACAGAATAATTTTCAACCACAAAAATAAATTTTCTGCCAAAGAAGAATTTTTGATAAAATACACGAATTTTTATTCATGAAAGTTCAATTCTCAATCTAAAATCTTGATTTTAAACCAAAAATAAATTAGCTACATTTTGCGTGACGGAAATATAATTTTATATAACCGCCAATTGAACAATAAATAATGAATTGAAACTATTTATTTGATACTAGTATGAGAATACTTTCAATTAAATGGTCTAGACAGTTTTTTTCATTTGAGAACATTGATATAATTTAAAGATCAACTTAGATTTAAACTGACTTAATGTAACCCAATACGAAAATTCAACTTTGAATTAAAAATTCTACTATTTTGTTGAAAATTCATTTTTTGTTGTTGAAGATTCATAAAAAATAACATCCTTTTTGAAAATTTAACTCTTCGTTAGAATGTTCAACTCATTTCTAAAAATTGTTCTTTAAATTAAATTTAACTATTTTGCTGAAAATTAATTTTTTGTTGGTTGTGAATTGATTTTCTTCGTTGGGAATGCAACTATGTAAAAATGTAAAATATTGGTTGAAAATTGAACTTTTATGGTAAAAAATGCATGTATTTTGTTAAAAATTCATCTTTTTTGGTAGAAAATAAATCTTCTGGGTAGAAAGTTCATCCTTTTTAGGTGAAAAGAGGGGTAAACATGCAACTTTTTGGTTAAGAATTCATCTGTTTTGGTTGAGGATACAATTATATTTTATTATTTTGGTCCTAGACCACGTACCAAATTACCAGAAGATTGGATTCTTATTATCTCATTATCCACAGGCTGAATTTTATAATTTTGATGGCAAAGCAAAAGTTTAACTCACATTTATTATGGGATAGAAATTTTTTTTGGAGGAAACTGACACACAGGTTAATAGGGCTCATCCTAAAGATACGATCAACGATTAATATACACCCTTTTGAAAGTAAACTCCTCAAATATCGAGACAAATAGTGCAAACGATACTGCGAACGAAACAGAACTGCGCATGATCAGAGCAGACGCTTTCGTACGAGTTCGATCGTGATCAATTTTCCGACTTCCACCGACTTTCCACGAACTACGGGAGAATGCTCAGAGACTACCAAAGACTAACCAAGACTTCTACTGACGACTGGTGACGACTATAGGGACGACTTGAGGATTTCGGATAAGTTAGTCGCCGGTCGTCCTGAGAATTCTTCAGTGAATAGCCCCTCGGATTTATCAATGAATTGGTTAGATTCTGAAAAACTATTATACTTAATTTCTTGATTTAGTATCAAATCATTACTTTGATGAGCTCGAAATTAACTATGGTTCTTTTCGGCCTTCTTATTCCTCGTGATTCCACTTCCGTAATGTTTCAATTTTGCCACCTTATATTTGAGATTAACGCGAAATGTCAAACTGAAAATGTAAAAATTATAATGCCCGGGCATGTAGCAAATTCGTCATCAACTCAAAAATATGAAGACGAAGATGAAGAAGATCGTTTTCGTCTTCATTTTTTTGAGTTAATGACGAATCTGCCACATGCCTCGCAACAAAAGTTTCTTTTTTTAAGCAGCACGCCGTGCGACAAGATTTGCAAGTATAGAAGCCAAAACAGAAAAAACTTAGGGTAAATAGTGTTGCAGGTAATTTCGTATTTTTACCTGTTCGTATTGGTAAAACACAAATATGACCCTCGATGGGCAGAAACTGTCTTTTGTTCTCATGAAAGTTGTCACCACCGTCTTGAAAATTGGAAGCCACTAGCTTTGAATCGCTGAAGTGAATTTAGCTGATGGTTGGTGTAACAGGCAAATCGGTTAAGTGCGGCTTCATAAAGGTTGTTTTGCCAAATCGTTAGAACTGTCAAAAGTTCCCCACAAGCGTGGGTAAAACCAGAAAAATACCGAGATGTCAGGGAAAGTTTACCCACATGGGGTAGTTTTTGTTGCAGGTAATCTTTACAAAACAAATGTTTCAACAAATATTTTTTGAAGTAGGGGAGAGGGTAGAGCAATTTTTGGACTTTTAATGGGAAAACTCTTCTTCAAACGTTATAATAATATACAGAAGACTCCCGTCAAGTGCTCGGTGCTCGGGACCGAGTTCCTTAATAAATGCCCGTTTAGTTAGGGCACTTGGCGAGAAAGAGCGTTTTGTGAGAGTCTACTATATGTAAATTTTTTCCTTTTGTAAAAAAACACAATTTTACTTCATATATTTTCGACAGACTTATTTACAATCTTTCAACTCGATACATCCATTTTTGAAAACTGTCCAAATTTCCTCTCCATTGTCATAAATCAAAATTAAATTAGTTACTCAAATTTGGACTCATTTGACTTTTTTTAAACCGTTTTTTTTTTAAAGCTGAGATTTTTCCCCATAAAATAGTCTCATTTCAGGATGGCTTTTTTTGTTCTCGGGTAATTGAGCGATGAGTAACTGGACGCTTCGCCGGAGCTGAGGCCGCGCGACCATTCGCTACCGTCTTCACGCTGGGGAACCGGGAACCTCGTGGAACACCCTCAAGCTAATTCCTTCCGTTAGATAATATCATACGCTGTTAGTGTAACTGCTCTTTACATCTACAGGGATAAGACTGTCATTTTTAAGTTACAAGTGACAAGTTACAAGTTTCAATACCTGCAATACAGTTAGTGTAAAATTAACTGGCAATATGCTTTAAAAATTAAATCTCTTGAATTTATATCTATTGAATGTGTAGGAAAGTTATGTTTCTGTTTATCTGGGTGATTTATTTGATTGTGAGATAGATGGATATGGTATACGTCTTAGAATTGCGGTTCTTCGTCGTATATTTTCATGTCTCTTTGTTTTATTGGCTGCTTTCTTAACGATTTTGTTCATTTCAGCAGTTCAACGGTTTCATTTTTTGGTATTTTTTGACGAAAATTTTTTCATTTAAGTTTTCCATCTGAATAGGAATGAAAGCAGTGTACCCGCAATCTTGACTGCTTATTGATCAAATCGTCCTTTCAGAATCTTTGTAGCTCTGTGACTGTCTTTGCTGCTGCAGAAAATTTCGGTTTGATGGCAGTTACTCTTTGCCCACTGGAATAAAATTTGAGGGGTGAGTAAATTATATTTTGGGGAACACTTCAAGCTAAAAAAAGCTGCTTGTCTCTTTATATTCGCCCCAGCATCACACGTACCTTTGCCATGAGATTTACCATGGAAGTTAGATTGGGACCTTCCATAAACCAACACTGTAAAAACTAGGATTCGATTTAGAACTTAATTCGGTATTAAAACAGTTCACGCAACAAAACAATCCCACTTCAGTTTGATTCGCCAATCTAATAAAATAAGGTCGATTTGTGGATTGAAATAGGCTCGAAATGAGGATCATCTGTCAATCACTAAATCTGATAAAACAAATTCTAATCTGTCAAGTTTAGAAACCAACGTGACCCATAGGGCTGAAGTTCGCGACGTCTGAGTATGACGGTGCAACACTAATTTTTACGAATTTTTAATTTCATCAATTTTTGGTTTTTTGTAACAGTGAAGTTCGGAACAAATAAAACAAGGCACCCTCTGAATCAATTTAGTTCGCTATCTCGGATCATTTATCAATCTGAAGTTAGCAAACTAAACAAGACAGAAACTGGTACTAAAATAAGAACATTTGTGAGATCATATTAGAACGCCCAAAAAAGGATCCCAGATAAAAATGAATGCCTAGTTTTTACTGTGAAGTGGTTTCTTTAGGGGTGAAGGGGGGTTCGACGATAGGCCACGTTGGTCTACATGGGGGAGGGGAGGGGAGGGGTCTGAGTCCGAGCCACGTGGTTTTACACTTAGGTGTTGAAAAAAATAAAACGCATGACCAGAAAACAGAAAAATGTTGACTAAAAACAATAAGTGGTTTATGGAAGCCCCCATTCTGCTGAATATACCGAAATCTTCTTCAAGGATTGTAGACTAGCAAAAGCTACTTGTATTCTCAAATTAATTACCTGCACCATCAATGAAATAGTAGGTTCTATTTGACTCGAAATGATTTTTCAGATAATCTAGACTATAATCATCTGATGCTCATCTGATACTCATGAGTAGCCACCGTGTCATGAGCTAAGTTATCGGATATTATCGTGGTATTTCTATGTTTCAGGTCTCCACCATCTTTATCATAAATCAAGACAGTGAAGATTGTATACTCTGTTTAGCGAGAGAATACTCAACGTCGCACAGTTTTCTCAGGAAATAAGGGCTGAGCAAATCCTGATGTGCTCCTCTTGGAATAATAGGCCGTGAAATTTGATAGAGGTAATACATTTCAAAGGAAAGAATTCCTTTAAAGTGGAAACTTGAAAATCAGCAAACCACGCCTAAATTCCACACTTTGATGACTGCCTGCGCAAACTGGAGGAAAATTCGTCTTTTGCGTTGAGTATTCACTCACTGAACAGAGTATAGCTTGGTCGTTATTCCAGTGGAATAATTGCGCTACACTCGGAATTACGAAGGCGTAATTCTCTGAGAAATCTAAGCATATCAACAACTCACCTGGCAATAAATTTTGCTCAAAGTTTTTAAAAAAGGATGATAGCTTCTTTCAAACAATATGACGAGTTTTTAATTTGAACAAACGTTCACAGAAATCATTCAGGAATCTATCGGTACCCACTAACAAATTTTCTTTCAAATTTGCAGCATCTGCTGGGCAGTTTTCATACTCTCATAGATGACATGAATTGGAAGATTCAGAGCATTCAATGACATCCGGATAATCTGAATCATTCTTTAAAATCATGTCAGTATGCTCTGTCAAATTCTGAATCACTTCCTGCCAAAACACAATGACAAGGTCTGAGATTTGTGAATTGTTAAATACCTTCAGGCCTCGGTAAGAATTTAATACTCTTTAGTTAAAAAAAAAACGTTCAAATCGATTAAAATTGAAATCTGCAGATCTTTTTACTAGTAAATTCTATATTTTTACCACTGGGCAGTGCACTTATTTACTGCACACATTCAACAATCATGAAAAAATTTGACACATCAATATCAATGTTGTAAAAGTTTTCGAAATTAATTAGTACTCAGACCATTATACAGATAAACCAAAACCAAATGAAATTCATATCGTGCAAATTCCCCGCATTCTTATCAAAAAGCTGAAGCTCAATTTTGGCACAAATATTTTCTAATCTACTGATTATAATTACTTTCACTGATATTGCTGCTCATTATAAATTAATCTCAATAAAAAAAAAGTAAATACAATTTTTTTAAATAATGAACTTTAAACTCGTCAATTTAAAAAAGAGAAGATCAATATAGCGTGTCCAGCGAGAATCAGATTTGAAATTACCCGACTTTAATTCATTTTAATGGAAAGAAAAGCAATGGATTTCCTGAATCTTTTTTAAATACTTTTACTAAGTGCATGTAATTGAAGTTCATAAAATTTATGAAGAAAAATAACTTTTTTTTAATTACTGAAATGAATGTTTTATCTATAAAATAAAGTGATAAATTTGTTTAGACGGCAATCACGCTATTAGAACTACGATTTATCCACCCACGCTCACTCTAAGGTACGGATTTTTCTAATTCTAATTTCCCCCTAAACGCTAATATCATCCATCTAGTACACGTGAAACCCACCCTAAGACCATCCTCTGAAGATAAAAAAAATTTAGAAAAATACATTAATTTTGACATTCATTACGGGTATACTTTCAAAAAGGTCACCCAATAAGAATATTGACTAGACACTTGACCTAGAGGTTCCTTTTGCATCCCAGTTATTTTTTGTCTTCACACTTTTTTGCCGGGAAACAATATTTTTCAATACAAAAATGACAGAAATGAGATTTTCGATTTTCTTTGAGAAAATTATTAAATTTTATAAAATATTCATTAATTTTAAAGTGTGGTCTATTAAATACGATAGCAATTTGAGGGGGGTAGGTGGTCGCGCCAAAAACTATGGTTGGCAACAGAAGGATGAGGGGAGGGAGGTCAGAGGAGATAACGTTACGAATTTAGATAACGTTTGGTACATTCATGTTAGTACGTTTTCTGATGATAACAGTTGAACAAATTTTGTAAATCACTTTCATACTTTAGACTCCACTCTGTTTTCGATTACATTTTTGGTTCAGAATTCATCTCGTTCGGTTCAAAATCCTAATAATACTGGGTTGAATATTTATTATTTTATTTTAAAATTCAACCATTTGATTAAAAGATTAACTATTTTGTTGAATATTTGTTTTTTGTTGTTGTTATTTGAGGAATAATTTTTTCAACTGAATATTTATCTGTTCCACATTTGATTCAAAATTGATCCTTTTAATTGAAAATTGATACTTTTTAGCTGAAAATTCAACTATTTGGCTGAAAATTCATTCTTTTTTTTTTGTTAAAAAATCCACTACTTTGTTTAAACTAAAAGCACTACCTAAAAAATTAATGTTTGTTTGTTTTAAGATTCATAATTTTAGTTCAAAGTTCATAATTTTAGTTAAAAACTCATATTTTCGGGTTGAAAATTCAACTGTTTTGCATAGATAAATTGTCTTTTTGGCTAAAAAATTCAACAAATCTTTTTTGATGAAAATTTAACAGTTTGGCTAAATTTTTTTTTTATGAAAGTTCAACTATTTTATTGAAAGCTGCACTACTTTGTTTAAAATTCATTTCTTTAAATTCACCTTTTTGGTTGCAAATTAAAATTTTTTGTTGAAAATGCCTATTTTTTTGGCTAAAATTTACTTTTTTATCTGCAAATGTAGCTACTCCATTTTTGGTTGAAAATTGATAAAGATTCGTTTTTTTTCGTTATAAAATTAATCTTGTTTGTTCAAAATTCATCTTTATAGGTTGAAAATTCATTATTTCGGTTGAGGATTGAACTATTTTTGTTAAAAATTCGTTTGTTTTCTTGCTTAATTTAACTATTTGAAAATTCGCGTTTTGGTAAAAAATGCATCTTTTATGATCAAAAGTCATCTTTCTTGGTTGAAAATGAAAGCGTCTTTAAAAAAATCGCCTTTTTGGCATGGACATTTTACTAATCGGTTAACAGTTCCAACTATTATGTTGGAAATTCTATTGTAGATTTTGCTTGGAAATTCAACTATTTCGCTACTAATCCAATTGTTTGGTTGAAAATTAATTTTGTTGTTGTTGGAAATTCATTGTTTTGGTCGAAAATTCATATCTTTGGTAGAAAATCTTTTTTGGTTGAAAATACAACTACTTTCTTGAGATTGCAAAATATTTCGACTTGAAATCAGAGGCATTTAGTTAGAGACGTTAGAGTGATACATATTAAATTCAATATGGTATTTGCATTAATTTTATTTGAAAAAATACATCCGCTATTTTCGTGAACAAAATCACTCTATTTTCTCTGTTTTGATATAATTTTGGGCGTCATTACTGGGGGGGGGGGGGGGAACAAGTAATCATTGGGCGGGGTAGTCCAAAATTGGTTCCTGATTTAAGATGCTCAGTACTGGGAAGGTTGATTTTTTGCGGCGCCCCTTAAAAAGGAGTTCAGCATGAAATGGGGGAGGGATGTGGCATACACCCCCTACCCCACGAGCGCCGAACCCCTTTTCCAGGGACCCAAAAGGAACCACGCACCCTAGTGTTTGACTAAAAAAGGGATCTTGGAGAGGTGGGAGGAGTTAGTTGAAGCTGTGTGATCAATCAATTCTTCCCAAATTTTCAAGGTCCCTGAATTAAAAAGCTCAGCACTAGGAAGGGTAATTTTTTGGGAGATCCCTGGAAAAGGAGTTCGATGTGAGGAGCGGGG
>CAKNXH010002311.1:0-29688 GCA_932178445.1 Andricus quercusramuli
TGGGTCCTGGCAGGCCGAGGTGCAGCGTGTATCCACCTAGAAACACTACCCCGAACCAAAACTAAAAATCTTGTAAGGGAAAAATCCTGCTGCCCATTGGACACCGCAGCGATGACACTGCCCGCAAGGGATGTGTGGAATGATTCGCATGTATAGGGCCAAAGGGGTACTGATGCCAGTATAGGCGCGCTGCCTTGCAGGGGGACGTTAGGATACGAGGATGAAACTGTAATGTGTCTGGCGACAAGTTGACATGGTCCTTGTCAGAGCCGGAAAGCTCCCATACTTAGACCTAGGGAGGTATGGGGGTTATCACTCCTGGGACAGTGGACTCACCTACGATCGGAATAGGATCCTAACGTGCGGATTATCTTGAAACTACCATGGCTAACTTGCAAAAACAAAAAACTACAGTTAAAGATTTAAGGGTGGGAACTCTAAACGCGCGTAGTCTATATACTGGCGGATTTAGCGAACTCATTAAGATAGCAAATGATTACAGAACTGACTTAATAGCACTTCAAGAAACCTGCTGGTCGGGAGATTTCGGGTCAATTTCTAAGGATAACTATACTTTTCACTTCGGGGGAGCTAAGGGGCGCACACTGGGGACCGGTTTTCTTATTAATAAACGAATCTCGCAAGCGGTTATCGACATGCAATTCATTAACGATCGGTTATCATACATTGTACTGAAGGGTATTTTCAGCAAACAGGTATTAATCAACGTGCACTGCCCCACCGAGGACAAAGACGAAGACACTAAAGATCTCTTTTACGAAACAATCGAGCAGGTTTTTGACAAGTTCTCAACTTTTGACGCAAAAATAGTATTGGGAGATTTCAACGCGAAAATTGGAAAAGAACCGATGTATAGGCCTACAATAGGATCAGAAAGTTTGCATGACGTCAGTAATGATAATGGAACTAGAGTAATAAACTTTGCAGCTTCAAAGAACCTCGTTGTCAAAAGCACATATTTCAAGCATAAAAATATACATAAGGCCACCTGGAGATCACCAGATGGTAACACTCACAATCAGATTGATCACGTTCTAATTGACAGACGACGTCATACAAACATTCTCGATATAAGATCGTATAGGGGAGCGGATTTAAATTCAGACCATTTTCTCGTGATAGTAAAATTAAGATCTAGACTAGCGATCAGTAAGAAAACAAGCCGCACAGAGCCAACAGTCCGTTTCAATATAGATAAGTTCAAAACAGCAACAGAAACATTAAATTATCAAGTTGAGATTTCTAATAGCTTTGACGCTCTCCAAGAACAGAGAGACGATAACAATAATTACGAGGAGGACCCGGAAACCCTATGGAGCAATATAAAAAAGGTGGTAAAGACAGCCGCGAAACTTACGATAGGTTTAAAGAAAGTAACAAAAAGCAAACCATGGTATGACGAAGAGTGCAAACTCGGGTTCGAAAAACGCTGGAAGGCCAGACTAAGTAGTTTACAAAATAAGTGCGATCAAACATATAAGAAGTATCTCGAGATTAGTAAAAGTACAAGAAGGCTTTATAGATCCAAGAAAAGGGAGTGGGAAAAGAATAAAATACTTGCAATAGAAACGCATAATAAACAGAATAACCCGCGCGAGATGTACAGGGGAATCAATTTTATAAGGAAAGGCTTTCAAAGTAGAACGGAAGTAATGCGGGACGAAAATGGCAACCTAGTAGCCAATGCGACAGAGAGACTGAATTTATGGAAAGAATATTTCGATAAACTATTAAATGTACGCGAAGCCCCCGTTGAAGGTAATCTCGGCGAAATCCACACTGCTGATTTATTAATTGATGATCCTGCTTATATAGAAATAGAAATGGCCATAAAGAAGTTGAAAAATAACAAAGCCGCGGGCATCGACGACCTACCGGCTGAACTGATAAAAAATGGAGGCCCTTGCCTCAAAAGACAAATTTATAAATTAATACGCACAGTTTGGAAAACAGAACGCATTCCAGAGGAATGGAATGACTCTATTATTATTCCTATCTTTAAAAAAGGCGATAAAATGAACTGTAACAATTATCGGGGAATTTCACTTGTGTCGTCGTGCTATAAGGTCCTGTCCAATGTAATCTTAGGTAGGCTAACTCCTTTCGCCGAGGAAATCATTGGGGATTACCAGTGTGGATTCCGCCGAAACCGATCTACAAGCGATCAAATGTTCACAATTAGACAACTGCTAGAAAAAAAATGGGAATTTAATGAAGCAGTGCATCAGCTATTTATCGATTTTAAAAAAGCTTACGACTCTATTATACGCGCGCGAATGTACTGGATCCTAGAGTTCTTGGGTGTGCCAAGAAAATTGGTTAGACTTATCGAAATTTGCTTAATCGGCAGTAGGGGAAGAATACGCGTAAACGGAAGGTTATCTGAAGAGTTCTCGATCCGCGATGGCCTGAAACAGGGCGATGCACTTTCGTGCGTCCTTTTTAACTTAGTTTTAGAATACGTGGTTAGGCAAGTGCAGGCGAATCCGACCGGTGCTACGCTCAATGGGGTAATACAAATTCTTGGATATGCGGATGATCTCGACATACTAGGGGATGATAAAGAGACGGTAGCTAAAAATGCAGAAATCTTGATCACAAAAGCCAAAGATATTGGCTTGGAGGTTAGCGAAACGAAAACAAAATATATGACCGTCCTTAGATCTGAACAAAGTAATCAAGACGGGGATCTAACAGCCGGAAATATGAAATTTGAAAGGGTTAGCGAGTTTAAATACCTCGGGTCAATTATAACTAGCGAAAATAGGATTAAAACGGAAATCAACGCGCGGCTGCACGCTGGCAATGGGTGCTATTATGCAGCAACCACGCTATTAAAATCGCGATTGCTATCTAGAAACATCAAAGTGAGAATTTACAAAACGATAATAATGCCGGTCGTCATGTACGGGTGCGAAACGTGGGCGCTGACGAAAGGAGATGAGAATAGGTTTAGAGTTTTTGAGAATAAAGTACTTAGAAAAATCTATGGTCCAAAAAGGGACGAAGAGACAGGTGAATGGAGAAAACTGCATAATGATGAGCTGCATGCTCTCTACGGGTCAGCAAATATTAATAGAGTAATGAAAGCGCGTAAACTAAGATGGGCGGGGCATGTAGCAAGAATGGGAAACGAAAGAACGGTGGCGCAAGTTTTAAGAGGGAGGCCGACTGGTAAGAGACCCTTAGGCAGACCAAGAAACAGATGGGAGAAAAATGTAAGGGATGATTTAAAAGAACTAGGACATGATTACTTAAACTGGATGGAGGATGCACAGGATAGAGATGTGTGGCGGTCTCGGGTTAGTGAGGCAATGAACTTCCGAGTTCGAACTGCTAATCTATAATAATAATTATTATTTGATTCTTTATTATTTTTTAGGAAATTTTCACTTTTTTAGTAGAAATTAATCTTATGGATTGAAAATTAATCTTGTTGTGTGTAATTTAATGTTAAACATTAATTTTTAAGTGAAAGTTTAACTATTCAATTGGTATTCCTGGAGACTTCCCGACTTGGGTTTTCAAAAGAAAACCCCTCCAATTCCACTGAATGAAAACTTAACGTACCATCTGTATCTCAATATTATTTTATTAATTTTTAACCAGAACAGCAAGAAAATATTTATAAGTAATGACAGAATACTTGTATGTGGTTGCCTGATTATCGCCACACTTGATTAAAAATTTTTTATTAAAAATAGAAAACCTGAAGAGGGCCTTGTC
Organism: Andricus quercusramuli; assembly: GCA_932178445.1. Classification (NCBI taxonomy): domain Eukaryota; kingdom Metazoa; phylum Arthropoda; class Insecta; order Hymenoptera; family Cynipidae; genus Andricus; species Andricus quercusramuli. The sequence continues at coordinate 3,748 of CAKNXH010002311.1, forward strand.
TAAACCCTACTTTAATTGGGGCTTAATAGGGCAATTTCTGCACGGGTTGGGATACCTGGAAAAAACCTGGAATTGTCAGGGAATTTTTTCCAGGATTTGAGTAGACACCCTCATATATATATCGATTTCAAAATGAAAATGAATTGTCAAATTCCAGAACAAAGTTTTTTGTTTAACTGTTTAATATACATATTCCGCAACACAATGCTTCTTCGCCTCGCTCCTTCGGCTTGTTCCTGCCGCGTTTCTGGCCGGGGAGCGCAGCCAGATACATGGGTCTGGCTGTCATTCGCGGCCAGATACGCGGCTCGAGCAAGCCAAGCGAGCAAGGCGAGAAAGGCCAAGTCCCTGTTCTCCACAGCAATTCGCTTGCGTTGAAGAGTACAGCGGTAGACCCTTCAGTTTCTCCTAGCCTGGAAGCTGGGAAACAGTAGGTCGACGCTAATAAGTCCCCTTGATGAATTTTACACGAAAGAAGATGATTTTTACACCAAATGTTTAAATTTTCAAATAAAGAGATGAATTCTCAACCAGAACATTGCAAAAAAGTATCATCGGAAAATAATTATTATTATTACTATTATATAGTGATGTTTCGATAATCAACTTCTTATAAGTTTTTGACGATTAGTTTTATTACTATGATTCCCATGATTCGTATAATGACGAAAAAAGTGAAGGAAATTCATGATAGAGAAATCATTATAGGTGTATTATATATATTTATCTATATTGTCCTACAATACTTTTTCGTAATGGAATAGTAGAAAAAAAACCTTCAAATATGAATGTTGAAGCAAATACTTTAATTGTAAGTTGAAAAATGTATTTAAATAAAAAATTCAACCACAAATGTCGAATTTCAACGACATAAATGTGTCTCCAACAGGTTTGTCCCAAAATGCATGGGAAAATTTTTTTTTTCAATTTTTATGGGGACACCCATTAGAATTTATTATTGTCTTTAGCAATTTTCTCCTAGAATTCAGTTAAAAACACGCGGTTTTAAAGAAAATGTCCCACTTGTTGTCCAGTTTTAAATTACAGGAAAGTGATAGTTTATCAATGTTAGCAGGAGTGATTTTTAATAATTATTGTTATTATTGTTATTAATTATTACTATTAATGTTAATAATATTCACTTCGAAAAAATCCTACAAAGTTGTAGTTGAAACACAAAAATTCACTTATAGTCAAATTTTCAATGAGGATAAGCTAAACAATTAACTGGAGTCAAGTAAATTAATATTATGTTTCAATAATGCTAGAAAGATGCGGTTTTTTCTGAAATTTCTGGCTTTTTGTTTATGAACAAATAATAAGTCAACCACAACAAAAATGATTTTTGGAATGGTATTCAATACCTGTTCGAACAATATTATTAACAATGATAATAAATTGTTTAAACAATTATGTTGTTAACTTGAAGTCATTATTACTTCACACTTTGGAAAGAAAAGCATATTTTTAGCATTATTCCAATATAACGTTATTATCAATCAGGATAAATTGTCTAAACAATTAACTTTCGAGACTCTAATTAATCAGTTACCTTATCTTAATTGAAAATTTGACTAAAAGTGATTTATTAATTATTATATTATATTGAAATTAATATTATATTATTAACATTAATGATAGATTGTTTAAACAATCTCTATTGTCAACATTGATGAACTATCACTGCCCTCTAATTAAACATTGGACAAGAAATGGAAAATTTCTGGAAATACCGCGTCTTTCTAAATCCATTCTATAAGAAAATTGCTAAAAACAATAATAAATTGTTTAAAAAAGTTATGTAAACATCTAATCATCAGTATGAGATGGTCTTTCATGTGTCAGAAATAAATTTCCCTAAAAAACCCGTAAAGACAGTCATACCTACCGCGACAAACTTCGCAAAATCCATTTTTTCACGTATGGGGTTTGTTTGTGACCCTGTAACACAGACTTATAGTGTTGGTATTTGAAAAGTCATATTTTATTCGTATTCTATGGCTAATTGTGAAGAGAAATGTAGAGTTTCAACTCGATAAAGATAATATTGAGGATTTTGAATAAGATTTACAAAAACCGTATTTTTTTATTACTGGAAATACATGTTAAAGTACTTTTTTTAAAGCCAAAAATGTGGATTTATTTTTCTTTGGTTTGGAACAAATTTGTGGTGTGTCCCCATACAAATTCTAAATAAAATTGTTTGGTCCACCCTAATCTGCAACCAAAAGAAGTTAATCTTTAACAGTATAGTAACATTTTAAACAAAATAGTTACATTTGCAACAAACATATATGACTTCTCAAGAAGAAGTGTATTAATGGAAATATTTAAACCAAAAATGCTCTAATTGTAAATCAAAAGCAGTCAAATTCATCCAACAACGACCAATTATCAAGAAAATAGTTGGATCTTCAACAGAAACAAACAGTTCCATTTTCAATTAAAAAGATACATACAGATGAATTTTTAAGGTAGTTGTTAACATTTTAACCAAATGATTGAATTTTCAACCATAAAAGATGATTTCTAAAACAAAAATGGTCATAGTTGATATTTCAACTGGTAAAGATGTAATATTACATCGAGCCAAGTTCAATTCAACCAAGAAAGATTAATTTTCAGCAATAGATATAAATTGTATATGCCAAAAATCCATGTCCATTTTCTCGGTGAGGAGCTGGTGAGGAGCTGAAAAAGCTGCTCAACTCACGGCGGGATTCGTATAGCGTCCACTTTTGTGGAGAGTTCTCCGGCATCCCGTGTCAACTCCTTTCCTTCGATATCACACAACACGCCTTGTGGCGTTTGACTCGAGAGAGTTGGGCATAACGCACTGCAAAGCGTTAACGTTCAACGCATGTCCATGTCATTGCTCAAGAAGAGGCGAACGCCACAGCTGGCCACAGACCCCTTACGGGTTCGGGACGGGACCTCTCCAAGAAAATGTTTTCAGTCCCCTCAACGCGATTCATGGCGTCGCGTTAACTCATTCAACTCATAGGCGGAGGAGACAAGATGCAGACCTGCTATATTCTCCCCTCTGCCTAGAGAAGAGAAAAGTGGCGAGCGTCACCTTGCTCCCTATCCCTGAAAATAATTTACCATTGAAATTTCTACTCGAGATTTACCATTAGCACAAATTGCAAACTGCACAATTAAATACCACCAGAAACCATTATTTTTATTTATTATACTCAGATTAAATTACATTATGTTGTTTTTTATTAAAAGTGCAGAATTAGGAGCAAAATTTTAATAATTAAAAACCAAATGTTATTATAATGTTAGACAATTACTGATAATTAAAGAAAGTTACATACCCAGAAAACAAACGTATTCAATTGTTCATAAATATACTCGAAAAAATGTGTCAGTGATTAAACAAAAAATAATAATTTTACTTTGTTCAAATAATTTAATTAATAATTTGAGAAAGAAAAAATAGTTCATTATTTATTCATATTTAAATTTGTTTTCAAAAATATACAAAGGCTGAACATATTTATAATATAAATTATTTATATCATATATGTAATTATTTATATTTGCTACTGCAGTATACAATTTGTAAACTTTTTCACATCGGTAAAGAGATAAGAAAAATGAAATAATGGGCAAAAAACTCCCAATATCTCAATTTGCGAAATGTGTAAACTGTCGGTATCGGAAACCAAAATAGTTATCGGTACCGATAATAAGATTTCTAGGAAAATTTTAAATGATTGAGATTTGGAAGCTTTTTAAGAATTTTGAAAGGATACAAAATTTTCTTAAGATTCCTCTGAAAATTTCTACAATCTCTAACGTTTTAAGGCAATTTTTAAATTTTAATTTTTCAGCTTCAAAATTATTTATGAATTTTAGAAGTTTTTAAGAGAGTAAAAATATCTTAAAAATTGAATTGTTTTCCGAATATTTATAAAACATTTTTAAATTTCTTCAAATCTTCCAAACGTCCTGAACATCTTTTAAGCTGTCTCTAATTCTTCACAATATTTTGCCAATCCCGTAAAATAAAAAAATTACATCAAAATTGTCTAGATTTTTTTTCGACATGTGTGAGATCTTCAAAAATCTTTTTCAATATTCTCCGAAATCTTACGAAAATGTATTTATATAACTTTAAAAAAACTGATAATGCGTGATTCCTTGTTCTCAAATTTTGGAATGTGGTTTTATCTCGAATTTAAGTGTTCAAAAACTTTTAACAAATTAATTGTTATTTGACAATTTTATTTTGTATTAAAAATAATTCTAATTGGGGCGAAAATTCATTTCTTAACTCTAAACCTTTTCAATAGTTTGCCGAAATTGAAAGCCAGGATTTTTTGAAAGTTTTTTCTTCTTTTTGTTTTATTATTTTGTTTTTTAAAGGTTGAAGCTAATAACTCAGTTATTGGTATAAAAAATGAGAAAATGTGAAAAGTAATAAAAGAAAATTAGACACTTTTTAAATTAAATTATTCAATTTTTATTTAAATCAATCTATTTACTTAACTTCTGTTTAATTAAATACCATTTAATTAGATGATATAATAAGTGTTCAAGAAAGCAGTTTTAAAGAGCTGTTTTTCAATTTTTATTTCATTTGTTTGGGGAAGTATATTTCTCGGAAACTCTCCACCGGTTCTACGAAGTAGAAGCGCAGAGGTGACAAGAATAATTGAAGATTCCCCTCCGCCCTATCAATGTCATTTCGCTACATCGTACGAATTCAAAACAAAACCACATTTTGGCTTCTAATGTTGTCAAGAAAGGACGGCTTTTAAATTTTTATTCGAGCTATTCTCTGGCAATTTCTGACTTATAAGCGGAATTTAAAGTGAAATTTCAAAAAGTGTTTTTCCATGCAAATCACTAAATATCACTGAAATAAAAAATTATTTTCAATTTCCCAGGAACTGTATGAAAATGTTTGCAGTATCTTGAAATCTTTTTAAATATTATCTCAGGGTGCACAGTCTTCCCCTTTTTTTTAGATTCCCCTTTTTTCTTGAAATTCCCCTTATTGCCCTATTCTCAAAAAACTTCCCTTTGTTCCCCTTTTCCCTTTAAATATACGATATTTGAAATTGTACCCATTATTGAATAATAATTGAAGCAATTATAGCATTTAAATAAATTATTTATGAAGAAATAAGGTACACGTCTCAAGTGCTGACTATTAAAAATAAATAATCTGTGAAAAAAATTGAACATGCAACATTTTAAAGCAAGTTGAAAATGTGAAAACTGGAGACAGAAGTTATTATCCAATATAAAATTGGAACAGTTACAAAATATATAGTATTTTTAAATAAGTTTCAGAAGATTAACATATTTTAATTGGAATGTACAAATTTTTTAAAATCTTTGCTTGAAAATTTAACTATTGTTGAAAATTTTTTTTTTTCGTTGAAAATTATTTTTTTTTTAACTCACAATTGAACTACTTATTCCATTCGTGTTAGAAAATATATCTTTTTTTGGCGGAAATCACACTATTTGGTTACAAGTTCATGAATTTCGTTCAAGTTATGTTTTTTCGTAGAAAATTAGTTAAAAATTGAACTATTTGGTCTCCGTCGGCTTGCGGGTTCGATTCCCGTCTCGCACTCTGGAGTACTTAAGGCTCTTGGTGGTTCGGAACCCACCTTAAACTGTAGATCCCCCTCCCACCACCAAGTAAGTGTGTGGGTGTGTGTAAAGGAATAGGAAGAGATACAAGAAAAATGTAAACCCTTAGGGGACACATTAGAAGCTAAGAAAAAAAATTGCAATTTTTGATTGAAAATTATTTTTTGTATTGAAAGCTTATATTTTTGAGTACAAAATTTAACTGTATTGTAGAAAGTTCTTTTTTTTTTTGGCTCAAAAATTCAATATTTTGGTAAAAAATTGGGTTTTTTCATTTGAAAATTAGTTTTTTGAAATGAAAATGTAGAGATTCCATTTTTGGTTCAAAGTTGATCTTTTTCATTCTAAAAATTCAACTATTTGGGTAATTACGAATGCAATTTTTTTCTTTATTGACTAAAAAAATCTTTTTTAATTAAAAACTCAACTCTTGTTGAAAATTCGTGTTTTCGGATGAAAATTTCAACAGTTTTGTAGAAAATTTGAATTTTCGCTCGAAAATTCAACAGTTTTGTAGAGAATTCAACTAATTTGTCGAATTTTCAATAACTTCGTCAAAAATTCATTTTTTAGTGAAAAATTCATCATTTCAGTTAAATTTTTTTCTGTTTGTTAAAAACTAGGGTTTTTAAATAAAAATTTCAATGTTTCGTTGAAAATTAATTTTTTAATTGAAAATTCATATTTTCGTGTTAAAAAATCAACTGCATTGTAGAAAATTCTTCTTTCAGGTTTCAAAATTCAACAATTCGGGAGAACATTCAGTTTATTCAATTGAAAATTAATTTTTTGGAACGAAAATGTAATATGTACGCTGCGTTACGTTTCTGCCTTCAAAACATCTGTCTTCGCAAATAGCAATAAGTTCAAAATTTAAAGATTATTGTAGCCTCTTAATTGCTTCAGTGATGGTCAACTAACCCGCCCATTTCCTTGGATTATGGAAAATTATCCAAGGGTCTGCTTAGAATCTTCCTCCAGTTCAACTACTCCCTCTTTAGAAATTCGCTCTCTCTCAAATTAGAACATTAGCCCCAAAACCTTACCTTTAATCAATTCCAAAACTTAATACTTTCTTTTCATCGTCTTCCAAATCTAGAAGCAGTGAACAATGTCAATGTGAGAAATCTGCAGCAAATTTATCAACAATTTTTCCATCCTAGGTTAAATCAGAAAAATCTGCAGCAGATTTATCAATAAATGTTTTATCCGAAATTTGATCAAAAAAATCTGCAGCGAATGACATATAAAATTCGACTAATGATATGGGGTTGAATATGGGAAAAGCTCAATTTTCGAAAAAATGGAAAAAAGAAGTAGTTGTTGTTATTTTTTTGTAATTTGGAACTTTTTCAACACGAATTAATGAACAATTGCCAAATATGTTTGTTTAGAAATATTATTCTTGAAATTCATTAACTGTATAATTTATCCTGAAAAATAATAACTTTTTATGATTTAGAGGTGACAAGAAAGTTTGTTTAGAGGAATAATGATTTTCTAAAGAATGGAAAATAAGTTAAAAAATACTTGGAAACTTGTAAATTATCGAATATAAATAATGAATTTATAGGAAATAAAAAATAATCCGTCTTGAACATGAATTTCACACTAAACTGATATTTTACATTTATTTGGGGCATTTTTTGACACAGCAGAAGGGGGCTCGGGCGTCAAAATTAAAAGTTATTTGTTGGAAATTATTTTGTGAACATTCCTTAAGAAGTAACAAAACTTTAATTTACAAAAAGTTAATAATAAGTATGTATTTTTCCATTTTTCCGAAAAACGAGTTTTTCTTATTTGGGTGCACTTCCGAATAGTACAAACATCAGATTGATTTGTAACTGCGTATATCTATGTATTCAGACCTGCTGATTACGAAAATAATATTGAAAATACCAGCAATTATGATTTCCATGGTGATAACCATGAAAAATCCATACATATCATGGGTTTTTGCATTTATCTCAATAAATATTGCAACTTTACAAAAAAAACTTCAAACAAAAGTTGTTGATCTTCTAAAAATATACATTTTATGTCGAATACATTTTTACTTTGCAAATAATATTTTTCGAGAAAAACGACTATAAATGTGGAAAATCACAGAAATACAGTAACTAGTCACATAAATAATGTTGGTCAAATCCTAACCCTTTTATAACGTCACGTGGGAGGGGGGGCACCCCTATGAATGTCACAGAAATAATGTGGGTCATACACCTTCCCCTTTCCAACGTCTCGTAGGGCGGGAATGCACCCCTGTAACTAGTCACAGAAATAATGTTGGTCAATTCCTTACTCTTTTCCAACGTCAGGTGGGGGGCGGGAAGGCAACCCTGTGACTGGTAACAGAAATAATGCGGGTCACATACCTTTCCTTTTTCAACGTCTCGTGGGGGGCGGGAGGGCACCCCTGTAACTAGTCACAGAAATAATTTTGGTAAAACCCTTACCCTTTTCCAACGTTATGTGGGGGGCGGGAAGGCAACCCTGTGACTGGCCACAGAAATAATGTGGGTGACATACCTTCCCCTTCCCAACGTCACGTGGGGCGGGGAGCAACCCCTGTAACTAGTCACAGAAATAATGTTGGTCAAACCCTTATAGGCCAGGCGGCAGAGCAAAAAAAAAAGGTCATATTTGGCAATAATTCCGACTAAAAAAAATATGGTTTTAAAATGTTCTTTGGGTCAATGTAAGGAACCGTTTTCGTTATCCCCCTCCCCCAACCTCTGCGTGTCTTTTGGCAGTGGCGTAAACTTTCGAAAAACAGTTTTTTATTTATAACTCGTTTATTTATGGTTTTTTTGCAAACTCCGCGTCCACAAAAATTAAAGTACATAAAATTCTCCACAAAAAAGGTTCTATTGGTTTTTTCATACGACCCATATTTTTCGAATAATAGCCGGGCAAAGTCCAAAAATTTGTAAAAAATGTTGAAAACTTGCACTTATACTAGTTCTAAAATGACGTTGGATAAATTTATCCACTAATTGTCGGTAAGATTGATGTTAATAAATAAATAATACATTAACATCTTATTTTTTATTTCCATAAATAACTTTATTAATGGAATCAATGTTTTTATTATATACGGGTTTCACAATTACGAGTCTATGTACGTAAGTATTTGAGGCCACTAACTCGAAAAATTTAGAGAATAGCTTAGTCCCTTAGTCGTTTGAATGTTGAGAAACATCTTTTCTATTCGGTGAAAGTGCCCCGAATCGAAATTTAAACCCTACTTTGAACCTGCAGCTCCTCATTAGAACCTGCATTGACGCTATTTAAACCTACAGGCCCTACTTTGAATATTTAGAAGCTACACCCAGGAAACTCATTTGCAGATTAAGATTTTTAAAACTGAATTGGTTTGCGACTATGTGACTCAGCCAGTTTCTCGATATTAGCAGTAATGAAGTATCTGCAAGCAAAAAGGAAAGGATTTTTTTTTTAAATTTTAATTTTCTTACAAAACCGAAACTAAAGTTTCCATTTGAGCATTAAGTTATTGAATGCTATCGTCCCAAGTAGTCAGAAAAGAATATAAATCAGATTTTCGACTTGCGAAAGACAACAAAATTTGGAGGTTACGGACAAAAAAATTGAATTAAAAATTGTCGGACTACTCACAAATGGACTAGTGACAAATAAGTTCTCAAATTATATCATAAAAAACACTACAAACAAAGAATTGTATACTTCATGAGTTTTGTTTCAATGTTAAGTTCCTGAGGTACAGTTGATAGTGAAAGTATTTCTGCAGAGAAGAGAACCCATGCATAATAAAAATTTATAACCATTACCGAAATTACGCCATTATTATTTTTATTATTATTATTATTGCCAGTGTAGGGGCTGGAGCATCAAGGTAGGGTCTCGAGAACCAATGTAGGTTCTAACTTAGACCCTACTTTGACGCTGAACGTGGAAAACGGCCGATTTCGGACGTTTTTAGCATCAAAGTAGGGTCTAAATTGCATTAAAATCGCTGCTTCTTTTGAACCTACTTTACTGCTGCAGCGCCTACTATGGTAGGAGTTATAGGTTCAAAGTAGGGCCTAAATTTCGACTCGGGTGTACGTTGGTGTGTGAATACTTTAACCGCCGGGCCATGTGCCTTCCACCGCCACCTTAAAGGATCGTCGGCTTCCAAAAAAAGAAAACTTCTAAATTAATCAGTCGGCTGAAAATTTTTTGTTGGTAAGCCTCACAAATTTACAAATATTTATTACTTATATATACCGTAAGGTCAAATTCATACCGATCACAGGGAAGCATAAGTGCGAGTGAGACGTTATAATAACATAAGAGCATCTCTTTCTCACTCTATGTTATGAATGGTATGAATTTGATCTTACTTTTTATATATAAATTACATAATAATTTTACATACATTTTTCTTGTTACAGCCACGCGCTTGTCATTTCAGTCAGCACTTGCTGAAAGTAGTGAGCCCTGTTCTACGCTAATGGTATTCGTCGTTTTTATATTTAATTACAATGATCCTGATTAAATTTTTTGGTACACCTGTGACATTCTGGATTTTTTACATTCCAACGACCAAGCTATTTTCTAAAATTTTCGAGTTAGTGGTCTCAAATACTTTCATCCATAGGCTCGCAATTATGAAAACCGTATATAAAAAAACATTGATTCCATTAATAAAGTTATTTATAAACAATGAAAAATAAGTTGCAAATATATTATTTATTTATTAACATTGATCTTACCGACAATTAGTGCATAAATTTATCCAGCGTCATTTCAGAACTAGTATAAGTGCAAGTTTTCAACATTTTTTACAAATTTTTGGACTTTGCCCGGCTATTATTCGAAAAATATGGGTCGTATGAAAAAAATCAAGTGAACTTTTTTTGTGGAGAATTTTATGTACTTTAATTTTTGTAGACACGGAGTTTGCAAAAAAAAACCTTAAATAAACGAGTTATAAATAAAAAACTGTTTTTCGAAAGTTTACGCCACTGGCAAAAGATACGCAGAGGTTGGGGGAGGGGGATAACGAAAAGGGTTCCTTATATTGACCCAAAGAACATTTTAAAACCATAATTTCTTTAGTCAAAATTATTGCGAAACAAAACTACGTACCGCCTGGCCTATTACCCATTTCCAACGTCACATGGGGGGCGGGAAGGCAACCCCGTGACTGGTCACAGAAATAATGTGGGTGACATGCCTTCCCCTTCCCAACGTCTCGTGGGGGCGGGAAGGGACCCCTGTAACTAGTCACAGAAATAATGTTGGTCAATTCCTTACTCTTTTCCAACGTCACGTGGGGGCGGAAAGGAAACCCTGTGACTGGTAACAGAAATAATGTGGGTCACATACCTTTCCTTTTTCAACGTCTCGTGGGGGGCGGGAGGGCACCCCTGTAACTAGTCACAGAAATAATGTTGGTCAAACCCTTACCCCTTTTTCACGTCACATGGGGGGCGGGAAGGCAACCCTGTGATTGGTCACAGAAATTATGTGGGTGACATACCTTCCCCTTCCCAACGTCTCGTGGGGGCCGGAAGGCACCCCTGTAACTAGTCACAGAAATAATGTTCGTCAATCTCTTACTCTTTTCCAATGTCAAGTGGGGACGGAAAGACAATCCCGTGACTGGTCACAGAAATAATGCGGGTCACATACCTTTCCTCTTCCAACGTCTCGTTGGGGGCGGGAAGGCATCCCTGTAACTAGTCACAGAAATAATGTTGGTCAATCCCTTACCCTTTTCCAACGTCAGGTGGGGGGGGGGGCGGAAAGGCAACCCTGTGACTGGTCACAGAAATAATGTGGGTCACATACCTTTCCCTTTCCAACGTCTCGTGGGGAGCGGGAAGGCACCCCTGTGACTAGTTTCCCAGTCAGAATGGTGACGTCGATCAGACGTCGGATCGACGTGGTAACCGTCGTATGATGGTGGAGGCGAAATTATCGTCGAAAAATTAGTCCGTTCTCGACTATGTTTATTATGCTCCACAGATACTTTGTAAATGATCATTTACTGTAATGTAAGTGATTTTATCAAAATTTGTTGCCATTTACAGGGTTTAAAAATCACCCAGATAACAATCGTGCGACGCACACTACAAGCACGCGTACGAGTCGCACGATGCGACTCATATCGCAGGCAAATGGCAAGCACATTCCGCGATAAAGTGATGGGTGAATGCGTGCATGCACAATAAGAGGCTCATTCAGCCATCACTCATATTTCGTCGTAGTCCTTGCTGAACACATATATGAACAATAGTTAATAATATTTTTTATTGAGCAAATTTGATTCATTTGAATCAAATTAATATCTTATTTCAAATGATTCATGTACTTAACGGCCATACCACGCTGGAAACACCAGTTCCCGTTAGATCACTGAAGTTAAGCAGTGTTGGGCGCGGTTAGTACTTGGATGGGTGACCGTTCGGGATAATACTACTGCGTTGCTGTTAGCGGTCGTGGGTGTGGTGAGCCCACACTTGTAGTTATTTACTACAAGAAACTATCCACCTAGAAACACTACCCGAATCGGGTAGTGTCACGCCTACCCCTAGAGGCTCGCCGAAAGGGAAATGGCTTAATGGTATATCTTATTTCAAATGATATTTGTACCTGTATTGTACATGCGCAGTTATCAAACTTCACGGTTCACTGAACATCATTGTCGACGTTGCCGTCAATGAGGTTATGTGAGCGTCATGTTGTGGTGTAGGCTAGTGCTTTTCCAGTAGTTATTTGTTATAAGATTTCAACGAATTCGATCATTGCGATATTATTCTTCGTATATTTGAGTCTTAATTAACGTTTTCGAGCCACGAATTGTATTAAAGAAACTTTTAAGTGAAGAAAAAAAAAAAAAAAAAAAATATATATATATATATATATATATACGCGTGCGACTCGCACGACGTGCGACGCATATGTAACGCATATGCGGGCACATCTGTTTGGTGATCTGCGTGACACGCGTGACGATTTATTCGCACTCGTGCCTGCGCCGGGCGTGGCACCGAGCGCGCATATTGTTATCTGGGCAACGTCGAAGTGACGTCGATTCGGCGTCATTTTGACCTCTTCCAGACAAATTTTATACTCCATACTCTGATGCCTGCATGCGATGTCATAAAACCTGCGCTAATATCTGAACTATTTTATCGCAAAACCTAACATTTTTTTGACATTTTTCACTCACCCAAATCCAGCGTAATGTGGATGTGACATTTCACTATCGTGGCTCAATGCAATTAATATTGATTAGAAAATTAATTATTGTTGAGAAATCTTATATTTCCTCATTTATGGCGTAGGCTGTCTCGACGCCCTCAATTGTCATTGAAGCAAAGAGACTACCTGATTGTCCGTCCGAGGATACCACTGGTCAAAAACGGATCATTTCGCAACAAGCAGCCGACCGAAACGCATAAACTTGAAGTCCTCCTCTGTCCCTTTATGTATTCTTGACTTATAGTCTTTTCTAATAAACTCATATAGTGTGATATCCAACCTTTCGTCATTTTAATGACTATGCAAGGTCCCAGCAAACATTTTATGGTCCTTCGAGCCGGAGGTCACTAGACATGTGCCCGAAACAAAATTGTGATTAACATTCATGAGTGTCGGGCAAACGGTTACTTCTGTTCAAAGCAACCAAATTGTTGACGGCAAAGTTTCAGTGTCAACCCTTGTGCTAACAGGGTCATCATAAGTGTTTAAGTGCCTGTGTATTTGAACTACGACTTTCAGTGACTCAGTGTCAGTGTGCATCAGGCAAAATCGAACATTTAGGAAGAAAACGTTTGTGACTAATCTGGTACGACAAAAGTAAGCCAGCGCCAAGAGTCAAAAGATAAAGAGGAGGACATCATCATTTGGAGTCTTGCATATCAGCAACATCTCGACATCATCATTTGGAGTCTTGCATATCAGCAACATCTCAGCATCATCATTTGGAGTTTTGCATATCTGCAACATCTCAGCATCGTCATCCGACGTGTTGCATCTTTGCAATATCATTAGCATCCGAAGAGGTAGTGCCATCAGTCACATCTACACGCATCAGCTGGTCATTGGAAGCAGTCAACGTTCAGTCATTCGCAGAATCATCTGGTCCAAGTAAGTCAAAAAAACTGTCAATTAAGCTCCTATTTTCCTTTTCAATCCTCTCTTCGATTATTTGAAACAGAGTAGAAGAAAAACATTTCACTTAAGGTCGATGTCAGATTAGTTATACATTCATAATGGCCGAATTGGAAAGTTCAGAGCCTCGGGTGCTGATTGCGGAGGATAAAGTGAAATTAGTTAGCTTAAATAGAAAAAGGGGCAATGTGAAACGCCAGCTCACAGATTCCGAGAAATTATTATCCTCTCTCAATGCAGAAGATCTTGATTCGGTCGATTTGGGAGGTAGCTTACAAATGCATAACACATTGTGGGAAAAAGTCGATAAAATACAGGAAGAAATAGAAAATTTGACCGATGTTAGTGAGCAGCAAATACATGACGAAGAACGCTCTTCGTTCGAAAATCGCTTTTTCAGAATACGCGGATTAATCACGAAATTCATGCAAAAGAGTTCTAATCTCGCTTCGAGATCTGAAACGGATCACAATGGTGAACATAACAATTCAAGGCAGGAGGGAAGTTCGACGTCTTCGGCGGGTGGTCCATCGAGTGATTCGAATTTCGACATAAATTTAAATTTAATTCAAACAGGAGGTTTAATTTCTGTTCCGATAACAAGTTCAAATTCGAGTAATGACGTTTCAACCCCACATGAACGCGCAAATGTACAAATCCCCGCGACAGTTTTAGAAGTGAATGATGACGGCAATGTCAACGTATGGCTCTCGCGATTTCAACTTCCAAAAATTCAAGCGCCTACCTTCCACGGTGGCTATGAAACCTGGATGAACTTTCATGACTCATTCAAATCCATGTGCCACGACAACCCTCAGATTCCTACGATTCAGAAGTTTTATTATTTAAAAACGTGCTTACGAGACGAGGCTTCTGATTTTATCGCTTCCCTGGAAACAACACGCGAAAATTATAACAGTGCATGGGAGCTTTTGAAATCCCGTTACGACAACAAAAAGGTCATACTAGAAAGTCACATAAGAAGTTTATTTGGAATCCCAGCTATGTCCAAAGAATTCACAGTCCGAGCGTTGCTAGACAATTTACAAAAGCGTATTCGTGCACTCAAGTCCCTTGGTGAACCAGTCGATCACTGGGACTCGATACTCATTTTTATTGTTAAAGAGCGATTTAATAACTACACACGCGAGCGTTGGGAATAGGCGGTTGGTAATACTGTTACTTCTATGAAAGACATGTTGGCATTTTTAGAGCGGCGATCTCTGATAGAATGGACACAATCACACACAAAACAAACTATTACAAATGAATCGAATCCACAAAACAAAAGTCATTCAAAACCTGATCAACAATCGCGAAACTCACAGTCATGCGCGGCTACAACTCTAACATCCAAACCAATTCCGCCGAAACCTTGTTTTTTTTTGTTCAGAACTACATGCTGTTTTTTCGTGCCCGAAATTTCTAAACTTATCAGCACGTGAAAGATTTCAGGAAATAAGAGATCGATCAATTTGTTTAAATTGCCTTAAGGGAAAACGTCGAGCCACCGATTGCCATGGTTCCTCGTGCAAAAAGTGTAATAAGAGACACAATACGCTTTTACATTTCGACCAATCAACCTTGGAAAAGTCAGAATCAACTCCTTCAGGTTCAACTACACTCATGACTAGTTATACTAAATCTCCAATCCCGTCCACGGTGATATTAGGCACAGCTATTGTTAATGTACTAGATAGTAAGGGTTTCTTTCATCCAGCCCGCGTCTTGCTTGACAGCTGCTCTCAACGTAACTCAATAACCGAGAAATTTGCAAACAAGTTAGGTCTCACAAAAAGAAAAATTGATATTCAACTCCATGCTATTGAAAAGCTACACACAACAATCAATTTCACTACTCGCGCAATGATCAGATCTCGATGTACAGACACTAAACTCAATATATCATTTCTCGTGTTTAAAGAAATCTCTCAAGGAATGCCGTCAGTGCCTTTAGATAAAAATTCTTTCGCGATTCCAGAAAATCTTCCCCTAGCAGATCCCGAATTTCATAATCCGAGAGAATTTGACATGTTGATAGGAGCAGAGTACTTTTATGATCTCCTGGAATCAGGGAAATTGAAAATTACAAATTCAGGAACCTTTTTGCGCTAAACTAAGTTCGCTTGGATCATAGCAGGTCCATATTCAGGTGATAATCCTAGCCCACCCCAAAAAGTCACATGCAAGCTGCTCAAATTTCAAGATCTCCCTATCATGCGGGAATTAGTGCCTGATTCAGCACAAAAAATTTATTCCACAGAAGAGCAGCAGTGCGAGGCGCATTTTGCGCATAACACAACTCGAGATCATTCCGGTCGATACACTGTTAAATTGCCTTTAAATAACAAAAGGGATCTCTTAGATTATTCCCGTAATACAGCTCTTCAGCGATTTTATTCCATGGAGTGAAAGTGCGAAAAGAATACAAATTTCAAAAACCAATATGTCACATGCATCCGCGATTCTATCAAGCAAGGTCACATGTCCCCAGCTCCTCAAGGTGAAGCTGAAACGTATGGGTTCTACCTGCCTCATCACGCGGTGATAAAAAAGGAGAGTCTGACCACTAAGTTAAGAATTGTGATTGACAGCTCGGCCAAGACCCCCAGCGGGGTTTCTTTGAATGATGCATTAATGGTAGGACCAACCATTCAAAACGATCTCATTTCCATTATCACACGTTTCTGATTTTTTCGATATGTCCTCACGGCTGACACACAACAAATGTATCGCCAAATTTTCGTATCCCCAGAAGATCGGTCATTTCAGAAAATAATTTGGAGAGAGAATCCCACTGATCCTATAAAAAACTACACTTTAGACACCGTAACTTTCGGAACAGCTTGTGCTCCATTTTTGGCAATCAGAACCTTATTTCAATTAGCCGATGACGAAAGGCAGTCCTTTCCTATCGCGTCCATGATTGCGAAACGCGACTTTTACGTCGACGACGTCCTAACGGGAGCTCAAACATTTCAAGACGCTCTGAATCTCAGAAACGATCTCATTGAACTTTTGGCGAAAGGAGGCTTTGCCTTAAGAAAATGGGCGTCCAACCATCCAGATTTAATCAAGAACTTTCAAAACGATTCTCACGGTGAGTTCATGTCTCTCGATACAAGCAAAACTGTAAAAACTTTAGGTTTACACTGGGACTCAAAATCCGACTCCCTCCATCAATCAATTCAGTCATCGCATGAGTCTCCTAACCTCTTTACAAAAAGAAATCTGCTTTCTGAACTTGCAAAATTGTTCGACACCCATTGCGTTAGAGGTTCGAACGCTGTGGAAAGAATTTAAAGCAGAGTTGCCTCTATTGAATGATTTGAATTTTCCTCGTTACGTTTCAATACCCGAACCTTGGGAAATGCAAATCCATGCCTTTTGTGACGCGAGTGAAAAAGCGTACGGGGCGTGTCTCTACCTCCGGTCAGTAGACAAAGATGGAAGAAGTCAGTGTTCACTCATCTGTTCGAAATCACGCCTTTCACCTATCAAGATTCCATTCCTGCCCCGGCTGGAGCTGTGTGCAGCCTTTCTTTTAGCTAACCTGTTTAACGCAACTATTCAAGCGGTTCCCGCAAAGGTTGATACATCTTATTTTTGGTCAGATTCAACCATTGTACTCAATTAGATAAACACAGCACCGCATATGCTCAAGACTTTTGCTGCAAATAGAGTATCTGAAATACAGACAGTCACTCGTAAAGAAGACTGGACATATGTCCCAACCACCGATAACCCTGCTGATTTTCTTTCTCGCGGGCAGGCTCCCAGAGAATTTGTAAAAAACGAACTGTGGAAGCGCAGTCCTCAATGGCTAACTCGTCCTAGCGAGGACTGAACTGAATTGAATTTTCAGAATCCAAGTCAACCATTTCCAAAGGGTTGTGGCATATGTGTTACGATACTTGCACAATATTAGAACGAAAAACGCTTCGAATAGCAAATTTGGAAGATTAACACCAGATGAATTTATACCCGCAGAAAAGGCGATTATTCAATTAATTCAAACAGAAACATTTTCGAAAGAGATGCAAGCTCTCAGGTCAGGTAAAGAACTTCCATCAAATAGCAGTCTATTAAGTTTAAACACGTTCCTCGACGAAGGAATTATCAGGGTAGGGGGGCGTTTAAAAAAATCTGAACTTCCAGAGACACAAAAGCATCCCATTGTTTTGCCAAAAAATCATCACGTCACAAACGCGATCATACGACGTGAACACATTAAGTGTTTTCATGCGGGAGTCAATGCGACACTCTGTGGGGTCCGGGAACGATACTGGCCCATAGACGGTCGGAACGTCACAAGACACATTATACGCAATTGCGTGAACTGTTTTAGAGCAAAGCCACCGGAAACAGGTTACTTGATGGGGGACCTGCCGAAGAATCGAATTTCCATATCCCGTCCGTTCACGCATGTCGGCGTTGATTATTGTGGTCCTTTTCACATTAAAGAACGCCGATTCCGCAATCGAGCAACAGTAAAAACTTACGTGGCGGTCTTTGTTTTTTTTGCAACAAAGGCCGTGCATCTTGAACTAGCAAGCGATTTGTCAACGGAGGCCTTCGTTGCCAGCTTAAAAAGATTCTTTGCGCGAAGAGGTAAAGAGAGCTCAATAACATCAGACAACGCGACAAATTTTGTGGGTGCAGCTAATGAGATTAAAGAGTTGTATAAAACAATTCATGCCATCGAAGTCGATAATGATACGCAAGGTTATTTAGCAAACGAAAAGGTGACCTGGCATTTCATACCCTCTAGAGTGCCACATTTTGGTGGACTTTGGGAAGCAGGTATCAAGTCCTTCAAAATGCATTTGACACGGATAGCAGGAACAGCCCTGTTGACCTTTGAGCAACTCCACACTTATGTCGTCGAAATCGAAGGGATTCTTAACTCCCGTCCCTTATCCCCTGTATCTTCAGATCCAAACGACCTCATTCCTCTCACTCCGTCCCACTTCTTAATTGGCAGTGCGATGACAAGCTTGCCTGACGTTGACTTACGGGACAAGAACACCAACCGGCTCCAGTGTTGGCAGCAAATCGAACAAAGACGACAGCATTTTTGGAATAGGTGGAGTGCAGAGTATTTGAACGAGCTGATATCCCGTACTAAATGGCAAAAAGGGGCACCTAAAGACTCCATTAATATTGGTACTCTTGTCATCGTCAAAGAAGAGAACCTTCCACCGCTCAAATGGAAGATGGGAAGAATCACCGAGATCCATCCAGGTCAAGATAGGATCGTCAGAATGCACAGTGGGCTGGGAGACCACCGAAAGTGACCAAAAGTCAAATTTTGTTTGGATTTACATTAAACTTCGTATAAGGGGGTTTTTAAGGTCACTGATTTCGAATTTGACGTCAAAATTAATAAATTCAAAATGGCGGATCCAACATGGCGCCTGAAGTTTCTAAATTTTTACTTATTCATATGAAACTTGGTGTATGGAGGTTTTTGAGGTTGCTGATTTCGAATTTGACATCAAAATTCATAAATTCAAAATGGGGGGGTCCAATATGGCGCCTGAAATTTCTAAAATTGTACATGTTCATATGAAACTGGGTATGAGGGGGTTTCTGAGGTCGCTGATTTCGAATTTGACGTCAAAATTCATAAATTCAAAATGGCGGATCCTATATGGCGCCTGACATTTCTAAATGTTTACTTATTTATATGAAACTTGGTGAAGGGAGGTTTCTGAGGTAGCTGATTTCGAATTTGACGTCGAAATTCTTAAATTCAACAAGGAGAATCCAATATGACGCCTAAGATTTCGAATTTTTTTTTCATTTGTATGTATTTGAGTTCGTCTAAGTAAAAATTTAGAAATGTCAGGCGCCATATTGAATCCGCCATTTCAAATTTATGAATTTTGACGTCAGATTCTAAATCAGAGACTTCAGAAACACCCTCATACCCAGTTTCAAATGAATATGTAAAATTTTAGGAATTTCAGGAGCCATATTGAATTCGCCATTTCGAATTTAGGTATTTTGATGTCAAATTCGAAATCAGCGACCTCAGAAACCTCCTTACACCAACTTTCATATAAATAAGTAAAAATTTAGAAATTTCAGGCGCCCTATTGTATCCGCCATTTTGAATTTATTAATTTTGACGTCAAATTCGAAATCAGCGACCTCAAAAACCCCCTTATACCAAGCTTCATATAAATCCAAACAAAAATTTGACTTTTGGCCACTTTCGGTGGTCTCCAGCCCACAGTGCATGCTCAACTTCATTCACTAATATCTTCGTCAAATGTCAATGGTGGCAGACGGTGGCAAATAACCTGATAGTAAACATCATAATGAACCTAAAAGCACTATAGAACTTTAGATACTTGGTGTAACCTCGGGGAACTTTTGATTCAAAAATTTTCTATTGCTGTGAATTCCTTAAATGCATGAGTACAAAGTGAGAGGATTCAAAACCGAGCTAAAATTTGGATTTCTTTTCTATAACGTAATTATTTATGACCACTCTAATCAGCAGCAATGATTGTAACATTTTGGTTCGTAACATCATGAACGAGTTTTTCAAAGTCTTTCTCCAAAAAGCAGTAACAAAAAAAAGAAACATTTCTTCAATTCATAACGCTCCAGAATTAAGAGGACTAGTTAAAATATCATAAAATTTGGTGAAAAGTTTCTTCAACTCATCTATATTATGAAAAATAATTCTTCCATTAATAACTGTGAAGTTGACTTTTGGCTACTTTTGGTGGTCTCTCAGCCCACTGTGGAACGGTCACTATGAAGACGGATAAGACATCTTATAAACGATCACTTAAAAGCATTCATCCATTGCCCGTAGAAACTTGAACAATACGATCCATCACAATATGTATTTATATTTGATTTTCAGTTGGCAGAAACAGGATGTGTATTCGAAGATTTATTTTTCAGAATAAGTGTTTTCCTTGTTATGAAATTTTTTACTGTCAGCGCATAGCATGACTTTCTGGCAGGTAATCCATGGTGTTTTTCATAGACGTCAGACTTTAAGGGAAGCTAGGTTCGAAAGTTTTGGAATTTACGATTTTATAATGATTGAAAAAATATATATATGATAACAGTCTTATGTCATATTAAATATTGGAAATTTGTAATCAACGTATATATGTGTGTTTGAGAGGAATAACTATATCTTCTTTGTTGAATTTAGATAATTCAAGGAGGCCAGCATGTTCGCTGGGAAACTTTCCCTTGTAAAAGCTTATATTTATTGCTCGTCGTTTTTCAAGGTTTGCTAACACTAAAATTTTAGAGAAATCTTATATTGCCTCATTTATGGCTGTCCGTCTGAGGGTACCGCTGGTCAAAAACGGATCAGTTCGCAACAAGCAGCCGACCGAAACGCATAAACTTGTAGTCCTCCTCTGTCCCTTTATGTATTTTTGACTTATACTCTTTTCTAATAAACTCATATGGTGTGATATCCAACCTTTCATCATTTTTAATGACTATGCAAGATCCCAACAAACACTTTCAATAAGCAAAATATAGTGGATAGATTATTCCACATTTTTCAAGTGTTCTCCAAACCAAAGCCAAACTCCTATTAGTCTTTCAGAAAACGCAAGCGCAGTTTATGATTTGAGGCCTTGCATTTAAAGTTTTTTCGAAAAATCAAATTTTAGACTAATTTTCGGAGGGTTTCAATCTTAAATTTCATAATTTTAGTTTCAAATTCAAATATTTGAAATTTCAGGACAATCCCCGCTGTGAAATATTTCAAAATTTCATATTAATAAAGCCTTGATTGTTTTGAATTGAATCATTTCAAATGTAAGTATAAAGCAATTTCAAATTCAAAGGCTTAAATTTGTATCATTTATAAATTTGGAATCCTATCAGAGCAATCTGGATTGTTTTGTATTTTTTTTCAAATTTTAGTTTTTATAACATAATGTTTTAAAGTTGCTTCATTTTTAGATAAAGATTTAAACCAATAAAGCTTTTTCAAATAAAAAGCATTTTATTGGATAATTTTAAGAATGAATAATAATTCTAAAAGAAGTGTTAAAAAGTAAACTATTTTGTATTTGTATTTATTCATGAAAAGTTCCTAGGGCTAAATAGCCCTATAAGGAACAGGTGATACATATTACAATTAGAATGTGACGGCGATCGATTTGACGATTGAAATGAAAAATGGGTATTAACAAAGGTGAAGAACTAAACTATGATACAAAAAAATTGGATCCAGGCTATCAACAGAAGGATATTATAAATATAAATGCGCAGGTATACCTACTTAAAAGTATATACGCATTCATACACATACTTATATACATTTTAATTGTGAATTTAACTTTTACCAATGTGTGACTTCGAGGGTAGGATTTGATGTGTTTAATAAGTAATCAAAAAGGAGTTTTCTAAAATGAAATTGTGAAGGTGCATTTCTGATGGTTATAGGTAGTTTGTTCCAAAGGCGAGCACCACGCATAACAAAGGACCTTTGCGTTTTACACGTGCGGTGTGGCTGAATTTTTAATACTGTTTTCCTTTCACGGAGTTTGGAATGTGTTGGTTGATCTTTGTCAATGAAATTGAAGAGGTTGAGAAGATAGTGCGGGGCTTCATTACTGAATAGGCTATAAAGTGAATTACCCATGAAAAATTGTCTTCTTTTGGCGACGTTAAGGAGTCCTGCTCTTTCTCTATACTGAGTAATATGTTCACTTTTAGGGATGTTATAGATGAACCTAATGCAAGCATTAAGCGTACGCTCAAGCTTAGCATTCAGCTCATCAGTAATATCGTCATATACCACACAGCCGTAGTCAAAGAAAGGAAGGATCAGGCTTTTAACTAGGAGGATACGCGCTGAAGTAGGAAGTGATTCCTTATTCCTGTTAAGCTGTTGGAGGACTCTGAAGGGTTTCCTTGAGATATCCGCAACGTGTTCATTCCATGTAAGAGAGCGATTAAGAATATAGCCTAAATATTTCACAGAATCCACAAAGGGAATGAGACGCCCATCGATCGAGAGAGAAGGCAAGGTTGCAATTGTTGCAAGTGAAGGAGAGGAAGAAGTTCCTATGATTATAGCCTTGGTTTTAGCAGGGCTAAGAGTGAGACCGTTTGTCAAGGCCCACTGCACCACCAAATCAATATCCTCCTGTACCTTTTGAAGTAAGCTCTTAAGAGTGGCAATAGGCCCGGAGAGGTAAAGCTTGAAATCATCAGCATATTTGTGATAGTTGCAGTGTCGAAGTTCACTACCAAGTTCAGATGTATAAATATTAAATAGAGTAGGTGCAAGCGCGGAACCTTGAGGGACACCACTCTTAACCTCCCCACAGTCAGAAACCTTGCCAATGCTGATTTTTACTCTTTCAGAGCGATTACTAAGATAAGATTCAAACCACTTCACAGCCGTATTTGAGAGGTGGAGTGATTTGAGCCTATTCAACAGCAAATTATGGTTAACTGTATCAAACGCCTTAGAAAAGTCGAAAAGGACAACAACCGTTATTTCCCTTCTATCAATTGCCAGTTTGAGGTCAGAAGTTACTTTAAGTGTAGCTGTAAGAGTACTATGCCTGGTACGAAACCCAGATTGCATTGGGTCCATTAAATTTTTAGTTTCAATATGTGCAGTAAGTTGCTGATGGACAATGCATTTGAAAGGTTTAGACAAGGCACAGAGGATGGTTACCGGGCGGAAATCTTTGGGAGAGGAAGGGTTAGAAATTTTCGGAACAGGGCGAATAATCGCCTCTTTCCAAGTATCAGGAAATATTCCCACCTGTAGAGATGCGTTATAGATATGCAAGAGAATAGGACAAATGACTGGTAAAGCTAAGCGGATCATTTTAATTGAAATACCATCAGAACCTTGAGCATTTGATTTTACCTGTAAGAGTTTTTCAATTAGGGTTTCTTGCGATATGTCAGAAAAGAATAATTTAGTATCATCAAAGGTAGAGGGTACTTTGGAGGAATAAGTCCAAGTCGTCTTAAGAGAAACCAGATGTTTTCATTTTTATTCCTGTTTTTAATAGAATTGTAATTATATTGATTGAATGAATCCCGGATTTTGGTTTGAACTAAGTTTCTAAGTTTACGAAATTCGGCTTGAATAATACTATTTTTTGTTCTTTTAGCCAATCTACGTTTCTTCTCTCAAATTTGTCAAAAGCTGAAGCTGAATTCGGCTTCATTTATATTTTTAAGATTGCGTATATACAGAGGTGATAAACTAGAATAAGGATTCAAGGAGAACTGATATTGAATGCTAATAAGGTCGTGGTTTGAGAGGAATGAGATTGAGTGTTGAGTAGAAAAAAATACCTTGTCTAGATCGTCAACAATCATCATGTCAATCCATGTACTAGAATGATCCGTGTGGTGCGTATTATTATGCGGAACTATAGATAATCCGGCGGAGAATAATACTGATTTTAAATAGTTAGTTCAATTGTTGGTGGCATTAAGAATTGTATTCAAGTCACCAGTAAGTACAATGTTATTATAATTAGGTATGAGGTCAAAAATATCAGTCTCAAGTTCCCTACAGTAGGAGGCATTAGGAGGTTTGTAAATCACACCCACCAACATGCTGTCATGAGACGAAGATACCTTAATAAAGAGGTGTTCAGCAACAGGGTAATTGGCAGGAGGACTCATTCCAACCTGTACACCCCTTAAGGCTCATGTAGTGGGTAATCCAACCTACAAAACTCACCTCAAAAAATTGGTTTCGAATGCTGGCGCACCGAAAGGATGTCAGGGGGCAATTTTTTCCCCACGGGAAGCACATATCCATATTTGAGGGGGAAAGTCCCTCCGGAACGTCAACACTCGCGATAAATATTAAAAAATTCAAAAATAAAAACGTTTTTCAGAGATCGAAAAAAAGCAAACAGAAACAGTACAATCAGCGCCGCCTGGTGACCTGATCGATCACTAAATCGATTTAAAAGGACTTCTGACGCCATATTCAAAATAGAAGAAGCATTGAAACATATCTAGGAGTAATAATTCTTAATAAGTTATAATATATTATTCGAAAAACATAACAAATAAATATTATCTTACAAAAATATAAGAGAAAAAGAAGGAAAAATATATTCAACGCAAAATACTGACTGATAAAATAGATAAATAAAACTTGCAACATTTTCTTCTAATTTTGAGTTAATCTTATAACATTCCCCTCACACCACCCACACAGAAGAAATAATTTACATATAGCTAAAAAAGATTTGGTAAAGATTTTCCAAATTTTTAATTAGCAAAAATAAGCATTTTCCACAAAATGCAATGTTATTGTGTTTATGATTTTTTCAGAGGAACCTTAGGCTATATAATGTACACCTAACACCCCATAAAACCCACCCACGCAATAGAACTCAATTCTAGAAAGCTGGAAAGACCCGGTGAATAGGTTCCGATCTTAGTCCATGGGAATATAATCATCTCTCTAAAAAATCAAAGGTATAGCGACTTAGATTTTTATAAAAGGTCCTCCGGTTCTGGATTATTATTATAACATCCCCAAGAGTCCATCCACCCACAAGAAATAAATTAAATATGGCTATCAAGATTTGTTAAAGATTTTCCAAACTTGTAATTAGCAAAAAAAAGTCATTTCCACAAAATGCGAAGTTATTGTGTTAATGATTTTTTCAGAGAAACCTTAGGCTATATAATGTACCCCTAACACTCCATCAAGCCCATCCACGTATTAGAAATTAATTCTAGTAAGCTGGGAAGACTTGGTAAATATATTGCTGTATTATTCTTTGACGAAAAAATAAAATTTTTAGAAAAAGTCGAAGTCGTTGTCTCTATGATTTTTTTGATGTGATCCTCAGTCAATATATTGTTATCAGAACACCCATACACACCCACTCTCACATTAGAAATCAATTCTAGAAAGTTTTCCAGACAAGTTTTTTATTATTTATTCTAAAGACATTCTGACTCTTATGGCTTCATTCCAAACCTGAATTCGAGTTGGAATTCACAGGCCCAAGTCAATCAGACTTCATTGTGGCCGCTGGTCATTATGAAAACGATTTGAAATTTGTCTTTTTTCACACTACTAATCAGAGTCGATTTTCAAGACACATTTTTTGTTATTTAGTTCAAAGAGATTCTGACTCTTATGGCTTATGGTTTTCATAATGACCAGCGGCCACA